>CM010314.1:1252253-1774753 GCA_001923025.3 Taenia multiceps
GCAGTGAAGCCCGGTGGTGCGACAAAAGTGGTGGTCGACTAGCAGAGCGTGGTTTCGATCCACGGTCCTCTGGGTTATGGGCCCAGCACGCTTCCACTGCGCCACTCTGCTAACACCGACTTGCATTCCAATCCACAGCCTCCCCTTGCGCCAGCTAGCCCGTCAGCCCGTCAGCCAGCCAGCCCGTCAGCCAGCCAGCCTCCAGCTGCCTGCCTGCCTGCCTGCCTGCCTGCCTGCCTGCTGCCTGCCTGCCTGCCTGCCTGCCTGCCTGCCTGCCTGCCTGCCTGCCTGCCTGCCTGCCTGCCTGCCTGCCTGCCTGCCTGCCTGCCTGCCTGCCTGGGTGCCACCAGTTTCATGAAATGCTGCAGACCTGAGTCGCTACAACTACATCGGCTCCACTCGTGTGTGTGTTGGGGCATCTACTGTGCGAGGGACGAAGTGAGTGCTGCGAAGGCAGTGAGAAGGCAGAGGTAGAGGCGGGTGTTGATGTGGGGGGGGAGGAGGGGGAGGTGGTCGGGTTTGGGCTGTGGTCAGTCTGGCAGGCGGAGGTGAGCGGTTCCCTGATGGTCTAGCGGTTAGGATTCCTGGTTTTCACCCAGGCGGCCCGGGTTCAACTCCCGGTCAGGGAGGCGGCTCTTTGCTTTAACAACTGCCCTGCCCTGCCCTGCCCTGCCCTGCACTCCGCAAACCACCAACACACCCACCAGGCTCAACTGCAAACTGTCGCGGGCGGGCGGGCGGGCGTGCGCCAGCCAGCTGGCTAGATGCCAGCTCGACTCGCTGTCTGTCTACCAACACCACATGGGAGGCGGCTGGGGCTTGCTTCATGGTTAATGGTGGTGGTGGGGCGGTGACACTGAAGAGGTGGAGTGAAAATGGCGCGCAGAGTTGTAGACGCGACGCCCGAACAGGGACTCGAACCCTGGACCCTCAGATTAAAAGTCTGATGCTCTACCGACTGAGCTATCCGGGCTCGCGCGGTCGCGCTCGCGATCGCAGGTCCTGCCACCCACCCAAACCCAACACCCACCGGTCACCTTCCCGCCCCTCAAGCTCACTTACTTCTCACCCAAGCGATGTGCTTACGCACCCACCCTCCTCTCCATCCACAGGAACGTCGCCATGCCCGTCTTCTGCCGTCGCCGTCGCCGACGCCGACGCCGACGCCGCCACCGCCTCCCTCTCACTGCACTTGCCCGCCCACCCGTCCTGCGAGTCGAGCCTCCACGTGACTGCAACTGTCATTGCAGACTGAAGATGCATAGCATAGGCGTTGGCAGCTGGCTGGACAAGTGATAGTTAGGTGTGTGGAAGCACATTCGCCCTCGCTCCTCTAGCCATGGCGTCTACCCAGTCGAGTGGACTGTGCGTGGCGTTCGTGTGCACATATGCTTCTCCACGTGTGTGTGTGTGTGTGTGTGTGTGCGTGTGTGTGTGCGTGTATGGTGGTGAGGGAGATGGGGAGGAGGGTTGTGGTGAAGGATGTGGGTGAGGAAAGGAAAGGGGTTGGTGTGTGTGGTGGGGTGGTGTGGTGGAGGGAGGAGAAGGTGCATCTCCCTGATGGTCTAGCGGTTAGGATTCCTGGCTCTCACCCAGGCGGCCCGGGTTCAACTCCCGGTCAGGGAGGGAGGTGGTGCTTCCATCTTCATCCTGGCACACGCGCATCCTCCATTCCTATTGGCGGCGCGTCTGCGGTTGTTGCATGGCCCGCCTGTCTGCCTGCCTGCCTGCCTGCCTGCCTGCCTGCCTGCCTGCTGGGCGGCTCGTTGTGGTGGTGGGCTTTGGCAGGAGTGCACTTGGCGTCTCCATGCAGGCTGCATATCTATCGGCATACTGAGAGTGGCAGGTGAGGCAGTTGTATGCCTAATAATTGGATAATCGAGGCGAGACGGGGCGAGGTGCAGTGAAGCCCGGTGGTGCGACAAAAGTGGTGGTCGACTAGCAGAGCGTGGTTTCGATCCACGGTCCTCTGGGTTATGGGCCCAGCACGCTTCCACTGCTCCACTCTGCTAACACCAACTTGCATTCCACTCCACAGCCTCCCCTTGCGCCAGCTAGCCCGTCAGCCCGTCAGCCAGCCAGCCCGTCAGCCAGCCAGCCAGCCTGCCTGCCTGCCTGCCTGCCTGCCTGGGTGCCACCAGTTTCATGAAATGCTGCAGACCTGCGTCGCTACAACTACATCGGCTCCACTCGTGTGTGTGTTGGGGCATCTACTGTGCGAGGGACGAAGTGAGTGCTGCGAAGGCAGTGAGAAGGCAGAGGTAGAGGCGGGTGTTGATGTGGGGGGGGAGGAGGGGGAGTGGTCGGGTTTGGGCTGTGGTCAGTCTGGCAGGCGGAGGTGAGCGGTTCCCTGATGGTCTAGCGGTTAGGATTCCTGGTTTTCACCCAGGCGGCCCGGGTTCAACTCCCGGTCAGGGAGGCGGCTCTTTGCTTTAACAACTGCCCTGCCCTGCCCTGCACTCCGCAAACCACCAACACACCCACCAGGCTCAACTGCAAACTGTCGCGGGCGGGCGGGCGGGCGCGCCAGCCAGCTGGCTAGATGCCAGCTCGACTCGCTGTCTGTCTACCAACACCACATGGGAGGCGGCTGGGGCTTGCTTCATGGTTAATGGTGGTGGTGGGGCGGTGACACTGAAGAGGTGGAGTGAAAATGGCGCGCAGAGTTGTAGACGCGACGCCCGAACAGGGACTCGAACCCTGGACCCTCAGATTAAAAGTCTGATGCTCTACCGACTGAGCTATCCGGGCTCGCGCGGTCGCGCTCGCGATCGCAGGTCCTGCCACCCACCCAAACCCAACACCCACCGGTCACCTTCCCGCCCCTCAAGCTCACTTACTTCTCACCCAAGCGATGTGCTTACGCACCCACCCTCCTCTCCATCCACAGGAACGTCGCCATGCCCGTCTTCTGCCGTCGCCGTCGCCGACGCCGACGCCGACGCCGCCACCGCCTCCCTCTCACTGCACTTGCCCGCCCACCCGTCCTGCGAGTCGAGCCTCCACGTGACTGCAACTGTCATTGCAGACTGAAGATGCATAGCATAGGCGTTGGCAGCTGGCTGGACAAGTGATAGTTAGGTGTGTGGAAGCACATTCGCCCTCGCTCCTCTAGCCATGGCGTCTACCCAGTCGAGTGGACTGTGCGTGGCGTTCGTGTGCACATATGCTTCTCCACGTGTGTGTGTGTGCGTGTGTGTGTGCGTGTGTGTGTGCGTGTATGGTGGTGAGGAAGATGGGGAGGAGGGTTGTGGTGAAGGATGTGGGTGAGGAAAGGAAAGGGGTTGGTGTGTGTGGTGGGGTGGTGTGGTGGAGGGAGGAGAAGGTGCATCTCCCTGATGGTCTAGCGGTTAGGATTCCTGGCTCTCACCCAGGCGGCCCGGGTTCAACTCCCGGTCAGGGAGGGAGGTGGTGCTTCCATCTTCATCCTGGCACACGCGCATCCTCCATTCCTATTGGCGGCGCGTCTGCGGTTGTTGCATGGCCCGCCTGTCTGCCTGCCTGCCTGCCTGCCTGCCTGCCTGCCTGCTGGCGGCTCGTTGTGGTGGTGGGCTTTGGCAGGAGTGCACTTGGCGTCTCCATGCAGGCTGCATATCTATCGGCATACTGAGAGTGGCAGGTGAGGCAGTTGTATGCCTAATAATTGGATAATCGAGGCGAGACGGGGCGAGGTGCAGTGAAGCCCGGTGGTGCGACAAAAGTGGTGGTCGACTAGCAGAGCGTGGTTTCGATCCACGGTCCTCTGGGTTATGGGCCCAGCACGCTTCCACTGCGCCACTCTGCTAACACCGACTTGCATTCCAATCCACAGCCTCCCCTTGCGCCAGCTAGCCCGTCAGCCCGTCAGCCAGCCAGCCCGTCAGCCAGCCAGCCAGCCAGTCTGCCTGCCTGCCTGCCTGCCTGCCTGCTGCCTGCCTGCCTGCCTGCCTGCCTGCTGCTGCCTGCCTGCCTGCCTGCCTGCCTGCCTGCCTGCCTGCCTGCCTGCCTGCCCTGCCTGCCTGCCTGGGTGCCACCAGTTTCATGAAATGCTGCAGACCTGAGTCGCTACAACTACATCGGCTCCACTCGTGTGTGTGTTGGGGCATCTACTGTGCGAGGGACGAAGTGAGTGCTGCGAAGGCAGTGAGAAGGCAGAGGTAGAGGCGGGTGTTGATGTGGGGGGGAGGAGGGGGAGGTGGTCGGGTTTGGGCTGTGGTCAGTCTGGCAGGCGGAGGTGAGCGGTTCCCTGATGGTCTAGCGGTTAGGATTCCTGGTTTTCACCCAGGCGGCCCGGGTTCAACTCCCGGTCAGGGAGGCGGCTCTTTGCTTTAACAACTGCCCTGCCCTGCCCTGCCCTGCCTGCCCTGCACTCCGCAAACCACCAACACACCCACCAGGCTCAACTGCAAACTGTCGCGGGCGGGCGGGCGGGCGTGCGCCAGCCAGCTGGCTAGATGCCAGCTCGACTCGCTGTCTGTCTACCAACACCACATGGGAGGCGGCTGGGGCTTGCTTCATGGTTAATGGTGGTGGTGGGGCGGTGACACTGAAGAGGTGGAGTGAAAATGGCGCGCAGAGTTGTAGACGCGACGCCCGAACAGGGACTCGAACCCTGGACCCTCAGATTAAAAGTCTGATGCTCTACCGACTGAGCTATCCGGGCTCGCGCGGTCGCGCTCGCGATCGCAGGTCCTGCCACCCACCCAAACCCAACACCCACCGGTCACCTTCCTGCCCCTCAAGCTCACTTACTTCTCACCCAAGCGATGTGCTTACGCACCCACCCTCCTCTCCATCCACAGGAACGTCGCCATGCCCGTCTTCTGCCGTCGCCGTCGCCGTCGCCGACGCCGACGCCGCCACCGCCTCCCTCTGACTGCACTTGCCCGCCCACCCGTCCTGCGAGTCGAGCCTCCACGTGACTGCAACTGTCATTGCAGACTGAAGATGCATAGCATAGGCATTGGCAGCTGGCTGGACAAGTGATAGTTAGGTGTGTGGAAGCACATTCGCCCTCGCTCCTCTAGCCATGGCGTCTACCCAGTCGAGTGGACTGTGCGTGGCGAGACGGGGCGAGGTGCAGTGAAGCCCGGTGGTGCGACAAAAGTGGTGGTCGACTAGCAGAGCGTGGTTTCGATCCACGGTCCTCTGGGTTATGGGCCCAGCACGCTTCCACTGCGCCACTCTGCTAACACCGACTTGCATTCCAATCCACAGCCTCCCCTTGCGCCAGCTAGCCCGTCAGCCCGTCAGCCAGCCAGCCCGTCAGCCAGCCAGCCAGCCAGTCTGCCTGCCTGCCTGCCTGCCTGCCTGCTGCCTGCCTGCCTGCCTGCCTGCCTGCCTGCCTGCCTGCCTGCCTGCCTGCCTGCCTGCCTGCCTGCCTGCCTGCCTGGGTGCCACCAGTTTCATGAAATGCTGCAGACCTGAGTCGCTACAACTACATCGGCTCCACTCGTGTGTGTGTTGGGGCATCTACTGTGCGAGGGACGAAGTGAGTGCTGCGAAGGCAGTGAGAAGGCAGAGGTAGAGGCGGGTGTTGATGTGGGGGGGAGGAGGGGGAGGTGGTCGGGTTTGGGCTGTGGTCAGTCTGGCAGGCGGAGGTGAGCGGTTCCCTGATGGTCTAGCGGTTAGGATTCCTGGTTTTCACCCAGGCGGCCCGGGTTCAACTCCCGGTCAGGGAGGCGCCTCTTTGCTTTAACAACTGCCCTGCCCTGCCCTGCCCTGCCCTGCACTCCGCAAACCACCAACACACCCACCAGGCTCAACTGCAAACTGTCGCGGGCGGGCGGGCGGGCGTGCGCCAGCCAGCTGGCTAGATGCCAGCTCGACTCGCTGTCTGTCTACCAACACCACATGGGAGGCGGCTGGGGCTTGCTTCATGGTTAATGGTGGTGGTGGGGCGGTGACACTGAAGAGGTGGAGTGAAAATGGCGCGCAGAGTTGTAGACGCGACGCCCGAACAGGGACTCGAACCCTGGACCCTCAGATTAAAAGTCTGATGCTCTACCGACTGAGCTATCCGGGCTCGCGCGGTCGCGCTCGCGATCGCAGGTCCTGCCACCCACCCAAACCCAACACCCACCGGTCACCTTCCCGCCCCTCAAGCTCACTTACTTCTCACCCAAGCGATGTGCTTACGCACCCACCCTCCTCTCCATCCACAGGAACGTCGCCATGCCCGTCTTCTGCCGTCGCCGTCGCCGTCGCCGACGCCGACGCCGCCACCGCCTCCCTCTCACTGCACTTGCCCGCCCACCCGTCCTGCGAGTCGAGCCTCCACGTGACTGCAACTGTCATTGCAGACTGAAGATGCATAGCATAGGCGTTGGCAGCTGGCTGGACAAGTGATAGTTAGGTGTGTGGAAGCACATTCGCCCTCGCTCCTCTAGCCATGGCGTCTACCCAGTCGAGTGGACTGTGCGTGGCGTTCGTGTGCACATATGCTTCTCCACGTGTGTGTGTGTGTGTGTGTGTGCGTGTGTGTGTGCGTGTATGGTGGTGAGGAAGATGGGGAGGAGGGTTGTGGTGAAGGATGTGGGTGAGGAAAGGAAAGGGGTTGGTGTGTGTGGTGGGGTGGTGTGGTGGAGGGAGGAGAAGGTGCATCTCCCTGATGGTCTAGCGGTTAGGATTCCTGGCTCTCACCCAGGCGGCCCGGGTTCAACTCCCGGTCAGGGAGGGAGGTGGTGCTTCCATCTTCATCCTGGCACACGCGCATCCTCCATTCCTATTGGCGGCGCGTCTGCGGTTGTTGCATGGCCCGCCTGTCTGCCTGCCTGCCTGCCTGCCTGCCTGCCTGCTGGGCGGCTCGTTGTGGTGGTGGGCTTTGGCAGGAGTGCACTTGGCGTCTCCATGCAGGCTGCATATCTATCGGCATACTGAGAGTGGCAGGTGAGGCAGTTGTATGCCTAATAATTGGATAATCGAGGCGAGACGGGGCGAGGTGCAGTGAAGCCCGGTGGTGCGACAAAAGTGGTGGTCGACTAGCAGAGCGTGGTTTCGATCCACGGTCCTCTGGGTTATGGGCCCAGCACGCTTCCACTGCGCCACTCTGCTAACACCGACTTGCATTCCAATCCACAGCCTCCCCTTGCGCCAGCTAGCCCGTCAGCCCGTCAGCCAGCCAGCCCGTCAGCCAGCCAGCCAGCCTCTGCCTGCCTGCCCTGCCTGCCTGCCTGCCTGCCTGCCTGCCTGCCTGCCTGCCTGCCTGCCTGCCTGCCTGCCTGCCTGCCTGCCTGCCTGGGTGCCACCAGTTTCATGAAATGCTGCAGACCTGAGTCGCTACAACTACATCGGCTCCACTCGTGTGTGTGTTGGGGCATCTACTGTGCGAGGGACGAAGTGAGTGCTGCGAAGGCAGTGAGAAGGCAGAGGTAGAGGCGGGTGTTGATGTGGGGGGGAGGAGGGGGAGGTGGTCGGGTTTGGGCTGTGGTCAGTCTGGCAGGCGGAGGTGAGCGGTTCCCTGATGGTCTAGCGGTTAGGATTCCTGGTTTTCACCCAGGCGGCCCGGGTTCAACTCCCGGTCAGGGAGGCGGCTCTTTGCTTTAACAACTGCCCTGCCCTGCCCTGCCCTGCCCTGCCCTGCACTCCGCAAACCACCAACACACCCACCAGGCTCAACTGCAAACTGTCGCGGGCGGGCGGGCGGGCGTGCGCCAGCCAGCTGGCTAGATGCCAGCTCGACTCGCTGTCTGTCTACCAACACCACATGGGAGGCGGCTGGGGCTTGCTTCATGGTTAATGGTGGTGGTGGGGCGGTGACACTGAAGAGGTGGAGTGAAAATGGCGCGCAGAGTTGTAGACGCGACGCCCGAACAGGGACTCGAACCCTGGACCCTCAGATTAAAAGTCTGATGCTCTACCGACTGAGCTATCCGGGCTCGCGCGGTCGCGCTCGCGATCGCAGGTCCTGCCACCCACCCAAACCCAACACCCACCGGTCACCTTCCCGCCCCTCAAGCTCACTTACTTCTCACCCAAGCGATGTGCTTACGCACCCACCCTCCTCTCCATCCACAGGAACGTCGCCATGCCCGTCTTCTGCCGTCGCCGTCGCCGACGCCGACGCCGACGCCGCCACCGCCTCCCTCTCACTGCACTTGCCCGCCCACCCGTCCTGCGAGTCGAGCCTCCACGTGACTGCAACTGTCATTGCAGACTGAAGATGCATAGCATAGGCGTTGGCAGCTGGCTGGACAAGTGATAGTTAGGTGTGTGGAAGCACATTCGCCCTCGCTCCTCTAGCCATGGCGTCTACCCAGTCGAGTGGACTGTGCGTGGCGTTCGTGTGCACATATGCTTCTCCACGTGTGTGTGTGTGTGTGTGTGTGTGCGTGTGTGTGTGCGTGTATGGTGGTGAGGGAGATGGGGAGGAGGGTTGTGGTGAAGGATGTGGGTGAGGAAAGGAAAGGGGTTGGTGTGTGTGGTGGGGTGGTGTGGTGGAGGGAGGAGAAGGTGCATCTCCCTGATGGTCTAGCGGTTAGGATTCCTGGCTCTCACCCAGGCGGCCCGGGTTCAACTCCCGGTCAGGGAGGGAGGTGGTGCTTCCATCTTCATCCTGGCACACGCGCATCCTCCATTCCTATTGGCGGCGCGTCTGCGGTTGTTGCATGGCCCGCCTGTCTGCCTGCCTGCCTGCCTGCCTGCCTGCCTGCCTGCTGGGCGGCTCGTTGTGGTGGTGGGCTTTGGCAGGAGTGCACTTGGCGTCTCCATGCAGGCTGCATATCTATCGGCATACTGAGAGTGGCAGGTGAGGCAGTTGTATGCCTAATAATTGGATAATCGAGGCGAGACGGGGCGAGGTGCAGTGAAGCCCGGTGGTGCGACAAAAGTGGTGGTCGACTAGCAGAGCGTGGTTTCGATCCACGGTCCTCTGGGTTATGGGCCCAGCACGCTTCCACTGCGCCACTCTGCTAACACCGACTTGCATTCCAATCCACAGCCTCCCCTTGCGCCAGCTAGCCCGTCAGCCCGTCAGCCAGCCAGCCCGTCAGCCAGCCAGCCAGCCAGACCGCCTGCCTGCCTGCCTGCCTGCCTGCCTGCCTGCCTGCCTGCCTGCCTGCCTGCCTGCCTGCCTGCCTGCCTGCCTGCCTGCCTGCCTGCCTGCCTGCCTGGGTGCCACCAGTTTCATGAAATGCTGCAGACCTGAGTCGCTACAACTACATCGGCTCCACTCGTGTGTGTGTTGGGGCATCTACTGTGCGAGGGACGAAGTGAGTGCTGCGAAGGCAGTGAGAAGGCAGAGGTAGAGGCGGGTGTTGATGTGGGGGGGAGGAGGGGGAGGTGGTCGGGTTTGGGCTGTGGTCAGTCTGGCAGGCGGAGGTGAGCGGTTCCCTGATGGTCTAGCGGTTAGGATTCCTGGTTTTCACCCAGGCGGCCCGGGTTCAACTCCCGGTCAGGGAGGCGGCTCTTTGCTTTAACAACTGCCCTGCCCTGCCCTGCCCTGCCCTGCACTCCGCAAACCACCAACACACCCACCAGGCTCAACTGCAAACTGTCGCGGGCGGGCGGGCGCGCGCCAGCCAGCTGGCTAGATGCCAGCTCGACTCGCTGTCTGTCTACCAACACCACATGGGAGGCGGCTGGGGCTTGCTTCATGGTTAATGGTGGTGGTGGGGCGGTGACACTGAAGAGGTGGAGTGAAAATGGCGCGCAGAGTTGTAGACGCGACGCCCGAACAGGGACTCGAACCCTGGACCCTCAGATTAAAAGTCTGATGCTCTACCGACTGAGCTATCCGGGCTCGCGCGGTCGCGCTCGCGATCGCAGGTCCTGCCACCCACCCAAACCCAACACCCACCGGTCACCTTCCCGCCCCTCAAGCTCACTTACTTCTCACCCAAGCGATGTGCTTACGCACCCACCCTCCTCTCCATCCACAGGAACGTCGCCATGCCCGTCTTCTGCCGTCGCCGTCGCCGACGCCGACGCCGACGCCGCCACCGCCTCCCTCTCACTGCACTTGCCCGCCCACCCGTCCTGCGAGTCGAGCCTCCACGTGACTGCAACTGTCATTGCAGACTGAAGATGCATAGCATAGGCGTTGGCAGCTGGCTGGACAAGTGATAGTTAGGTGTGTGGAAGCACATTCGCCCTCGCTCCTCTAGCCATGGCGTCTACCCAGTCGAGTGGACTGTGCGTGGCGTTCGTGTGCACATATGCTTCTCCACGTGTGTGTGTGTGTGTGTGTGTGTGCGTGTGTGTGTGTGCGTGTATGGTGGTGAGGAAGATGGGGAGGAGGGTTGTGGTGAAGGATGTGGGTGAGGAAAGGAAAGGGGTTGGTGTGTGTGGTGGGGTGGTGTGGTGGAGGGAGGAGAAGGTGCATCTCCCTGATGGTCTAGCGGTTAGGATTCCTGGCTCTCACCCAGGCGGCCCGGGTTCAACTCCCGGTCAGGGAGGGAGGTGGTGCTTCCATCTTCATCCTGGCACACGCGCATCCTCCATTCCTATTGGCGGCGCGTCTGCGGTTGTTGCATGGCCCGCCTGTCTGCCTGCCTGCCTGCCTGCCTGCCTGCCTGCCTGCTGGGCGGCTCGTTGTGGTGGTGGGCTTTGGCAGGAGTGCACTTGGCGTCTCCATGCAGGCTGCATATCTATCGGCATACTGAGAGTGGCAGGTGAGGCAGTTGTATGCCTAATAATTGGATAATCGAGGCGAGACGGGGCGAGGTGCAGTGAAGCCCGGTGGTGCGACAAAAGTGGTGGTCGACTAGCAGAGCGTGGTTTCGATCCACGGTCCTCTGGGTTATGGGCCCAGCACGCTTCCACTGCGCCACTCTGCTAACACCGACTTGCATTCCAATCCACAGCCTCCCCTTGCGCCAGCTAGCCCGTCAGCCCGTCAGCCCGTCAGCCAGCCAGCCCGTCAGCCAGCCAGCCCCAGCCTGCCTGCCTGCCTGCCTGCCTGCCTGCCTGCCTGCCTGCCTGCCTGCCTGCCTGCCTGCCTGCCTGCCTGCCTGCCTGCCTGCCTGCCTGCCTGCCTGCCTGCCTGCCTGCCTGCCTGCCTGCCTGGGTGCCACCAGTTTCATGAAATGCTGCAGACCTGAGTCGCTACAACTACATCGGCTCCACTCGTGTGTGTGTTGGGGCATCTACTGTGCGAGGGACGAAGTGAGTGCTGCGAAGGCAGTGAGAAGGCAGAGGTAGAGGCGGGTGTTGATGTGGGGGGGGAGGAGGGGGAGGTGGTCGGGTTTGGGCTGTGGTCAGTCTGGCAGGCGGAGGTGAGCGGTTCCCTGATGGTCTAGCGGTTAGGATTCCTGGTTTTCACCCAGGCGGCCCGGGTTCAACTCCCGGTCAGGGAGGCGCTCTTTGCTTTAACAACTGCCCTGCCCTGCCCTGCCCTGCCCTGCACTCCGCAAACCACCAACACACCCACCAGGCTCAACTGCAAACTGTCGCGGGCGGGCGGGCGGGCGTGCGCCAGCCAGCTGGCTAGATGCCAGCTCGACTCGCTGTCTGTCTACCAACACCACATGGGAGGCGGCTGGGGCTTGCTTCATGGTTAATGGTGGTGGTGGGGCGGTGACACTGAAGAGGTGGAGTGAAAATGGCGCGCAGAGTTGTAGACGCGACGCCCGAACAGGGACTCGAACCCTGGACCCTCAGATTAAAAGTCTGATGCTCTACCGACTGAGCTATCCGGGCTCGCGCGGTCGCGCTCGCGATCGCAGGTCCTGCCACCCACCCAAACCCAACACCCACCGGTCACCTTCCCGCCCCTCAAGCTCACTTACTTCTCACCCAAGCGATGTGCTTACGCACCCACCCTCCTCTCCATCCACAGGAACGTCGCCATGCCCGTCTTCTGCCGTCGCCGTCGCCGACGCCGACGCCGACGCCGCCACCGCCTCCCTCTCACTGCACTTGCCCGCCCACCCGTCCTGCGAGTCGAGCCTCCACGTGACTGCAACTGTCATTGCAGACTGAAGATGCATAGCATAGGCGTTGGCAGCTGGCTGGACAAGTGATAGTTAGGTGTGTGGAAGCACATTCGCCCTCGCTCCTCTAGCCATGGCGTCTACCCAGTCGAGTGGACTGTGCGTGGCGTTCGTGTGCACATATGCTTCTCCACGTGTGTGTGTGTGTGTGTGTGTGCGTGTGTGTGTGCGTGTATGGTGGTGAGGAAGATGGGGAGGAGGGTTGTGGTGAAGGATGTGGGTGAGGAAAGGAAAGGGGTTGGTGTGTGTGGTGGGGTGGTGTGGTGGAGGGAGGAGAAGGTGCATCTCCCTGATGGTCTAGCGGTTAGGATTCCTGGCTCTCACCCAGGCGGCCCGGGTTCAACTCCCGGTCAGGGAGGGAGGTGGTGCTTCCATCTTCATCCTGGCACACGCGCATCCTCCATTCCTATTGGCGGCGCGTCTGCGGTTGTTGCATGGCCCGCCTGTCTGCCTGCCTGCCTGCCTGCCTGCCTGCCTGCTGGGCGGCTCGTTGTGGTGGTGGGCTTTGGCAGGAGTGCACTTGGCGTCTCCATGCAGGCTGCATATCTATCGGCATACTGAGAGTGGCAGGTGAGGCAGTTGTATGCCTAATAATTGGATAATCGAGGCGAGACGGGGCGAGGTGCAGTGAAGCCCGGTGGTGCGACAAAAGTGGTGGTCGACTAGCAGAGCGTGGTTTCGATCCACGGTCCTCTGGGTTATGGGCCCAGCACGCTTCCACTGCGCCACTCTGCTAACACCGACTTGCATTCCAATCCACAGCCTCCCCTTGCGCCAGCTAGCCCGTCAGCCCGTCAGCCAGCCAGCCCGTCAGCCAGCCAGCCAGCCAGTCTGCCTGCCTGCCTGCCTGCCTGCCTGGGTGCCACCAGTTTCATGAAATGCTGCAGACCTGAGTCGCTACAACTACATCGGCTCCACTCGTGTGTGTGTTGGGGCATCTACTGTGCGAGGGACGAAGTGAGTGCTGCGAAGGCAGTGAGAAGGCAGAGGTAGAGGCGGGTGTTGATGTGGGGGGGGGAGGGGGAGGTGGTCGGGTTTGGGCTGTGGTCAGTCTGGCAGGCGGAGGTGAGCGGTTCCCTGATGGTCTAGCGGTTAGGATTCCTGGTTTTCACCCAGGCGGCCCGGGTTCAACTCCCGGTCAGGGAGGCGGCTCTTTGCTTTAACAACTGCCCTGCCCTGCCCTGCCCTGCCCTGCACTCCGCAAACCACCAACACACCCACCAGGCTCAACTGCAAACTGTCGCGGGCGGGCGGGCGCGCGCCAGCCAGCTGGCTAGATGCCAGCTCGACTCGCTGTCTGTCTACCAACACCACATGGGAGGCGGCTGGGGCTTGCTTCATGGTTAATGGTGGTGGTGGGGCGGTGACACTGAAGAGGTGGAGTGAAAATGGCGCGCAGAGTTGTAGACGCGACGCCCGAACAGGGACTCGAACCCTGGACCCTCAGATTAAAAGTCTGATGCTCTACCGACTGAGCTATCCGGGCTCGCGCGGTCGCGCTCGCGATCGCAGGTCCTGCCACCCACCCAAACCCAACACCCACCGGTCACCTTCCCGCCCCTCAAGCTCACTTACTTCTCACCCAAGCGATGTGCTTACGCACCCACCCTCCTCTCCATCCACAGGAACGTCGCCATGCCCGTCTTCTGCCGTCGCCGTCGCCGACGCCGACGCCGACGCCGCCACCGCCTCCCTCTCACTGCACTTGCCCGCCCACCCGTCCTGCGAGTCGAGCCTCCACGTGACTGCAACTGTCATTGCAGACTGAAGATGCATAGCATAGGCGTTGGCAGCTGGCTGGACAAGTGATAGTTAGGTGTGTGGAAGCACATTCGCCCTCGCTCCTCTAGCCATGGCGTCTACCCAGTCGAGTGGACTGTGCGTGGCGTTCGTGTGCACATATGCTTCTCCACGTGTGTGTGTGTGCGTGTGTGTGTGCGTGTGTGTGTGCGTGTATGGTGGTGAGGAAGATGGGGAGGAGGGTTGTGGTGAAGGATGTGGGTGAGGAAAGGAAAGGGGTTGGTGTGTGTGGTGGGGTGGTGTGGTGGAGGGAGGAGAAGGTGCATCTCCCTGATGGTCTAGCGGTTAGGATTCCTGGCTCTCACCCAGGCGGCCCGGGTTCAACTCCCGGTCAGGGAGGGAGGTGGTGCTTCCATCTTCATCCTGGCACACGCGCATCCTCCATTCCTATTGGCGGCGCGTCTGCGGTTGTTGCATGGCCCGCCTGTCTGCCTGCCTGCCTGCCTGCCTGCCTGCCTGCCTGCTGGGCGGCTCGTTGTGGTGGTGGGCTTTGGCAGGAGTGCACTTGGCGTCTCCATGCAGGCTGCATATCTATCGGCATACTGAGAGTGGCAGGTGAGGCAGTTGTATGCCTAATAATTGGATAATCGAGGCGAGACGGGGCGAGGTGCAGTGAAGCCCGGTGGTGCGACAAAAGTGGTGGTCGACTAGCAGAGCGTGGTTTCGATCCACGGTCCTCTGGGTTATGGGCCCAGCACGCTTCCACTGCGCCACTCTGCTAACACCGACTTGCATTCCAATCCACAGCCTCCCCTTGCGCCAGCTAGCCCGTCAGCCCGTCAGCCAGCCAGCCCGTCAGCCAGCCAGCCAGCCTGCCTGCCTGCCTGCCTGCCTGCCTGCCTGCCTGCCTGCCTGCCTGCCTGCCTGCCTGCCTGCCTGCCTGCCTGCCTGCCTGCCTGCCTGCCTGCCTGCCTGCCTGCCTGCCTGCCTGCCTGGGTGCCACCAGTTTCATGAAATGCTGCAGACCTGAGTCGCTACAACTACATCGGCTCCACTCGTGTGTGTGTTGGGGCATCTACTGTGCGAGGGACGAAGTGAGTGCTGCGAAGGCAGTGAGAAGGCAGAGGTAGAGGCGGGTGTTGATGTGGGGGGGGAGGAGGGGGAGGTGGTCGGGTTTGGGCTGTGGTCAGTCTGGCAGGCGGAGGTGAGCGGTTCCCTGATGGTCTAGCGGTTAGGATTCCTGGTTTTCACCCAGGCGGCCCGGGTTCAACTCCCGGTCAGGGAGGCGGCTCTTTGCTTTAACAACTGCCCTGCCCTGCCCTGCCCTGCCCTGCCCTGCACTCCGCAAACCACCAACACACCCACCAGGCTCAACTGCAAACTGTCGCGGGCGGGCGGGCGGGCGTGCGCCAGCCAGCTGGCTAGATGCCAGCTCGACTCGCTGTCTGTCTACCAACACCACATGGGAGGCGGCTGGGGCTTGCTTCATGGTTAATGGTGGTGGTGGGGCGGTGACACTGAAGAGGTGGAGTGAAAATGGCGCGCAGAGTTGTAGACGCGACGCCCGAACAGGGACTCGAACCCTGGACCCTCAGATTAAAAGTCTGATGCTCTACCGACTGAGCTATCCGGGCTCGCGCGGTCGCGCTCGCGATCGCAGGTCCTGCCACCCACCCAAACCCAACACCCACCGGTCACCTTCCTGCCCCTCAAGCTCACTTACTTCTCACCCAAGCGATGTGCTTACGCACCCACCCTCCTCTCCATCCACAGGAACGTCGCCATGCCCGTCTTCTGCCGTCGCCGTCGCCGTCGCCGACGCCGACGCCGCCACCGCCTCCCTCTGACTGCACTTGCCCGCCCACCCGTCCTGCGAGTCGAGCCTCCACGTGACTGCAACTGTCATTGCAGACTGAAGATGCATAGCATAGGCGTTGGCAGCTGGCTGGACAAGTGATAGTTAGGTGTGTGGAAGCACATTCGCCCTCGCTCCTCTAGCCATGGCGTCTACCCAGTCGAGTGGACTGTGCGTGGCGAGACGGGGCGAGGTGCAGTGAAGCCCGGTGGTGCGACAAAAGTGGTGGTCGACTAGCAGAGCGTGGTTTCGATCCACGGTCCTCTGGGTTATGGGCCCAGCACGCTTCCACTGCGCCACTCTGCTAACACCGACTTGCATTCCAATCCACAGCCTCCCCTTGCGCCAGCTAGCCCGTCAGCCCGTCAGCCAGCCAGCCCGTCAGCCAGCCAGCCAGCCAGTCTGCCTGCCTGCCTGCCTGCCTGCCTGCTGCCTGCCTGCCTGCCTGCCTGCCTGCCTGCCTGCCTGCTGCCTGCCTGCCTGCTGCCTGCCTGCCTGGGTGCCACCAGTTTCATGAAATGCTGCAGACCTGAGTCGCTACAACTACATCGGCTCCACTCGTGTGTGTGTTGGGGCATCTACTGTGCGAGGGACGAAGTGAGTGCTGCGAAGGCAGTGAGAAGGCAGAGGTAGAGGCGGGTGTTGATGTGGGGGGGAGGAGGGGGAGGTGGTCGGGTTTGGGCTGTGGTCAGTCTGGCAGGCGGAGGTGAGCGGTTCCCTGATGGTCTAGCGGTTAGGATTCCTGGTTTTCACCCAGGCGGCCCGGGTTCAACTCCCGGTCAGGGAGGCGGCTCTTTGCTTTAACAACTGCCCTGCCCTGCCCTGCCCTGCCCTGCACTCCGCAAACCACCAACACACCCACCAGGCTCAACTGCAAACTGTCGCGGGCGGGCGGGCGCGCGCCAGCCAGCTGGCTAGATGCCAGCTCGACTCGCTGTCTGTCTACCAACACCACATGGGAGGCGGCTGGGGCTTGCTTCATGGTTAATGGTGGTGGTGGGGCGGTGACACTGAAGAGGTGGAGTGAAAATGGCGCGCAGAGTTGTAGACGCGACGCCCGAACAGGGACTCGAACCCTGGACCCTCAGATTAAAAGTCTGATGCTCTACCGACTGAGCTATCCGGGCTCGCGCGGTCGCGCTCGCGATCGCAGGTCCTGCCACCCACCCAAACCCAACACCCACCGGTCACCTTCCCGCCCCTCAAGCTCACTTACTTCTCACCCAAGCGATGTGCTTACGCACCCACCCTCCTCTCCATCCACAGGAACGTCGCCATGCCCGTCTTCTGCCGTCGCCGTCGCCGTCGCCGACGCCGACGCCGCCACCGCCTCCCTCTCACTGCACTTGCCCGCCCACCCGTCCTGCGAGTCGAGCCTCCACGTGACTGCAACTGTCATTGCAGACTGAAGATGCATAGCATAGGCGTTGGCAGCTGGCTGGACAAGTGATAGTTAGGTGTGTGGAAGCACATTCGCCCTCGCTCCTCTAGCCATGGCGTCTACCCAGTCGAGTGGACTGTGCGTGGCGTTCGTGTGCACATATGCTTCTCCACGTGTGTGTGTGTGTGTGTGTGTGCGTGTGTGTGTGCGTGTATGGTGGTGAGGAAGATGGGGAGGAGGGTTGTGGTGAAGGATGTGGGTGAGGAAAGGAAAGGGGTTGGTGTGTGTGGTGGGGTGGTGTGGTGGAGGGAGGAGAAGGTGCATCTCCCTGATGGTCTAGCGGTTAGGATTCCTGGCTCTCACCCAGGCGGCCCGGGTTCAACTCCCGGTCAGGGAGGGAGGTGGTGCTTCCATCTTCATCCTGGCACACGCGCATCCTCCATTCCTATTGGCGGCGCGTCTGCGGTTGTTGCATGGCCCGCCTGTCTGCCTGCCTGCCTGCCTGCCTGCCTGCCTGCCTGCTGGGCGGCTCGTTGTGGTGGTGGGCTTTGGCAGGAGTGCACTTGGCGTCTCCATGCAGGCTGCATATCTATCGGCATACTGAGAGTGGCAGGTGAGGCAGTTGTATGCCTAATAATTGGATAATCGAGGCGAGACGGGGCGAGGTGCAGTGAAGCCCGGTGGTGCGACAAAAGTGGTGGTCGACTAGCAGAGCGTGGTTTCGATCCACGGTCCTCTGGGTTATGGGCCCAGCACGCTTCCACTGCGCCACTCTGCTAACACCGACTTGCATTCCAATCCACAGCCTCCCCTTGCGCCAGCTAGCCCGTCAGCCCGTCAGCCAGCCAGCCCGTCAGCCAGCCAGCCAGCCTGCCTGCCTGCCTGCCTGCCTGCCTGCCTGCCTGCCTGCCTGCCTGCCTGCCTGCCTGCCTGCCTGCCTGCCTGCCTGCCTGCCTGCCTGCCTGCCTGCCTGCCTGCCTGCCTGCCTGCCTGCCTGCCTGGGTGCCACCAGTTTCATGAAATGCTGCAGACCTGAGTCGCTACAACTACATCGGCTCCACTCGTGTGTGTGTTGGGGCATCTACTGTGCGAGGGACGAAGTGAGTGCTGCGAAGGCAGTGAGAAGGCAGAGGTAGAGGCGGGTGTTGATGTGGGGGGGAGGAGGGGGAGGTGGTCGGGTTTGGGCTGTGGTCAGTCTGGCAGGCGGAGGTGAGCGGTTCCCTGATGGTCTAGCGGTTAGGATTCCTGGTTTTCACCCAGGCGGCCCGGGTTCAACTCCCGGTCAGGGAGGCGGCTCTTTGCTTTAACAACTGCCCTGCCCTGCCCTGCCCTGCCCTGCACTCCGCAAACCACCAACACACCCACCAGGCTCAACTGCAAACTGTCGCGGGCGGGCGGGCGGGCGTGCGCCAGCCAGCTGGCTAGATGCCAGCTCGACTCGCTGTCTGTCTACCAACACCACATGGGAGGCGGCTGGGGCTTGCTTCATGGTTAATGGTGGTGGTGGGGCGGTGACACTGAAGAGGTGGAGTGAAAATGGCGCGCAGAGTTGTAGACGCGACGCCCGAACAGGGACTCGAACCCTGGACCCTCAGATTAAAAGTCTGATGCTCTACCGACTGAGCTATCCGGGCTCGCGCGGTCGCGCTCGCGATCGCAGGTCCTGCCACCCACCCAAACCCAACACCCACCGGTCACCTTCCCGCCCCTCAAGCTCACTTACTTCTCACCCAAGCGATGTGCTTACGCACCCACCCTCCTCTCCATCCACAGGAACGTCGCCATGCCCGTCTTCTGCCGTCGCCGTCGCCGACGCCGACGCCGACGCCGCCACCGCCTCCCTCTCACTGCACTTGCCCGCCCACCCGTCCTGCGAGTCGAGCCTCCACGTGACTGCAACTGTCATTGCAGACTGAAGATGCATAGCATAGGCGTTGGCAGCTGGCTGGACAAGTGATAGTTAGGTGTGTGGAAGCACATTCGCCCTCGCTCCTCTAGCCATGGCGTCTACCCAGTCGAGTGGACTGTGCGTGGCGTTCGTGTGCACATATGCTTCTCCACGTGTGTGTGTGTGTGTGTGTGTGTGCGTGTGTGTGTGCGTGTATGGTGGTGAGGGAGATGGGGAGGAGGGTTGTGGTGAAGGATGTGGGTGAGGAAAGGAAAGGGGTTGGTGTGTGTGGTGGGGTGGTGTGGTGGAGGGAGGAGAAGGTGCATCTCCCTGATGGTCTAGCGGTTAGGATTCCTGGCTCTCACCCAGGCGGCCCGGGTTCAACTCCCGGTCAGGGAGGGAGGTGGTGCTTCCATCTTCATCCTGGCACACGCGCATCCTCCATTCCTATTGGCGGCGCGTCTGCGGTTGTTGCATGGCCCGCCTGTCTGCCTGCCTGCCTGCCTGCCTGCCTGCCTGCCTGCTGGGCGGCTCGTTGTGGTGGTGGGCTTTGGCAGGAGTGCACTTGGCGTCTCCATGCAGGCTGCATATCTATCGGCATACTGAGAGTGGCAGGTGAGGCAGTTGTATGCCTAATAATTGGATAATCGAGGCGAGACGGGGCGAGGTGCAGTGAAGCCCGGTGGTGCGACAAAAGTGGTGGTCGACTAGCAGAGCGTGGTTTCGATCCACGGTCCTCTGGGTTATGGGCCCAGCACGCTTCCACTGCGCCACTCTGCTAACACCGACTTGCATTCCAATCCACAGCCTCCCCTTGCGCCAGCTAGCCCGTCAGCCCGTCAGCCAGCCAGCCCGTCAGCCAGCCAGCCTGCCTCTGCCTGCCTGCCTGCCTGCCTGCCTGGGTGCCACCAGTTTCATGAAATGCTGCAGACCTGAGTCGCTACAACTACATCGGCTCCACTCGTGTGTGTGTTGGGGCATCTACTGTGCGAGGGACGAAGTGAGTGCTGCGAAGGCAGTGAGAAGGCAGAGGTAGAGGCGGGTGTTGATGTGGGGGGGAGGAGGGGGAGGTGGTCGGGTTTGGGCTGTGGTCAGTCTGGCAGGCGGAGGTGAGCGGTTCCCTGATGGTCTAGCGGTTAGGATTCCTGGTTTTCACCCAGGCGGCCCGGGTTCAACTCCCGGTCAGGGAGGCGGCTCTTTGCTTTAACAACTGCCCTGCCCTGCCCTGCACTCCGCAAACCACCAACACACCCACCAGGCTCAACTGCAAACTGTCGCGGGCGGGCGGGCGGGCGGGCGCGCGCCAGCCAGCTGGCTAGATGCCAGCTCGACTCGCTGTCTGTCTACCAACACCACATGGGAGGCGGCTGGGGCTTGCTTCATGGTTAATGGTGGTGGTGGGGCGGTGACACTGAAGAGGTGGAGTGAAAATGGCGCGCAGAGTTGTAGACGCGACGCCCGAACAGGGACTCGAACCCTGGACCCTCAGATTAAAAGTCTGATGCTCTACCGACTGAGCTATCCGGGCTCGCGCGGTCGCGCTCGCGATCGCAGGTCCTGCCACCCACCCAAACCCAACACCCACCGGTCACCTTCCCGCCCCTCAAGCTCACTTACTTCTCACCCAAGCGATGTGCTTACGCACCCACCCTCCTCTCCATCCACAGGAACGTCGCCATGCCCGTCTTCTGCCGTCGCCGTCGCCGACGCCGACGCCGACGCCGCCACCGCCTCCCTCTCACTGCACTTGCCCGCCCACCCGTCCTGCGAGTCGAGCCTCCACGTGACTGCAACTGTCATTGCAGACTGAAGATGCATAGCATAGGCGTTGGCAGCTGGCTGGACAAGTGATAGTTAGGTGTGTGGAAGCACATTCGCCCTCGCTCCTCTAGCCATGGCGTCTACCCAGTCGAGTGGACTGTGCGTGGCGTTCGTGTGCACATATGCTTCTCCACGTGTGTGTGTGTGTGTGTGTGTGCGTGTGTGTGTGCGTGTATGGTGGTGAGGAAGATGGGGAGGAGGGTTGTGGTGAAGGATGTGGGTGAGGAAAGGAAAGGGGTTGGTGTGTGTGGTGGGGTGGTGTGGTGGAGGGAGGAGAAGGTGCATCTCCCTGATGGTCTAGCGGTTAGGATTCCTGGCTCTCACCCAGGCGGCCCGGGTTCAACTCCCGGTCAGGGAGGGAGGTGGTGCTTCCATCTTCATCCTGGCACACGCGCATCCTCCATTCCTATTGGCGGCGCGTCTGCGGTTGTTGCATGGCCCGCCTGCCTGCCTGCCTGCCTGCCTGCTGGGCGGCTCGTTGTGGTGGTGGGCTTTGGCAGGAGTGCACTTGGCGTCTCCATGCAGGCTGCATATCTATCGGCATACTGAGAGTGGCAGGTGAGGCAGTTGTATGCCTAATAATTGGATAATCGAGGCGAGACGGGGCGAGGTGCAGTGAAGCCCGGTGGTGCGACAAAAGTGGTGGTCGACTAGCAGAGCGTGGTTTCGATCCACGGTCCTCTGGGTTATGGGCCCAGCACGCTTCCACTGCGCCACTCTGCTAACACCGACTTGCATTCCAATCCACAGCCTCCCCTTGCGCCAGCTAGCCCGTCAGCCCGTCAGCCAGCCAGCCCGTCAGCCAGCCAGCCTGCCTGCCTGCCTGCCTGCCTGCCTGCCTGCGTGCCACCAGTTTCATGAAATGCTGCAGACCTGAGTCGCTACAACTACATCGGCTCCACTCGTGTGTGTGTTGGGGCATCTACTGTGCGAGGGACGAAGTGAGTGCTGCGAAGGCAGTGAGAAGGCAGAGGTAGAGGCGGGTGTTGATGTGGGGGGGAGGAGGGGGAGGTGGTCGGGTTTGGGCTGTGGTCAGTCTGGCAGGCGGAGGTGAGCGGTTCCCTGATGGTCTAGCGGTTAGGATTCCTGGTTTTCACCCAGGCGGCCCGGGTTCAACTCCCGGTCAGGGAGGCGGCTCTTTGCTTTAACAACTGCCCTGCCCTGCCCTGCACTCCGCAAACCACCAACACACCCACCAGGCTCAACTGCAAACTGTCGCGGGCGGGCGGGCGGGCGTGCGCCAGCCAGCTGGCTAGATGCCAGCTCGACTCGCTGTCTGTCTACCAACACCACATGGGAGGCGGCTGGGGCTTGCTTCATGGTTAATGGTGGTGGTGGGGCGGTGACACTGAAGAGGTGGAGTGAAAATGGCGCGCAGAGTTGTAGACGCGACGCCCGAACAGGGACTCGAACCCTGGACCCTCAGATTAAAAGTCTGATGCTCTACCGACTGAGCTATCCGGGCTCGCGCGGTCGCGCTCGCGATCGCAGGTCCTGCCACCCACCCAAACCCAACACCCACCGGTCACCTTCCCGCCCCTCAAGCTCACTTACTTCTCACCCAAGCGATGTGCTTACGCACCCACCCTCCTCTCCATCCACAGGAACGTCGCCATGCCCGTCTTCTGCCGTCGCCCGACGCCGACGCCGACGCCGCCACCGCCTCCCTCTCACTGCACTTGCCCGCCCACCCGTCCTGCGAGTCGAGCCTCCACGTGACTGCAACTGTCATTGCAGACTGAAGATGCATAGCATAGGCGTTGGCAGCTGGCTGGACAAGTGATAGTTAGGTGTGTGGAAGCACATTCGCCCTCGCTCCTCTAGCCATGGCGTCTACCCAGTCGAGTGGACTGTGCGTGGCGTTCGTGTGCACATATGCTTCTCCACGTGTGTGTGTGTGTGTGTGTGTGTGCGTGTGTGTGTGCGTGTATGGTGGTGAGGAAGATGGGGAGGAGGGTTGTGGTGAAGGATGTGGGTGAGGAAAGGAAAGGGGTTGGTGTGTGTGGTGGGGTGGTGTGGTGGAGGGAGGAGAAGGTGCATCTCCCTGATGGTCTAGCGGTTAGGATTCCTGGCTCTCACCCAGGCGGCCCGGGTTCAACTCCCGGTCAGGGAGGGAGGTGGTGCTTCCATCTTCATCCTGGCACACGCGCATCCTCCATTCCTATTGGCGGCGCGTCTGCGGTTGTTGCATGGCCCGCCTGTCTGCCTGCCTGCCTGCCTGCCTGCTGGGCGGCTCGTTGTGGTGGTGGGCTTTGGCAGGAGTGCACTTGGCGTCTCCATGCAGGCTGCATATCTATCGGCATACTGAGAGTGGCAGGTGAGGCAGTTGTATGCCTAATAATTGGATAATCGAGGCGAGACGGGGCGAGGTGCAGTGAAGCCCGGTGGTGCGACAAAAGTGGTGGTCGACTAGCAGAGCGTGGTTTCGATCCACGGTCCTCTGGGTTATGGGCCCAGCACGCTTCCACTGCGCCACTCTGCTAACACCGACTTGCATTCCAATCCACAGCCTCCCCTTGCGCCAGCTAGCCCGTCAGCCCGTCAGCCAGCCAGCCTGCCTGCCTGCCTGCCTGCCTGCCTGCCTGCCTGCCTGGGTGCCACCAGTTTCATGAAATGCTGCAGACCTGCGTCGCTACAACTACATCGGCTCCACTCGTGTGTGTGTTGGGGCATCTACTGTGCGAGGGACGAAGTGAGTGCTGCGAAGGCAGTGAGAAGGCAGAGGTAGAGGCGGGTGTTGATGTGGGGGGGAGGAGGGGGAGGTGGTCGGGTTTGGGCTGTGGTCAGTCTGGCAGGCGGAGGTGAGCGGTTCCCTGATGGTCTAGCGGTTAGGATTCCTGGTTTTCACCCAGGCGGCCCGGGTTCAACTCCCGGTCAGGGAGGCGGCTCTTTGCTTTAACAACTGCCCTGCCCTGCCCTACACTCCGCAAACCACCAACACACCCACCAGGCTCAACTGCAAACTGTCGCGGGCGGGCGGGCGGGCGTGCGCCAGCCAGCTGGCTAGATGCCAGCTCGACTCGCTGTCTGTCTACCAACACCACATGGGAGGCGGCTGGGGCTTGCTTCATGGTTAATGGTGGTGGTGGGGCGGTGACACTGAAGAGGTGGAGTGAAAATGGCGCGCAGAGTTGTAGACGCGACGCCCGAACAGGGACTCGAACCCTGGACCCTCAGATTAAAAGTCTGATGCTCTACCGACTGAGCTATCCGGGCTCGCGCGGTCGCGCTCGCGATCGCAGGTCCTGCCACCCACCCAAACCCAACACCCACCGGTCACCTTCCCGCCCCTCAAGCTCACTTACTTCTCACCCAAGCGATGTGCTTACGCACCCACCCTCCTCTCCATCCACAGGAACGTCGCCATGCCCGTCTTCTGCCGTCGCCGACGCCGACGCCGACGCCGCCACCGCCTCCCTCTCACTGCACTTGCCCGCCCACCCGTCCTGCGAGTCGAGCCTCCACGTGACTGCAACTGTCATTGCAGACTGAAGATGCATAGCATAGGCGTTGGCAGCTGGCTGGACAAGTGATAGTTAGGTGTGTGGAAGCACATTCGCCCTCGCTCCTCTAGCCATGGCGTCTACCCAGTCGAGTGGACTGTGCGTGGCGTTCGTGTGCACATATGCTTCTCCACGTGTGTGTGTGTGTGTGTGTGTGTGCGTGTGTGTGTGCGTGTATGGTGGTGAGGAGATGGGGAGGAGGGTTGTGGTGAAGGATGTGGGTGAGGAAAGGAAAGGGGTTGGTGTGTGTGGTGGGGTGGTGTGGTGGAGGGAGGAGAAGGTGCATCTCCCTGATGGTCTAGCGGTTAGGATTCCTGGCTCTCACCCAGGCGGCCCGGGTTCAACTCCCGGTCAGGGAGGGAGGTGGTGCTTCCATCTTCATCCTGGCACACGCGCATCCTCCATTCCTATTGGCGGCGCGTCTGCGGTTGTTGCATGGCCCGCCTGTCTGCCTGCCTGCCTGCCTGCCTGCTGGGCGGCTCGTTGTGGTGGTGGGCTTTGGCAGGAGTGCACTTGGCGTCTCCATGCAGGCTGCATATCTATCGGCATACTGAGAGTGGCAGGTGAGGCAGTTGTATGCCTAATAATTGGATAATCGAGGCGAGACGGGGCGAGGTGCAGTGAAGCCCGGTGGTGCGACAAAAGTGGTGGTCGACTAGCAGAGCGTGGTTTCGATCCACGGTCCTCTGGGTTATGGGCCCAGCACGCTTCCACTGCGCCACTCTGCTAACACCGACTTGCATTCCAATCCACAGCCTCCCCTTGCGCCAGCTAGCCCGTCAGCCCGTCAGCCAGCCAGCCTGCCTGCCTGCCTGCCTGCCTGCCTGCCTGCCTGGGTGCCACCAGTTTCATGAAATGCTGCAGACCTGCGTCGCTACAACTACATCGGCTCCACTCGTGTGTGTGTTGGGGCATCTACTGTGCGAGGGACGAAGTGAGTGCTGCGAAGGCAGTGAGAAGGCAGAGGTAGAGGCGGGTGTTGATGTGGGGGGGGAGGAGGGAGGTGGTCGGGTTTGGGCTGTGGTCAGTCTGGCAGGCGGAGGTGAGCGGTTCCCTGATGGTCTAGCGGTTAGGATTCCTGGTTTTCACCCAGGCGGCCCGGGTTCAACTCCCGGTCAGGGAGGCGGCTCTTTGCTTTAACAACTGCCCTGCCCTGCCCTGCCCTGCACGCCGCAAACCACCAACACACCCACCAGGCTCAACTGCAAACTGTCGCGGGCGGGCGGGCGGGCGTGCGCCAGCCAGCTGGCTAGATGCCAGCTCGACTCGCTGTCTGTCTACCAACACCACATGGGAGGCGGCTGGGGCTTGCTTCATGGTTAATGGTGGTGGTGGGGCGGTGACACTGAAGAGGTGGAGTGAAAATGGCGCGCAGAGTTGTAGACGCGACGCCCGAACAGGGACTCGAACCCTGGACCCTCAGATTAAAAGTCTGATGCTCTACCGACTGAGCTATCCGGGCTCGCGCGGTCGCGCTCGCGATCGCAGGTCCTGCCACCCACCCAAACCCAACACCCACCGGTCACCTTCCCGCCCCTCAAGCTCACTTACTTCTCACCCAAGCGATGTGCTTACGCACCCACCCTCCTCTCCATCCACAGGAACGTCGCCATGCCCGTCTTCTGCCGTCGCCGACGCCGACGCCGACGCCGCCACCGCCTCCCTCTCACTGCACTTGCCCGCCCACCCGTCCTGCGAGTCGAGCCTCCACGTGACTGCAACTGTCATTGCAGACTGAAGATGCATAGCATAGGCGTTGGCAGCTGGCTGGACAAGTGATAGTTAGGTGTGTGGAAGCACATTCGCCCTCGCTCCTCTAGCCATGGCGTCTACCCAGTCGAGTGGACTGTGCGTGGCGTTCGTGTGCACATATGCTTCTCCACGTGTGTGTGTGTGTGTGTGTGTGTGCGTGTGTGTGTGCGTGTATGGTGGTGAGGAAGATGGGGAGGAGGGTTGTGGTGAAGGATGTGGGTGAGGAAAGGAAAGGGGTTGGTGTGTGTGGTGGGGTGGTGTGGTGGAGGGAGGAGAAGGTGCATCTCCCTGATGGTCTAGCGGTTAGGATTCCTGGCTCTCACCCAGGCGGCCCGGGTTCAACTCCCGGTCAGGGAGGGAGGTGGTGCTTCCATCTTCATCCTGGCACACGCGCATCCTCCATTCCTATTGGCGGCGCGTCTGCGGTTGTTGCATGGCCCGCCTGTCTGCCTGCCTGCCTGCCTGCCTGCCTGCCTGCCTGCCTGCCTGCCTGCCTGCCTGCCTGCCTGCCTGCCTGCCTGCCTGCCTGCCTGCCTGCCTGCCTGCCTGCCTGCCTGCCTGCCTGCCTGCCTGCCTGCCTGCCTGCCTGCCTGCCTGCCTGCCTGCCTGCCTGCCTGCCTGCCTGCCTGCCTGCCTGCCTGCCTGCCTGCCTGCCTGCCTGCCTGCCTGCCTGCCTGCCTGCCTGCCTGCCTGCCTGCCTGCCTGCCTGCCTGCCTGCCTGCCTGCCTGCCTGCCTGCCTGCTGGGCGGCTCGTTGTGGTGGTGGGCTTTGGCAGGAGTGCACTTGGCGTCTCCATGCAGGCTGCATATCTATCGGCATACTGAGAGTGGCAGGTGAGGCAGTTGTATGCCTAATAATTGGATAATCGAGGCGAGACGGGGCGAGGTGCAGTGAAGCCCGGTGGTGCGACAAAAGTGGTGGTCGACTAGCAGAGCGTGGTTTCGATCCACGGTCCTCTGGGTTATGGGCCCAGCACGCTTCCACTGCGCCACTCTGCTAACACCGACTTGCATTCCAATCCACAGCCTCCCCTTGCGCCAGCTAGCCCGTCAGCCCGTCAGCCAGCCAGCCTGCCTGCCTGCCTGCCTGCCTGCCTGCCTGCCTGCCTGCCTGCCTGCCTGCCTGGGTGCCACCAGTTTCATGAAATGCTGCAGACCTGCGTCGCTACAACTACATCGGCTCCACTCGTGTGTGTGTTGGGGCATCTACTGTGCGAGGGACGAAGTGAGTCTGCGAAGGCAGTGAGAAGGCAGAGGTAGAGGCGGGTGTTGATGTGGGGGGGAGGAGGGGGAGGTGGTCGGGTTTGGGCTGTGGTCAGTCTGGCAGGCGGAGGTGAGCGGTTCCCTGATGGTCTAGCGGTTAGGATTCCTGGTTTTCACCCAGGCGGCCCGGGTTCAACTCCCGGTCAGGGAGGCGCCTCTTTGCTTTAACAACTGCCCTGCCCTGCCCTGCCCTGCCCTGCACTCCGCAAACCACCAACACACCCACCAGGCTCAACTGCAAACTGTCGCGGGCGGGCGGGCGGGCGTGCGCCAGCCAGCTGGCTAGATGCCAGCTCGACTCGCTGTCTGTCTACCAACACCACATGGGAGGCGGCTGGGGCTTGCTTCATGGTTAATGGTGGTGGTGGGGCGGTGACACTGAAGAGGTGGAGTGAAAATGGCGCGCAGAGTTGTAGACGCGACGCCCGAACAGGGACTCGAACCCTGGACCCTCAGATTAAAAGTCTGATGCTCTACCGACTGAGCTATCCGGGCTCGCGCGGTCGCGCTCGCGATCGCAGGTCCTGCCACCCACCCAAACCCAACACCCACCGGTCACCTTCCCGCCCCTCAAGCTCACTTACTTCTCACCCAAGCGATGTGCTTACGCACCCACCCTCCTCTCCATCCACAGGAACGTCGCCATGCCCGTCTTCTGCCGTCGCCGTCGCCGTCGCCGACGCCGACGCCGCCACCGCCTCCCTCTCACTGCACTTGCCCGCCCACCCGTCCTGCGAGTCGAGCCTCCACGTGACTGCAACTGTCATTGCAGACTGAAGATGCATAGCATAGGCGTTGGCAGCTGGCTGGACAAGTGATAGTTAGGTGTGTGGAAGCACATTCGCCCTCGCTCCTCTAGCCATGGCGTCTACCCAGTCGAGTGGACTGTGCGTGGCGTTCGTGTGCACATATGCTTCTCCACGTGTGTGTGTGTGCGTGTGTGTGTGCGTGTGTGTGTGCGTGTATGGTGGTGAGGAAGATGGGGAGGAGGGTTGTGGTGAAGGATGTGGGTGAGGAAAGGAAAGGGGTTGGTGTGTGTGGTGGGGTGGTGTGGTGGAGGGAGGAGAAGGTGCATCTCCCTGATGGTCTAGCGGTTAGGATTCCTGGCTCTCACCCAGGCGGCCCGGGTTCAACTCCCGGTCAGGGAGGGAGGTGGTGCTTCCATCTTCATCCTGGCACACGCGCATCCTCCATTCCTATTGGCGGCGCGTCTGCGGTTGTTGCATGGCCCGCCTGTCTGCCTGCCTGCCTGCCTGCCTGCCTGCCTGCCTGCCTGCTGGGCGGCTCGTTGTGGTGGTGGGCTTTGGCAGGAGTGCACTTGGCGTCTCCATGCAGGCTGCATATCTATCGGCATACTGAGAGTGGCAGGTGAGGCAGTTGTATGCCTAATAATTGGATAATCGAGGCGAGACGGGGCGAGGTGCAGTGAAGCCCGGTGGTGCGACAAAAGTGGTGGTCGACTAGCAGAGCGTGGTTTCGATCCACGGTCCTCTGGGTTATGGGCCCAGCACGCTTCCACTGCGCCACTCTGCTAACACCGACTTGCATTCCAATCCACAGCCTCCCCTTGCGCCAGCTAGCCCGTCAGCCCGTCAGCCAGCCAGCCTGCCTGCCTGCCTGCCTGCCTGGGTGCCACCAGTTTCATGAAATGCTGCAGACCTGCGTCGCTACAACTACATCGGCTCCACTCGTGTGTGTGTTGGGGCATCTACTGTGCGAGGGACGAAGTGAGTGCTGCGAAGGCAGTGAGAAGGCAGAGGTAGAGGCGGGTGTTGATGTGGGGGGGGAGGAGGGGGAGGTGGTCGGGTTTGGGCTGTGGTCAGTCTGGCAGGCGGAGGTGAGCGGTTCCCTGATGGTCTAGCGGTTAGGATTCCTGGTTTTCACCCAGGCGGCCCGGGTTCAACTCCCGGTCAGGGAGGCGGCTCTTTGCTTTAACAACTGCCCTGCCCTGCCCTGCCCTGCCCTGCACGCCGCAAACCACCAACACACCCACCAGGCTCAACTGCAAACTGTCGCGGGCGGGCGGGCGGGCGTGCGCCAGCCAGCTGGCTAGATGCCAGCTCGACTCGCTGTCTGTCTACCAACACCACATGGGAGGCGGCTGGGGCTTGCTTCATGGTTAATGGTGGTGGTGGGGCGGTGACACTGAAGAGGTGGAGTGAAAATGGCGCGCAGAGTTGTAGACGCGACGCCCGAACAGGGACTCGAACCCTGGACCCTCAGATTAAAAGTCTGATGCTCTACCGACTGAGCTATCCGGGCTCGCGCGGTCGCGCTCGCGATCGCAGGTCCTGCCACCCACCCAAACCCAACACCCACCGGTCACCTTCCCGCCCCTCAAGCTCACTTACTTCTCACCCAAGCGATGTGCTTACGCACCCACCCTCCTCTCCATCCACAGGAACGTCGCCATGCCCGTCTTCTGCCGTCGCCGTCGCCGTCGCCGACGCCGACGCCGCCACCGCCTCCCTCTCACTGCACTTGCCCGCCCACCCGTCCTGCGAGTCGAGCCTCCACGTGACTGCAACTGTCATTGCAGACTGAAGATGCATAGCATAGGCGTTGGCAGCTGGCTGGACAAGTGATAGTTAGGTGTGTGGAAGCACATTCGCCCTCGCTCCTCTAGCCATGGCGTCTACCCAGTCGAGTGGACTGTGCGTGGCGTTCGTGTGCACATATGCTTCTCCACGTGTGTGTGTGTGTGCGTGTGTGTGTGCGTGTGTGTGTGCGTGTATGGTGGTGAGGAAGATGGGGAGGAGGGTTGTGGTGAAGGATGTGGGTGAGGAAAGGAAAGGGGTTGGTGTGTGTGGTGGGGTGGTGTGGTGGAGGGAGGAGAAGGTGCATCTCCCTGATGGTCTAGCGGTTAGGATTCCTGGCTCTCACCCAGGCGGCCCGGGTTCAACTCCCGGTCAGGGAGGGAGGTGGTGCTTCCATCTTCATCCTGGCACACGCGCATCCTCCATTCCTATTGGCGGCGCGTCTGCGGTTGTTGCATGGCCCGCCTGTCTGCCTGCCTGCCTGCCTGCCTGCCTGCCCTGCCTGCCTGCCTGCCTGCCTGCCTGCCTGCTGCTGGCGGCTCGTTGTGGTGGTGGGCTTTGGCAGGAGTGCACTTGGCGTCTCCATGCAGGCTGCATATCTATCGGCATACTGAGAGTGGCAGGTGAGGCAGTTGTATGCCTAATAATTGGATAATCGAGGCGAGACGGGGCGAGGTGCAGTGAAGCCCGGTGGTGCGACAAGAGTGGTGGTCGACTAGCAGAGCGTGGTTTCGATCCACGGTCCTCTGGGTTATGGGCCCAGCACGCTTCCACTGCGCCACTCTGCTAACACCGACTTGCATTCCAATCCACAGCCTCCCCTTGCGCCAGCTAGCCCGTCAGCCCGTCAGCCAGCCAGCCTGCCTGCCTGCCTGCCTGCCTGGGTGCCACCAGTTTCATGAAATGCTGCAGACCTGCGTCGCTACAACTACATCGGCTCCACTCGTGTGTGTGTTGGGGCATCTACTGTGCGAGGGACGAAGTGAGTGCTGCGAAGGCAGTGAGAAGGCAGAGGTAGAGGCGGGTGTTGATGTGGGGGGGAGGAGGGGGAGGTGGTCGGGTTTGGGCTGTGGTCAGTCTGGCAGGCGGAGGTGAGCGGTTCCCTGATGGTCTAGCGGTTAGGATTCCTGGTTTTCACCCAGGCGGCCCGGGTTCAACTCCCGGTCAGGGAGGCGGCTCTTTGCTTTAACAACTGCCCTGCCCTGCCCTGCCCTGCCCTGCACGCCGCAAACCACCAACACACCCACCAGGCTCAACTGCAAACTGTCGCGGGCGGGCGGGCGGGCGTGCGCCAGCCAGCTGGCTAGATGCCAGCTCGACTCGCTGTCTGTCTACCAACACCACATGGGAGGCGGCTGGGGCTTGCTTCATGGTTAATGGTGGTGGTGGGGCGGTGACACTGAAGAGGTGGAGTGAAAATGGCGCGCAGAGTTGTAGACGCGACGCCCGAACAGGGACTCGAACCCTGGACCCTCAGATTAAAAGTCTGATGCTCTACCGACTGAGCTATCCGGGCTCGCGCGGTCGCGCTCGCGATCGCAGGTCCTGCCACCCACCCAAACCCAACACCCACCGGTCACCTTCCCGCCCCTCAAGCTCACTTACTTCTCACCCAAGCGATGTGCTTACGCACCCACCCTCCTCTCCATCCACAGGAACGTCGCCATGCCCGTCTTCTGCCGTCGCCGTCGCCGTCGCCGACGCCGACGCCGCCACCGCCTCCCTCTCACTGCACTTGCCCGCCCACCCGTCCTGCGAGTCGAGCCTCCACGTGACTGCAACTGTCATTGCAGACTGAAGATGCATAGCATAGGCGTTGGCAGCTGGCTGGACAAGTGATAGTTAGGTGTGTGGAAGCACATTCGCCCTCGCTCCTCTAGCCATGGCGTCTACCCAGTCGAGTGGACTGTGCGTGGCGTTCGTGTGCACATATGCTTCTCCACGTGTGTGTGTGTGTGTGTGTGTGTGTGTGTGTGCGTGTGTGTGTGCGTGTATGGTGGTGAGGGAGATGGGGAGGAGGGTTGTGGTGAAGGATGTGGGTGAGGAAAGGAAAGGGGTTGGTGTGTGTGGTGGGGTGGTGTGGTGGAGGGAGGAGAAGGTGCATCTCCCTGATGGTCTAGCGGTTAGGATTCCTGGCTCTCACCCAGGCGGCCCGGGTTCAACTCCCGGTCAGGGAGGGAGGTGGTGCTTCCATCTTCATCCTGGCACACGCGCATCCTCCATTCCTATTGGCGGCGCGTCTGCGGTTGTTGCATGGCCCGCCTGTCTGCCTGCCTGCCTGCCTGCCTGCCTGCCTGCCTGCCTGCTGGGCGGCTCGTTGTGGTGGTGGGCTTTGGCAGGAGTGCACTTGGCGTCTCCATGCAGGCTGCATATCTATCGGCATACTGAGAGTGGCAGGTGAGGCAGTTGTATGCCTAATAATTGGATAATCGAGGCGAGACGGGGCGAGGTGCAGTGAAGCCCGGTGGTGCGACAAAAGTGGTGGTCGACTAGCAGAGCGTGGTTTCGATCCACGGTCCTCTGGGTTATGGGCCCAGCACGCTTCCACTGCGCCACTCTGCTAACACCGACTTGCATTCCAATCCACAGCCTCCCCTTGCGCCAGCTAGCCCGTCAGCCCGTCAGCCAGCCTGCCTGCCTGCCTGCCTGGGTGCCACCAGTTTCATGAAATGCTGCAGACCTGAGTCGCTACAACTACATCGGCTCCACTCGTGTGTGTGTTGGGGCATCTACTGTGCGAGGGACGAAGTGAGTGCTGCGAAGGCAGTGAGAAGGCAGAGGTAGAGGCGGGTGTTGATGTGGGGGGGAGGAGGGGGAGGTGGTCGGGTTTGGGCTGTGGTCAGTCTGGCAGGCGGAGGTGAGCGGTTCCCTGATGGTCTAGCGGTTAGGATTCCTGGTTTTCACCCAGGCGGCCCGGGTTCAACTCCCGGTCAGGGAGGCGCCTCTTTGCTTTAACAACTGCCCTGCCCTGCCCTGCCCTGCCCTGCACTCCGCAAACCACCAACACACCCACCAGGCTCAACTGCAAACTGTCGCGGGCGGGCGGGCGGGCGTGCGCCAGCCAGCTGGCTAGATGCCAGCTCGACTCGCTGTCTGTCTACCAACACCACATGGGAGGCGGCTGGGGCTTGCTTCATGGTTAATGGTGGTGGTGGGGCGGTGACACTGAAGAGGTGGAGTGAAAATGGCGCGCAGAGTTGTAGACGCGACGCCCGAACAGGGACTCGAACCCTGGACCCTCAGATTAAAAGTCTGATGCTCTACCGACTGAGCTATCCGGGCTCGCGCGGTCGCGCTCGCGATCGCAGGTCCTGCCACCCACCCAAACCCAACACCCACCGGTCACCTTCCCGCCCCTCAAGCTCACTTACTTCTCACCCAAGCGATGTGCTTACGCACCCACCCTCCTCTCCATCCACAGGAACGTCGCCATGCCCGTCTTCTGCCGTCGCCGTCGCCGTCGCCGACGCCGACGCCGCCACCGCCTCCCTCTCACTGCACTTGCCCGCCCACCCGTCCTGCGAGTCGAGCCTCCACGTGACTGCAACTGTCATTGCAGACTGAAGATGCATAGCATAGGCGTTGGCAGCTGGCTGGACAAGTGATAGTTAGGTGTGTGGAAGCACATTCGCCCTCGCTCCTCTAGCCATGGCGTCTACCCAGTCGAGTGGACTGTGCGTGGCGTTCGTGTGCACATATGCTTCTCCACGTGTGTGTGTGTGTGTGTGTGTGTGTGTGCGTGTGTGTGTGCGTGTATGGTGGTGAGGAAGATGGGGAGGAGGGTTGTGGTGAAGGATGTGGGTGAGGAAAGGAAAGGGGTTGGTGTGTGTGGTGGGGTGGTGTGGTGGAGGGAGGAGAAGGTGCATCTCCCTGATGGTCTAGCGGTTAGGATTCCTGGCTCTCACCCAGGCGGCCCGGGTTCAACTCCCGGTCAGGGAGGGAGGTGGTGCTTCCATCTTCATCCTGGCACACGCGCATCCTCCATTCCTATTGGCGGCGCGTCTGCGGTTGTTGCATGGCCCGCCTGTCTGCCTGCCTGCCTGCCTGCCTGCCTGCCTGCCTGCCTGCCTGCTGGGCGGCTCGTTGTGGTGGTGGGCTTTGGCAGGAGTGCACTTGGCGTCTCCATGCAGGCTGCATATCTATCGGCATACTGAGAGTGGCAGGTGAGGCAGTTGTATGCCTAATAATTGGATAATCGAGGCGAGACGGGGCGAGGTGCAGTGAAGCCCGGTGGTGCGACAAAAGTGGTGGTCGACTAGCAGAGCGTGGTTTCGATCCACGGTCCTCTGGGTTATGGGCCCAGCACGCTTCCACTGCGCCACTCTGCTAACACCGACTTGCATTCCACTCCACAGCCTCCCCTTGCGCCAGCTAGCCCGTCAGCCCGTCAGCCAGCCTGCCTGCCTGCCTGCCTGGGTGCCACCAGTTTCATGAAATGCTGCAGACCTGAGTCGCTACAACTACATCGGCTCCACTCGTGTGTGTGTTGGGGCATCTACTGTGCGAGGGACGAAGTGAGTGCTGCGAAGGCAGTGAGAAGGCAGAGGTAGAGGCGGGTGTTGATGTGGGGGGGAGGAGGGGGAGGTGGTCGGGTTTGGGCTGTGGTCAGTCTGGCAGGCGGAGGTGAGCGGTTCCCTGATGGTCTAGCGGTTAGGATTCCTGGTTTTCACCCAGGCGGCCCGGGTTCAACTCCCGGTCAGGGAGGCGCCTCTTTGCTTTAACAACTGCCCTGCCCTGCCCTGCCCTGCCCTGCACTCCGCAAACCACCAACACACCCACCAGGCTCAACTGCAAACTGTCGCGGGCGGGCGGGCGGGCGTGCGCCAGCCAGCTGGCTAGATGCCAGCTCGACTCGCTGTCTGTCTACCAACACCACATGGGAGGCGGCTGGGGCTTGCTTCATGGTTAATGGTGGTGGTGGGGCGGTGACACTGAAGAGGTGGAGTGAAAATGGCGCGCAGAGTTGTAGACGCGACGCCCGAACAGGGACTCGAACCCTGGACCCTCAGATTAAAAGTCTGATGCTCTACCGACTGAGCTATCCGGGCTCGCGCGGTCGCGCTCGCGATCGCAGGTCCTGCCACCCACCCAAACCCAACACCCACCGGTCACCTTCCCGCCCCTCAAGCTCACTTACTTCTCACCCAAGCGATGTGCTTACGCACCCACCCTCCTCTCCATCCACAGGAACGTCGCCATGCCCGTCTTCTGCCGTCGCCGTCGCCGTCGCCGACGCCGACGCCGCCACCGCCTCCCTCTCACTGCACTTGCCCGCCCACCCGTCCTGCGAGTCGAGCCTCCACGTGACTGCAACTGTCATTGCAGACTGAAGATGCATAGCATAGGCGTTGGCAGCTGGCTGGACAAGTGATAGTTAGGTGTGTGGAAGCACATTCGCCCTCGCTCCTCTAGCCATGGCGTCTACCCAGTCGAGTGGACTGTGCGTGGCGTTCGTGTGCACATATGCTTCTCCACGTGTGTGTGTGTGTGCGTGTGTGTGCGTGTGTGTGCGTGTGTGTGTGCGTGTATGGTGGTGAGGAAGATGGGGAGGAGGGTTGTGGTGAAGGATGTGGGTGAGGAAAGGAAAGGGGTTGGTGTGTGTGGTGGGGTGGTGTGGTGGAGGGAGGAGAAGGTGCATCTCCCTGATGGTCTAGCGGTTAGGATTCCTGGCTCTCACCCAGGCGGCCCGGGTTCAACTCCCGGTCAGGGAGGGAGGTGGTGCTTCCATCTTCATCCTGGCACACGCGCATCCTCCATTCCTATTGGCGGCGCGTCTGCGGTTGTTGCATGGCCCGCCTGTCTGCCTGCCTGCCTGCCTGCCTGCCTGCCTGCCTGCCTGCTGGGCGGCTCGTTGTGGTGGTGGGCTTTGGCAGGAGTGCACTTGGCGTCTCCATGCAGGCTGCATATCTATCGGCATACTGAGAGTGGCAGGTGAGGCAGTTGTATGCCTAATAATTGGATAATCGAGGCGAGACGGGGCGAGGTGCAGTGAAGCCCGGTGGTGCGACAAAAGTGGTGGTCGACTAGCAGAGCGTGGTTTCGATCCACGGTCCTCTGGGTTATGGGCCCAGCACGCTTCCACTGCGCCACTCTGCTAACACCGACTTGCATTCCAATCCACAGCCTCCCCTTGCGCCAGCTAGCCCGTCAGCCCGTCAGCCAGCCAGCCTGCCTGCCTGCCTGCCTGCCTGGGTGCCACCAGTTTCATGAAATGCTGCAGACCTGCGTCGCTACAACTACATCGGCTCCACTCGTGTGTGTGTTGGGGCATCTACTGTGCGAGGGACGAAGTGAGTGCTGCGAAGGCAGTGAGAAGGCAGAGGTAGAGGCGGGTGTTGATGTGGGGGGGGAGGAGGGGGAGGTGGTCGGGTTTGGGCTGTGGTCAGTCTGGCAGGCGGAGGTGAGCGGTTCCCTGATGGTCTAGCGGTTAGGATTCCTGGTTTTCACCCAGGCGGCCCGGGTTCAACTCCCGGTCAGGGAGGCGCCTCTTTGCTTTAACAACTGCCCTGCCCTGCCCTGCCCTGCCCTACACTCCGCAAACCACCAACACACCCACCAGGCTCAACTGCAAACTGTCGCGGGCGGGCGGGCGGGCGTGCGCCAGCCAGCTGGCTAGATGCCAGCTCGACTCGCTGTCTGTCTACCAACACCACATGGGAGGCGGCTGGGGCTTGCTTCATGGTTAATGGTGGTGGTGGGGCGGTGACACTGAAGAGGTGGAGTGAAAATGGCGCGCAGAGTTGTAGACGCGACGCCCGAACAGGGACTCGAACCCTGGACCCTCAGATTAAAAGTCTGATGCTCTACCGACTGAGCTATCCGGGCTCGCGCGGTCGCGCTCGCGATCGCAGGTCCTGCCACCCACCCAAACCCAACACCCACCGGTCACCTTCCCGCCCCTCAAGCTCACTTACTTCTCACCCAAGCGATGTGCTTACGCACCCACCCTCCTCTCCATCCACAGGAACGTCGCCATGCCCGTCTTCTGCCGTCGCCGTCGCCGTCGCCGACGCCGACGCCGCCACCGCCTCCCTCTCACTGCACTTGCCCGCCCACCCGTCCTGCGAGTCGAGCCTCCACGTGACTGCAACTGTCATTGCAGACTGAAGATGCATAGCATAGGCGTTGGCAGCTGGCTGGACAAGTGATAGTTAGGTGTGTGGAAGCACATTCGCCCTCGCTCCTCTAGCCATGGCGTCTACCCAGTCGAGTGGACTGTGCGTGGCGTTCGTGTGCACATATGCTTCTCCACGTGTGTGTGTGTGCGTGTGTGTGTGCGTGTGTGTGTGCGTGTATGGTGGTGAGGAAGATGGGGAGGAGGGTTGTGGTGAAGGATGTGGGTGAGGAAAGGAAAGGGGTTGGTGTGTGTGGTGGGGTGGTGTGGTGGAGGGAGGAGAAGGTGCATCTCCCTGATGGTCTAGCGGTTAGGATTCCTGGCTCTCACCCAGGCGGCCCGGGTTCAACTCCCGGTCAGGGAGGGAGGTGGTGCTTCCATCTTCATCCTGGCACACGCGCATCCTCCATTCCTATTGGCGGCGCGTCTGCGGTTGTTGCATGGCCCGCCTGTCTGCCTGCCTGCCTGCCTGCCTGCCTGCCTGCCTGCCTGCCTGCCTGCCTGCTGGGCGGCTCGTTGTGGTGGTGGGCTTTGGCAGGAGTGCACTTGGCGTCTCCATGCAGGCTGCATATCTATCGGCATACTGAGAGTGGCAGGTGAGGCAGTTGTATGCCTAATAATTGGATAATCGAGGCGAGACGGGGCGAGGTGCAGTGAAGCCCGGTGGTGCGACAAAAGTGGTGGTCGACTAGCAGAGCGTGGTTTCGATCCACGGTCCTCTGGGTTATGGGCCCAGCACGCTTCCACTGCGCCACTCTGCTAACACCGACTTGCATTCCACTCCACAGCCTCCCCTTGCGCCAGCTAGCCCGTCAGCCCGTCAGCCAGCCAGCCTGCCTGCCTGCCTGCCTGCCTGGGTGCCACCAGTTTCATGAAATGCTGCAGACCTGCGTCGCTACAACTACATCGGCTCCACTCGTGTGTGTGTTGGGGCATCTACTGTGCGAGGGACGAAGTGAGTGCTGCGAAGGCAGTGAGAAGGCAGAGGTAGAGGCGGGTGTTGATGTGGGGGAGGTGGTCGGGTTTGGGCTGTGGTCAGTCTGGCAGGCGGAGGTGAGCGGTTCCCTGATGGTCTAGCGGTTAGGATTCCTGGTTTTCACCCAGGCGGCCCGGGTTCAACTCCCGGTCAGGGAGGGAGGTGGTGCTTCCATCTTCATCCTGGCACACGCGCATCCTCCATTCCTATTGGCGGCGCGTCTGCGGTTGTTGCATGGCCCGCCTGTCTGCCTGCCTGCCTGCCTGCCTGCCTGCCTGCCTGCCTGCCTGCCTGCTGGGCGGCTCGTTGTGGTGGTGGGCTTTGGCAGGAGTGCACTTGGCGTCTCCATGCAGGCTGCATATCTATCGGCATACTGAGAGTGGCAGGTGAGGCAGTTGTATGCCTAATAATTGGATAATCGAGGCGAGACGGGGCGAGGTGCAGTGAAGCCCGGTGGTGCGACAAAAGTGGTGGTCGACTAGCAGAGCGTGGTTTCGATCCACGGTCCTCTGGGTTATGGGCCCAGCACGCTTCCACTGCGCCACTCTGCTAACACCGACTTGCATTCCACTCCACAGCCTCCCCTTGCGCCAGCTAGCCCGTCAGCCCGTCAGCCAGCCAGCCCGTCAGCCAGCCAGCCAGCCTGCCTGCCTGCCTGCCTGCCTGCCTGCCTGCCTGCCTGCCTGCCTGCCTGCCTGCCTGCCTGCCTGCCTGCCTGCCTGCCTGCCTGGGTGCCACCAGTTTCATGAAATGCTGCAGACCTGAGTCGCTTGATTGATTTTTGCAAATAGACAGATAGAGAGGCAGTTAGGCAGACAGACAGACAGACAGACAGACAGATAGACAGACAGACAGACTACATACAGACAGACAGACAGACAGACAGACAGACAGAGAGATAGACAGACAGACAGACAGACAGACAGAAGGACCGACAGACAGACAGACAGACAGGCAGTCAGACAGACAGACCGACAGACAGACAGACAGACAGGCATACAGACAGACATACAGACAGACAGTTAGATTGATAGATTGATAGATAGACAGACAGACAGACAGTCAGTCAGACGGAGAAACAGATAGACAGACAGACAGACGGACAGACGGTAGACGGACAGACAGACGGACGGACAGACAGACAGACAGACAGACAGACAGAGATTCTAGCTGACATCCACCTGGCTGGCTCGCGCGTGCGCCCGCGGCAGTTTTCATAATAGCCTGGTGTGTGTGTTGGTGATTTGGGGAGAAATCGAAATGGCGCCTCCCTGACCGGGAGTTGAACGCCGGCCGCCTGAGTGAAAATCGGGAATCCTAACCGCTACACCATCAGCAAAGCGCGGCCCACAGCTTAACCCGTCCACCTCATCCACCTTCTTCTCCTCTCACTGCACAATCGGGTCATGTTGTCAGCTCCAATGTAAGAAATGTGTAGTTTATACATGGTATGCTAGCAAATGCTTTGCATGTGTCTGTTTTTTAATAGTTAAGTTACAACGTTTCCCTTTTCTTTACCCTGAAATTCCTGCATAATCAGCGATGCGTTGAATCACGCCTCTCGGTTGCCACAATTCGGCGCTTCAAACACAATGATATGCAAGATTTGGAGCCAATCGTGGCCGACGCTGTGGTTTACGGACGGCCTCGTATTCCGATAGATGGGATAGTTTCCTTTCATTTCTGCGTTTTGCCAGATTAATTACATGAGGTTGGCATGGTTGAATGAGATTCCTCGATCTGATGGTCGTCCTTAGGTTTCAGCAGTTGAGCTTGCAATAGAAAGTGCTGGGACAAATTAGACCTCGACACAGAAACGAGTATGCTTCTAGCCTCCAAAGGAAACCAAGCATCACATTTCTTTGTCCTCCTATCACGTATTTCCACTGTAGGACTTGGGAGATGCTCCTCAAATCCCAAGTGTAACAATGCTCTTTGAGTCAAAGTCGAATCGAAGCAGTGCAGTTTTAGATTTCTTTGTAACTGTTGCACTAAGAAGGGGGTATGATTAGCCGTACTAAAGAAGGAACACCATCAGTGTCGTAGAGCAAAGAAAACCAAAACAGGTACGAGGCTTCATTGTTCGGACCTGTATCATCTCTAACTTGACCAAGCTGTTTACGACAGGAGTTAGTGCAACTGATCATCATAGACTAATGAAGAATGTACTTCATGTGCCTGCGACGTGTACACTGAGGGTAAGAAACTGTGGGCGTAGAGGTGAAAGGATGGAGGCCACATGCGTGGGTTGCCAGTAATGAACACGTTTGTCATAGAGGCATGAAGTAGAACATCAAAAGACTCTAGACTGATTGGCCAAAGAAGAAGGTGGCTGACGTCATGCATTCACAAAATGCTTTATCTTTTATGACTTCAATTGCAGCATGGAAGGTAGCATCGCGCACATGCCGGAGATAATAGCACTGAAGAAGAAGTACAAGGCCTATCTCTACTTGGACGAGGCACACAGCATAGGGGCACTTGGACCACGCGGTCGTGGTGTGGTGGATTACTTTGGTTTGGATCCGGCTGACATCGACATCGCCATGGGCACCTTCACGAAGAGTTTCGGCTCGGCCGGTGGCTATTTAGCTGGTTCGGCACGATTCATTGACTACGTGCGCACCCAGTCATTCAGCTCTATTTACGGAGGTACAATGCCAGCTCCAGTGTGCCAACAGGTCATTACATCAATGCGCATCATCATGGGTCGGGAGTGTCCCGGTGAGGGTGAACGAAGGTTCGTCTCATTTCCAATAGTACTTTTCCCCTTACTTGGCATCATTACCTCTTCCTGAGGACGTCTTTATAGGAGTGAATAGCAAGGTGATTACAATGTCATTGCATCTTCCCTCATCCCCTTGGCCGTTTTGACAGTTCTTCTTCTGTCCTCACCAAGAATGCAGATCATTTGCTAATTCTCCATCACACGGAGAGGTTGCCTCCTATGGTTCAATGAGCCATTCTGTAGAGGCGTATTTATGAACTGCATTTGGGTATTGCTTAAGGTTATGCAATGCTCCGGAGCGAGCGAACTTTTGTCTCACCTGATGCTAAATGTTAAAAAAATCATTGCATAAGGAGAGTCTCCTTCAACATTGTGCTTTGATGTCATTTCAGAGGTGAATGGTTCTTTGATTGGCGTTTGCAACTCTTTGAGATTTCATCCCGCTTTGTAGTGACAGAAGAAAATACCCGAGATTTGGATAAAGTGCTGAGACGAGTGGCACTGTTTTTGTGGTCCCTTGTATGCCTACACAATTAGTTGTACACAACTGATGTCTTCTGTGATGTTTGAGCCTCGATTGCTGACAATGAACTCGTGACCGCTGGTTTCCTTGTTGTGGGTCACCCACTACGTCCACTCGTATAGCATTGTAGTCAGTAGTGAATGCATGATTGAGCTGGAGGTGAAGGGCTCACCGTCGGCGTGACGACATGAAGGTGACGTCGTGAGTCCAAGTCAGTAAGTGAATAGTGGGAGACTAGAACGTTCCTGTAGTGAGACGTCGTTAGATTATCCACTGTGTTGTAGCCTTCTTGCCTTCCCTGTTGGAAGCACCACAAGTGTAGCTTGTAAAATGGACTGCGGGTTGGACAGAGAAATGCGTGTTAGTGTGAGGTATGACTTGGCTTGTTGGAACAAGCGAATGCAATGTGACCTCGATTATGCTTTAGGGGAAGCACGTGTACACACTGCACATTTGGGTCGTCAGTTGCTGGGCAGAAACGCAACAAAGTAGAAAGGAATGCAGGTTTTAGCCAAATTAATGCAAGGATTCGTTCAAATGTCGAATTGCTGGCCGTGAGGCTGTAAATTGTTGAGCAATAGCATTGTCAGTTATTGTTTGTATGAGGGTGTTTCACAGGTTGTGGTTAGCGCTTACCACGTAAATCACCACATCAAATATCACGCCCAGATCCCAGTGACTTCGCATTTGTATCGTAAGAATCCTTCCGGTTCTCCATGGTCCAAATTCTATGGTGGTGCCACTTTTGCGATCTTCAAGAGCCTGGGTAATGGGTCGTCTGTAAACAGAAAGTACTTTAGCATTTCACTGAGCAAATTTTGTCAGAAAGGCGAGAATTGAATTGGCGGTAGAGCAGGCACTGCCTCCAGAGTCAGCCCATGAGGTATGGAGAAATAGGCATCGGCGTAGGATGCATGGATAACTTGTATTAGGTCAATGGAAAGGGTCGTTGCATTATTTTACTTCATATTATCATATATGGCTTCACATGACTCGAATAATATTGAGGCGGTTAGAAGAGAGAAATAATAAGTGAAGGTGATGAAGACGAAGCTTTGCGAGTTTATCAGGGAGCTTGTCTTCTGGGCTGACACTAGCGCTACATCGGTGAATGCAACAGTGGTGTGGAGATGGCAGCTAACGATTGGATGAATGATTGCTAGCAAGGTGGGAAGGAAGGAAGGAAGGAAGGAAGGAAGAGGAGAAAGGGGAAAATCCCGCTACACTGGTGGCAGCGTTGGCGGACCTTCCCCCTTCAAAGGCGACATGGACTTTGAAGATTGGATGCAAACCGCTAGCTTTTACATCCACTTGTTCTTCTAGCGGCAGAGAGTACCGCTGCTCCTCTATGCTCTTCCGCAAGCGCTCTTTCTCTCAGCAATGAAAGCAGGAGTCACTCCCGACTCCGACATCGACTACTGCTATGAGATACTCTCTCAACTAACCATTGATCAGCGTGAACGTTCTCTAGGCCAGAGGCTTCTTCCACCGAGACAACAAGGTGGGTGAAAAAGACGAGGACTACGCTCGGAGCCTACAACTCCTTCAAAGGTTGCCCTCTAGCCATAGTGACCAGCTGGGTGGCCGTCCAATTCTGCGCGGGAGTCCAACCTCCAACTATCGCCGCGAGGCTCAATGCAATGAAGACCAACGATCTTAATCAGTCGGTTAAGGCCGCGACTAAGATACGTCAGGAACTTTCCCTGACATCTGCTCCCCAGACGTCCCACCGTCGGCCAAATCAGCCACGTCCTCGCTGGATCCCCTCACGCCAGACCCAAGAGCAGGTGAGACCTACTTCTCGTTATCTTGCCAACCCCCACACGCCACTCGTCCATTTCTGCAAGCTCTCGGCAAGTTAGGAGGATAGCCCTGTCGTTTCCTCCTGGACTCGGGAGCAGTTAAGTCCCTTGTGAATCCCGAAGCGTTCCCAGATCTCTTCCGCAAGATTCGTGCCAGGCCTTCCTCTATAAAACCACTCTCAGCCGAAGGGAGGAAGATGAAAGCGATCGGAGAGACGTCGCTGAAGATCATAATAGGGAAGGAATGCTGGACATCACAATTTATTATGTGCCCAGAAGTAGGATGTGACGCGATTCTGGGCGTTGACTTCCTGCGCAAGACTGGAGCAATCCTGAACTTCGCAGAGGGCACCTTTACGACCCAACAGCACAAAGCAATAAAGTCGGTTGAGCCTTCCCTGGGAAAGGACGCTGACGAAATCTGCAGTGCTCTGTTCGAAGCCGCGGGTATTCCTGTTAACAACCTAGATGAGCTTTGCTCACGGTTAACACACATCACCGACAGCGAAAGGAAGGAACTGCACTCATCGCTGTGCAGATACTCTACAATGTTCGCTTGGCAAGGAAGCAAACTCGGTCGGACGAGCATCATCAAACATGCCATCGATGCAGGTGATGCTAAGCCAATATGGCAGCCCCCGAGACGCATCCCTACGCCACTCTTGGAAGACGTAAATCGTCTACTGAATGAGATGATCTCCGACGACGTGATACGGCCATTCAAATCACCGTGGGTCTCCCCGATTGCGCTAATAAAGAAAAGTGACGGGAGTCTACGGCTGTGCGTGGACTACAGAAAACTGAACGCCGTGACTAAGAAGGACGCTTTCCCACTACCTCACATCAACGACTCATTGGATTCCCTGCACGGGTCAAAGTGGTTTTCCCCTGTGGACTTGAAATCCGGCTACTGGCAAGTGGAAGTAGCGGAGACGGAGAGAGAGAAGACAGCTTTCATAGTGCCAAACGGACTCTATGAATTTGAGACAATGTCGTTTGGACTATGTAACGCCGCAGCTACCTTGCAGCGCCTGATGCAGACTGCACTAATGGGGCTTTTTCCAAAGCACTGCATAATCTACCTCAATGACATTCTTATCTTTGGCAGAGACATGCAGGAACATAATGCCAACCTGGAACTTGTGCTAGATCGCCTTTGAGACGCTGGATTGACCCTGAACCCAAAGAAATGCCACTTCCTTCAACGGTCGGTTACATTCCTGGGGCATACAGTCTCGTCGAATGGGATGGCCGTCACCGAAGACCGTACAAACCAAGTGAGAACATGGCCGACACCGACCAATCAAACAGAGCTCCGCAGTTTTCTCAGATTGACAAACTGCTGCCGACGTTTCATCAAAGGCTTCGCCAAGATCACCAGTCCTCTGCACAAATTAACAGAGAAGTAGGCGAAAAGGAATTTCAAGTGGGAGAACAAACATGATGAGGCCTGTAAGGAACTAAAACGCAGGCTCTGCACTGCTCCGCTCCGGTTCTGGCCTTACCCAACTTCGAGAACGGCGCACTCCCCTTCGTACTAGACACAGACGCCAGTGACGTAGCCGTAGGCGGTGTTCTATCCCAACGGGATAAAGAAGGCAAGGAACACGTCATCGCATACGCCAGCACCAGGCTCAACAAAAAGAATGGGACAGAAAAGTGCAACGGAACACGAACTGTTCGCCATCTTTACAAGGGTTCGGCACTCTAGACATTACCTGATAGCGAAACAGTTCATTGTGAGAACGGACCACCAAGCGCTGACCTGGCTAAGAAGAATGAAGGAGATTGACCGCTCCGTGGCGCGCTGGTACGAAGACCTGCAGCAATAGGATTTCACAGTGCAGTACCGAAAAGGGACTACGCATGGCAACGCGGATGCATTGTGTCGCAGACCTCTCTCAGCAGAGAGGGAAAGCGGTATAGTGGGCACGCTATTTTTAAGCGAGCCTGCTGGACACCAGTGGAGAAACACACAAAATACCGATCCCGATACGGCGTTGGTATACGAGAGGTTCCTGGCGTCCTCACACAAGCCTATTGCAGAAGAGATGAACTCGTCCAGCAAAGCAGCCAAACAGATGTGGTGACAGTGGCCCAAACTCACCCTGGAAGACGAAGTTTTATGGTATCAAGAAGACGCCACGTGCCCCAAACGTCTTGTTGTTGCTGACTGGCTGATTCAAACGGTCCTCGAAGAGTTGCACGAGCAATTGGGGCATGTAGGTGAGAAGAAGATGGTGGAGGCCTCGAGTAAACGATACTGGTGGCCCTCTCTTACCCCGGACGTACTCGACTTCTGCCGAACCTGCATCACCTGTAGCAGTTTCAAGAAACCTCACCCAACAGCCATGGCACCCCCACAGCCCATGCCTCCGGGATTCCTGGGCGAAAAGGTGGGCATTGACATTATGGGTCCCTGCCACTTACCAAAAGGGGAAACCGGTATATCCTGGTTATGGTTGACTACTTCACGAAAGTAGCTGAAGCTGAAGCTGAAGCCATGAAGTCTCAAGACGCCGAAACAGTCGCTTCAACCTTCTTCAACCGTTGGATCTGTCAACACGGTGTGCCCGAATCAGTTCCCAGCGATCAAGGTCCTAATTCCGAAAGTCGGCTTTATACGGAACTATGCAAGACTCTCGGAATTGCGAAGACACGCACCACACCAGGGCACCCACAAGGCAACGGTGAGGTAGAAAGAACGAAGCGCACTCTGGTGGGACTGCTGAAGGCGTTTACCGAGGGGGCGAAGTCAGAAGACTGGGATTTGAGCCTAGGACGCGCCCTTCTAGCGTATAGAGCCACAGTCCACGCGTCAACTTGTGTTTCTCCGTTCAAAATGCTCACAGGACGCGAAGTGAGAGTTCCGTCCGACATCTTTATCCCGAGCAAGGAAACAACACCCGACAATGTGCCGAATTACGTTCTGCGTCCAAAAGAAGGAATAAGAAGGACGTTCAACTTGGCGCGGCGACAACTACAAACGTCTTATAGGAGACAAAAGAGGTACTGCGACAAGCGCAGCCGACACAACACCTACCACGAAGTGGATCTCGTCCAAATATACAAGCCGATTCCCCGCCTAAAACTCATAGTAAATTTCACCATCTTTGGAGCAAAGATCCCCTCCGTGTAGTGAAAGTTCTCTCCCCCACGAACAACCTCGTCCGAAACGCGAAATTTCGTTCTCAACCAATTACGGTTCATCATAATAAGATGCGAACTTCCAAAGGCACTGCGCCGGTTGGATGTGAGGACGAAGTCTACGGAATAGTGGAGGAAGGCAAACCACCCGATGGCATAACCAAAACCAATGGGCGAGAGCGGCACCGGGGATGGTGCTCAAAAAAGGAGGGGGCTATGTAGTAATGGTGGTGTTTATATACGCTTTGTGGGTGGAAGGCAGGAACACAAGACCACTTGGTCGCGAACGAGCTCGCGTCTTCCCCTCTGGAGCCGGAGACTCAAGTCCTGTAGATTTGGACGCTTCACCTATCTTGTTCTCCTTAAATAAAGCGATGCCTAGAAAATCTCGGCCTTCTTCTAGCAAGGCGAAAAGGAAGGAAGGAAGGAAGAGGAGAAGCGGGGAAATCCCGCTACACTTGAGCCATATTTAAGGCGGGAGGAGAATATATCGCGAATGAAATGGAAGATTGGTATCATCGCAAATAAGGCAGCTTAACCACAAGCATCCTCTCACACTTCAAGACGCGCTGTTGCAGTAGAATGTACTTTGCTGTAAGAGCACACTTATTTTACCTTCTGGTTTTTATTTTGCATGTGATTTCTGCTCCTAGGCAGGTTTAAGCTGCTTCTCTTCCTACCTGGCAGTAGGACATCAGTGAAGGGATCTTCACGACTCGCATCTACTATTCGAACATATCAAAGTCCGCATAATTAAATGCTCACCTGTCAACTGTGTGTGACATGCGTCTGTGTATAATGCAGCATACTTACCTCACCACCAATCAAACAACCAACCATGCAGACTCGAATACACACGGCTAATACGAATGCGATACGACGTGTGGGCAATTGAAGGGGACTATATGACAGGAAGTGGAAGCCAGACCGGACTGGACTCCGTCCCTCTCCCTATCTCTTCCTCAATCGACCCATCCATCCTCCATCCTTCTCTCTCTTTCTCCAAATCTACCTCTCCTTCCACTGTCCGCATCTGTCTCAGACTCACTGCCTGTGCACCGCTTCCTCTGTCTGTCTGTCTGTCTATCTATCTGTCTGTCTGTCTGTCTGTCTGTCTCTCTGTCTGTCTGTCTGTCACTCTGTCACTCTGTCTGTCTGACTGACTCTGTCTGTCTGTCTGTCTGTCTGTCTGTCTGTCTGTCTCTCTGTCTGTCTGTCTGTCTGTCTGTCTGTCTGTCTGTCTGTCTCTCTGTCTGCCAGTCTGCACGCCTGACCCTCTATCTGCGTCCATCTGTTCCACCCGTAAACATCATATTGCCTCCTGTTGAGGAATTCTGTGCGACTGGTGCCTGCAAATAACCCATTTTCCATTCCTGAACTACGTCGATGCGTATTCCAAGGAAGCAACCGAAAGTCCCTGCGAATACAGCAACGTACTCAAGCATGCATCCACCACAAGAGGTGGTTTTAAAGGAAGCCTTGCTTGTCTTTCAGGATATAATTCGGTAGCACGTATTCTGATTTAAACGTGCCAGTGGACAAAATTGCATTGCTCGATTTGTTCCGATTGCCGATTCCGGTGTCGTTTTCAGTAGGGCTGGCCTTCTGACCATGCAAGCAACTCCGTTCCTTTGACCTGCTGAAGGTATGGGTTCGGTTGTGCCCTAGTGTTGTGCCCTCTTTTGCCTTCGATGGAATCTCAAGACAATACATTGATGCCAGCGGGAAACGAGCCCGACTGATATGGATTGCTGTCTTGATGTGGGCCGCCTGTGACTAACAGAAGCGGTGTGGATGAAGTGCATGTGCTACGGATGGGCGAGTCACCGACATCTCAGGTCGTGTAAACAATCGAACTTGCTCGCTTCTAGAGAGGCCTGCAAAATAGTGAAGACTATCCTGTAGCATCCCTAGACTTCCTTGAAGGAAAATGCGGCATAATACTGGGAGAGAATGCGTGTTATCAGCAAGCAGAGGGAACAGAGCTGCTAACATGGCCAGGAGACTAACTTACCCGGCTAGGGAAATATGGCCACCTAGGTAACCGCAACTGGCTGTCCGAACAAACAAAGCACTACATAGCCCCTCTCTTCCTTCCAGCGTCGTCCCCACGCTCCCCTTATTCTACCTTCCACGTCAGCCCTCACAGTGTAATCGGTGCTGAAACTAACACCCACGAGCTAACCGTGTCAGTCATCGAAATTCGAGCGCAACTGAGGAGATGCTTGACCACCACGTCGCTGATCGCCCTTAGCATTTCGAGTGGAATTGCAAAGTCGTCCGGCGTGGAAAGCAAATTAGTAGTAAGACCTTCTACCGAGCATCTGCGTATCCATAGTAAGATGTTAGAACCCGGGTGTCCTTAAGCAGGTGCATTGAAGAAGTCTGCACAACGAAATTTGTCCATGTGGTTCGCGGCGAGTGTCGTTTCAGTTGTTAGCACATTTCGTACGGAACACGGAGACGGGGGAGATGCCGAATGCGGACGTCATTCTCAGCTTATCTGCTATGGCATGTCAGGTATTCTCCCATCCGTAGCACACGCACTTCTTTCGCACCGCTGCGGTTTACCACCAATGGTATGAATCGAGATAGAAATGGCATGAATTCGGGTCTGCTTTCCACTGCCACCAATGCAGCATGCTGAGACTTCCTTGAAGGCGAAAGAAGGCACAGCACTAAGGTAGTATACATATGTGTATACACTGAGCGAGCAGAGAGAACGGGGATGCTGGCATGCCGCGGAGGCCAGCCAGACCGGCTAGGGCTGAATAGCTACCTGATTGCTCGACACCGAAACTGGCAGTCGGAGCAAACAAAGTGCTACGCTAAATGCCATCTACCTCAATAGCATCATGGCTACTGAATATGTGAATTAAAAAAGATTTGTATATGCCATAAGTGCGACAAATGGGTGAAGGAAAGAGCACGGGTAGGGATGGAGAGATTCACTCATTTGCTGCTCTGTCGCTTGTGCTGGCTAATGTGAAGGAGGAGAAGCCTAATCCCAATGAGATCCAGCAATCCACCTACCAGTGGTACTTTCGCCTCGCTCCCTCCTCACTGAACTTTGCCACGGTGACGTCGTGTTTGGAGCACTTCTGGATGAGCTGGATTAGTTCATCGGTTGCCAACATCAGAGCCTTGTGTGGTGTGCTCTCTATGCAGAGAAATGGATGTCAACTCATTTCGAGCACCATCTCTATTACCGACTACAAGTGTGCCATCGCTACTACCCTCAACTATGTGGGCGAACCTATATTTGGTCGAAATGAATGAGATGTCGTCATGCTTTGCACCATGCATCAGGTGGACATGTTGCATGGAGGTCAGAATGCCAGCACAGGATGGCTCACTTAGTTGCTACAGTCCATGCAAGCACTAAAGCAATGCACTGATTCACTGCATGCACTGCTGACATGAGACTCTTCTCGTGACGTCCTTTCGCTAGGGAAAGATTGTGATGTGTGACGTGGTGGAAGTTCTGTGCATAATCGGTGGCAGATGGTCCCGCTAGCTGTCATTTAGGAGGCGCATCGGACAGTCTCATCCCACCTCTCTGGAAATGAAAGTGGGAAGGCGAGGGGGAAGGCGCCGGCGAAGGCGAAGGACACGAAAATTAGGCAGTGGGCAACAATACCGGCTATAAGTTAGCATGCATTGTCTGCAGCAGCATTTCACACAGAGCTCAGTCCGTTTGATGAAAATGCGATTGCTATTAACCCCTCTCCATCTATCAGGTACTGGTTGCAAAGCCTCTTCACCAAAGTGAACTGCGCAATATTGTTAAAGAAGGATGTGTTCTCCGTGCATTCCACCACGTGGTAAGCGGAGAGGGGAGGAATTCTGTTTTCGAGCAGACACGAGGGGAAACAATGGCCGTTGACACAATGAACCCATTAGCCTAGCTGCGTCTCCATAACTAACTTGTAACTCGTCTGGTATCCACCACTAAGATTTTGCCATTGTTGGGTGAAATCATTTGATTTGGGTGTGGCGACTGAGTCTTGAAAGCGCTGTTACGACGCTTGTCATCGCGACCTGACCTGCGGCAAGTGATTCAGCCAACCTGAGAGAGAGGAAATGGATCAAGCACACAGAAGTGAGATTATTACATGCTTTTAAAGTATTATCAGTGACACTTTGTTACTTCTGGCTGTCACTTAGGTGGTCGCATTGCTCTAGTCGGGTGGGTTGGCCTCCACGTCATGCCGGGATGAATATACATAAATATATGTATATTCTGTCCCAGTATTATGCCTTCTTTTGCCTGCAGTTAAGTCTCGACACACCACATTGGTGGCAGTGGAAAGCGAATCCGCCTTCATAAGATTCCTACCCCCATCTACACCTCTTGTGACAAACTGTGGTGGTGTGAAAGGGGTGCATGTGCCACGCATAGGAGAATCTCTGACATCCCATAATAGAAGGGCTGTGAAAACGACAGCTGCCTCTGGCATCCTTCCGTCCTCCTGTTCTGCAAACAATCTATTAACAGCTGAATCGACACTTGCCGTGAAGCGCTTCGGGAGACTAGTGCACTAACGTTTCCCTATTGTCACAACGATAGTCGGCAGAGCCTCCTGTTGCGAATTAAGCTGCCAAACCGCACGAAAGTGGAAGTCGAGTCGAAGTGCCAGGAGGGATCAGTGACGTGGTGGTCAAGCCTCTCCGCTGTTGTACTCACCGCCGATGAGTGGCATGGTTAGCTCGTGGGTGCCTCCTCCAGCACTGATTACGTTGTGATGACCGACATGGGAGGTTGGCCAAGGGGAGCGTGGGCGACGACGCTGGAATGACGAGAGGAGGTAAGCAATGCTTTGTTTGTTCTGACCACCGGTTTCGGTTTCGGTCTTGGTTTCGGTCACTTGGGTGGCCATAGTGCCCTAGCCGAGTGGGCTGGCCTCCGGGCAATGCTAGCAGCCCACTGCCCTGCTTGCTGAGTACATAGCCTTACCTACTTTTATGCCTTCTTTTGCCTTCAGTGCAGTTGCAGGTTGCTGCGTCATCTATGGAGGGAGGCACAGTTGGACGCGAAGGCGTGGGTGAATGCAGGAGGCGTGGGAAGAAGGCTAAGATGCTATATTCGCCTTCCTCATGGAAAGGAGCCTGTAACACAGAATACTGCATTATACTAGACATCCCTTCTAACACCTATTCTTGCAATCAAATAGGCATGTATTTCGCCATTCCTTCAACGTTGTCACTCGTCGTATGAAGCGAAGACACGATTTGGACGATAAGAATCCTTTCTGCATTAGAGCAAATAACTTCCACTAATGTGCCTACAGATTGTATGTAGAAACTTGCAAAATGTCTCTTAGTTTCTATTGCATCAGCCTCCACTCCCACACTCTTGGCCACTTCAATGCATTGCTTTTGAAGGCGCATGTAGCGCGTGCATTTGGCGTTTGCATGCATCAACCCTCCACCGCATTCCCCTCTTTGTGTAAATCCATCTACCTAGTTAATTCCTAAAACACACACCATGCACAAAAGGCAGTCGCACATAAATTCTTCAATGCAATGCCGTGACATCTGTGCATCTCAGAAGACAACATCGATGCCGTCACCACAAGCGCTACTTTCAATTATTACAGTAGCACAATTCAGTGATGGAGATTCCTTGTCGTGCAAAGACGCACGAAGCGATGAGATGCAACACGATGCGGGGCGACTAAGAGGAAGAGCACGAATGTGTGGAGAAGTTGAATTGAGGAAAGTAAAGCTATGCGTGGAGGAGGAAAGCGCAATTTGGTGGACAAGCGACACCAAATAATTCCCCACTCTCAGCCATGCATGTGCGAAATCTGGCCCACTATTTTGTCTTTCGCATTTCGCCTTTCCAAACATACCTCATATTCCATCATCACACTCCCCCTCCTCCCCCTTCCCCTCCTCCTCCACCATTCTCGCTAACTCGCTCCGACTTACTGCTATCTAGTTTTGTCTATCATTCCTCCCTCCCGCCCTCTCTGTTTCATGTTCTCCTTCTCACCCAGTTCCCCACCCATTGAGGCGCTGCTCGTTCGCCCGAGATTTGCTCCTTGTCGTGAGAGCATGTTCGAATACGTGCTCAGGAATGAGCGCAGCTCCCTCCTCTCACTGTGGGTGATGTGCGCTAGCCGTGCACAAGGCTAATCGAAGTTGATAATGGTGATGCGCACAGCCTCGAAAAGAGCACTGCAGATTCCGTCTGCGCCCTTTATGATGGAGAGGCGACAGACAGACAGGCAGAGGAGGCGGTGCACAGGCAGTGAATCTGATACAGAGGCGGACGTTGGAAGGAGAGGCAAATTTGGAGACAGATGGTGAAGAATGGAGAAAGATGTGAGTAAATGCATGTGATACAGTTTGATTTGATGCAGAAAGGCACAAGACGTCATGGCGTGGCTTAACGTGGCGTAAGGAAGGATGTTTGCAGGTGGATGATGATAAGCGCGTCAAAACAAATTCTCTCTGATGGTGCAACTGAAAGGATTCCTGACTCTCACCCAGTTGGCTGGCTGTGAGCCTCCTTTAAGGCATCACACTTCGTGCCATCGATTGTGGCTGCCACTCAGCGTGTCTCGACGGCTGCTCTCCTCATAGCTATCCTCTTCGGTTCACTCGTTGGGCAGCTGATGGGGTAGGAGTAAGTGTGGTTGGCTTCTGCACGCAAGGAGTGTGTCGGCATATTGTTGGAGCCTACTGCCCATTCTGACGATGTAGGAGGACCAGAGTGACATTTGGTGATATTGGCATTTATGGGTCACGACGTGTTGCGCTGTAGAGTCCATTGAAGCACGGTTCGCCATGCAATCCACGTCGCATCATTGCGTAGAGTGTGTGATAGAGATGTAGCTAACTAAACTATTTTCCCCTCATGACATTTGGGATGGCATTTTTGGCTCTCACTAGGCGGCCTTCACCATCTCATTCTCGGTGGGCTTCTACGCCCTGTCAGAGACTTCTCCCTATTTCCCCACACTATATATTCTTGTTTATATCGTTGTTCCATACGGGCGTCTGGTTGCGTGGATGGCAAACCATTGGCCTGGGGAGAAGTGCATCGCAAGGCACAGGTCGGATTCCTGGCATAGCCTGTGGTCTCTTTTTCTAACACCTTTGTCAGGTGAGCGTTTGATGGTCTCATCTTCACTTTGTCGAAACAATAATGTAGGTCGTGTTGGCTCGCCTTTTTCTGGTTGTTCAAACGAGCAATCTACAAATAGGGCTACAATCAGAGCCCGCTTTTGGGTCACTTACGCTCACATTCACAGTCACACTGCTTCCTCGCAATCTCTGCTCACCAGTCCGCCCCATACACATTTGGCAGCTAGTCCGACACAATACACATAGTGTGCCATAGGAGAACACCACAAACCACGTTCATTTGATAAGTGTGCTTGTGTGCATACGTGAGGTGGAGTGGCCACCGTCACATCTAGAGATGGTGAGACGGAGGCAGAGACAGGCAGGTGGAAGCTGTGGCACGCAAGCAGTGAGGCGAAGAGAGAGTGACCAGAGCTAGAGTCATTTGAGTCGGCAAAGAGGGGTCGATTGAGGAAGAGGTAGGGAGAGGGACGGAGTCCAGTCCGGTCTGACTTCCACTTCCTGTCAAATAGTCCCCTTCAATTGCCCACATGTCGTATCGCATTGCCATTAGCTATGCATATTCGAGTCTCCATGGTTGGTTGTTTGATTGGTGGTGAGGTAAGTATCCTGCATTATATACAGACGCATGTCACACACAGTTGACAGGTGAGCATTTAATTATGCGGAGTTCGATGTGTTCGAAAAGTAGATGCGGGTCGTGAAGATCCCTTCACTGATGTCCTACTGCCAGGTAGGAAGAGAAGCAGCTTAAACCTGCCTAGGAGCAGAAATCACATGCAAAATAAAAACCAGAAGGTAAAATAAGTGTGCTCTTACAGCAAAGTACATTCTACTGCAACAGCGCGTCTTGAAGTGTGAGAGGATGCTTGTGGTTAAGCTGCCTTATTTGCGATGATACCAATCTTCCATTTCATTCGCGATATATTCTCCTCCCGCCTTAAATATGGCTCAAGTGTAGCGGGATTTCCCCGCTTCTCCTCTTCCTTCCTTCCTTCCTTTTCGCCTTGCTAGAAGAAGGCCGAGATTTTCTAGGCATCGCTTTATTTAAGGAGAACAAGATAGGTGAAGCGTTCAAACCCTTGGACACATCTGTTGCTTACTTATTGTTTATTATCCCTTATTTCATTTAGACCGAAACGTTAGTCAATTGTGTTTGAACGGTTTAGACCATCTAAAATGTCTCGATTCTTTCCCATTGTGATTAATACGTAGCAGTACCTAACTATCCCAAAACACGCCCGCGCCCCCTGCGAGAACACCACAACCCTGCAATATCAAACTATCGTTTGCAAACTCGCCAAGGCCAAACCTGCTCATACAAACAAATCGCAAATCTTATCTTTATTTTCCAGTAAGCTTGATCTGCGAATATTCCAGATATGATACAATAATTTGTGTCTTCTGTGACATGCATTCAACCTGAGCCTTGGACTTTGTAAGTTACGTTGCGTTTCAGTGAAATTTGCGTGTTCCAACCAGAAAAGGCATGAAATTTGTGCGTTAAAGTCAGCAGTGAATGCCATTCCAACTCTTCTGCATTCATCGTGTCGTACTACGCCAAGCACACACTGTCATTCGTCTTAGCACAGTTGCCTGCTCTAGTTCGAATACATCATTATGTCCTTTCCCATGCATTTGCCAGCGAATCTACAGCGTTTGTGCAAACTAACAAAGTTGCTCCATTCGCCTACCCTCCAGACACCTTACTCAGACCATTGGTTTACAATGCGCTTCGGTTTGGCTTGAGAGTATCGTGTCATTTTCCAAAGGAATGATAGCAAACTAATGCATCGCTGCACGGCGTACCTCACGCAGGTCCGTAATAATAATGTCCACAAGTGATAGGCAGTGTTATAAAGAACCCACATAGCCGAGAAGACGTTCAAATGGCCTTCAACTATGCTGTTCACAAAGATGAAGTGCCAGCGCCTTCTCTGTAGCGTCCCTTTGCCACGCTTCAGCCACCGCCATTACAAATAAGCTGACCATTTAACGACCACTTGCCAGTCTGACTTGATAGCTCCTCCTCTAGAAGGAGAAGGAGGAGGATGGAGGGGAGTACCCAAAAAGCCTTTCCTGGGGTTGCCAAGGCTCGCAGGCATGGCAAGAGAACTCTGCTGTCATGAAGTAAGCAGGAACCCTGCAGTTAAATGCAAAGTTGTGCTAGGACCAAGTCGCTGCCAACCGCCTAATGAATCACTCAACTCGCCTTCCGATGCACCTACACTTGTTTGCTGAGAACTCACTCATTCTAGCATTTGAGTAACCCTGTTTGCGTCTTTGTGGTTCTAAGCCATTGTCAGTCAGGGCCAAGATTAGAATCCATCTAGAAGTGCAGCATTGCAGGACATAGAGCACAGCACAGCACAGCACAGCACATTTCTTATCTTCGTTAGAAGTACATTTTCATGAGCACCATCGATGTCATAATGAGTGCTAGTATCATGAAGTCGTCTGTTCCTCCTTGGACTTGAGTCCACGGCGTCGTACCTCATCGCCATTCTCGCTCGTTTGATGGTCGATGGGCAGACTAAGCTCTGGTGTCTTGTCCTTCTCCACGCCATTCAACGTGCCATGGGTGTAGACTTTGGTCCAGTATGGTGGGGGCAGCTTGCTCCAACGCAGATGCAACTCGTCTATTGCTTCTGCGATCACTCCGAGGGCCTAGAAGAGTAGAGTAGAGTAGAGTAGAGTAGAGTAGAGTAGAGTAGAGTAGAGTAGAGTAGAGTAGAGTAGAGTAGAGTAGAGTAGAGTAGAGTAGAGTAGAAAACGGAGCCACTGCACAGGGTACGCCATGATCCAACTCAAGCGACTAATTCACTCATGCACAAATTCGGGTTCCGTTAGAGTCCAAATAAATACCGATTTGGTACCACCCACACCTATCAAAAACCCTTGTTGGCGTATCATTCAGACCGAGCGGACTCGTGGTAGACTAATCATCGAGAGACAACTCATCCTAAGGCTGAATGGAGAAGGAGAGCATCTAATTTGCCTCCTAATTTGGTGCGGATCCTCCTCTAGTTTGTCTGCGGTATCAGGAAAGCGTAATAGCATCCAGAACTTTCGAATGCCGCAGTGGTATGATGCTAATGTCCCCACATTGTTTGGTCAGAGAGCTTGTGGAAGTGCTGGATGAGGGTGGAATGTAGCTTCTATCCACTTGTTAGCTGCCTTCGTTCTCTGTTCTCAGCTGGAAGGCTGTATGCTTCGTTGGTCCCATGGAAACGCTTCCGCTTTGCCCATCCCACTCACCAATTGCATAAAGGTTCGAGCCAACCAGTGGTCATGTAGAAATCCAGCTTTCCAACACAAGCCAACACTAACAGTTCAACTTCTCGGAAATGTGGATTTCAGACACCGACGCCGATTTGTCAGCATTGGAACACATTTAGAGTTGCAGAACACGAATTAACCCAACTCAGTATCGACTGAGTTTGGGAGCCAGACAACTCGAATCAACTCAATTTGACCTCCACTCGAACCGTAGATGATATCGCACCCACCAGCAGCTTCCGTCGTCTCAGACACCCGCATTGATTGCTCCTCACCCGCATGCTACCTCAGCAAGAAACAAACACGTGCGCATGTCGCATCACAATGACAAGGGTATTTTGGTACTCGCTAAGCGATTCATTGCAACACTTTGTTTGTTCGGACTGCCGGTTTCGGTCACTTGACTGGCCATCTTGTATTAGCCAGTTGGCTAGCCTTCGGGCCATGCCAGCAACCCCCAATCCTTCTCTCTCCAGATTACACGTATTCTGCCCCAGTACCTACTATGCCTTCATTTACCGTTGAGGAAGTGCCAAGACGCTACACCGGTGGCAGCGGAAAGCGGACCCAACTGTGATGGATTTCTGTCCTGATGCATACCGCTTGTGGCAAAGTGCAGTGGTGTGAAAGAGGTGCATGTGCTATGGATGGGAGAATCTGTGACACCCCATAACAGAAGAGATGAGAACAACGTCTGCCTCTGGCATTCTCCCCACCCTCGTCTTCTACAAGAAAGCTGTTAACAATTGAAGCGACATTGGCCGTGAACTTCAAGTGCAGTGGAGCTGTCGGGAGGAATCGGCGACGGTGTGGTCAAGCATCCTCCGTATAATCTCCTTCAGGTTCTCGGACAACGCGCCTCCCTTCGCCTAATTGTGTATTCACAGAGGTAGAATTTGCAGGACGCCATTCGGCAGCATCGTTTTCTGCTTTGCACACGTGGATCGCACGCATCCCGTTCCTATGAGATCCGATCGCCCAATTTGCTCAGGATTCCACGATACCCTCGGGTGCATCCCACGGCATCAACAAGCCTAACATCACAGTATGTCTTGCATGTGTCTCGACCCACTCGAAAACTTGGATTCATACCTCACTATGCTGAGAGGGGAGAATTCAGAAATACGCCTTAGCTGCACCGAGTGCCACGCGGAATTGATGGCACTGTGAGAATACATGCCCTTGAATTCCGATAACTGGCACGGTTAGCTCGTGGATGTTTGTTCCAGCACTGACTGCGTTGTGATGGCTGACACGAGAGGTTTACTGAGGAGAGCAACAAGGACGATGCTGGAAAGGAGAGAGGGGCTGTGTAATGCTTTGTTTGTTCGGACCGCCAGTTTCGGTCTCGGTCACCAAGGTGGCCATGATGTCCTAGCCGGTTAGCTGGCCTCCGGGCAGTGTCAACAGCCCCAATCCCTCTCTTTCCACAATATATGTTCTGTCCCAGTAATATGCCTTCTTGCACTCCAAAGGAAGTCTCCGAAAGCTATACTTGTCGCCGGTTATTCCCTCACTGGTACGCACGAATGGATTAATTGAATGTCCATGGCATTTTAAAGTACGTGCATTTGGGTGCACGTGTGTGTGTGGAGGATTCCGACCACTTGCATCCACTGCATTAAAATAGCTGTTCTTGTACCATTTGGCATCTTCAAACATGACAAGTCCGATTGCATACAGCAGTAGTGCTCTCCACTTCTCACTCTCTCTCACACCCAAGTGCATCATCGATGTCTCCTTCATGCATTGTCCGCATTCCCAAATGCGGAATCGACTTTTCCCAAAGCTACTCAACCATGCACGAGTGATGATAAGAAAGGTTGAAAAGGCCGAATGAGGAAGGCAATGAAGCTAGTTGGCTGGTGGATGCTTCAAGCACCTGAGAAATCAGTTGAGTAGAGGCCTGACCAACTCACCTTATCCAGCATCTCTTTCGTATGTCCAGCAGAGATGCAAAATCTCGATCTCGAGGCAAGAAGCGCGGTAGCAGGGAAACCGACAATAACCACGCCAATGCCACGTTCAAGGCACATTCGAGAGAAGGCGACCAATTTACCGGGCATGTAGAGGATGATGGGAATGACGGGACTATCCCGATTCCCGAAGACTATCAACCCCATCTGGTGCAGGTGAGCTCGGAAGTAGCGCGTGTTCCAGGCCAACTGCTTCAGCCTACAAGCAAGCAAGCAAGCAATCATTCATTCAATCGTTAGCTGCTATCTCCACATCACTGTTGCAGTCACCGACGTAGCACTAGGATCAGCCCAGAAGACAAGCTCCCTGATAGACTCGCAAAACGTCGTCCTCATCACCTTCACTTATTATTTTTATCTCTTCTAACCGCCTCAATATTATTCGAGTCATGGGAAGCCATCCATGATAATATGAAGTAAAATAATGCAAGGACCCTTTCCAATGACGAGATATATGTTATCCATGCATCCTACGCCGATGCCTATTTCTCCATACCTCATGGGCTGACTCTGGAGGCAGTGCCTGCTCTACCGCCAATTCAATTCTCGCCTTTCTGACAAAATTTGCTCAGTGAAATGCTAAAGTACTTTCTGTTTACAGACGACCCATTACCCAGGCTCTTGAAGATCGCAAAAGTGGCACCACCATAGAATTTGGACCATGGAGAACCGGAAGGATTCTTACGATACAAATGCGAAGTCACTGGGATCTGGGCGTGATATTTGATGTGGTGATTTACGTGGTAAGCGCTAACCACAACCTGTGAAACACCCTCATACAAACAATAACTGACAATGCTATTGCTCAACAATTTACAGCCTCACGGCCAGCAATTCGACATTTGAACGAATCCTTGCATTAATTTGGCTAAAACCTGCATTCCTTTCTACTTTGTTGCGTTTCTGCCCAGCAACTGACGACCCAAATGTGCAGTGTGTACACGTGCTTCCCCTAAAGCATAATCGAGGTCACATTGCATTCGCTTGTTCCAACAAGCCAAGTCATACCTCACACTAACACGCATTTCTCTGTCCAACCCGCAGTCCATTTTACAAGCTACACTTGTGGTGCTTCCAACAGGGAAGGCAAGAAGGCTACAACACAGTGGATAATCTAACGACGTCTCACTACAGGAACGTTCTAGTCTCCCACTATTCACTTACTGACTTGGACTCACGACGTCACCTTCATGTCGTCACGCCGACGGTGAGCCCTTCACCTCCAGCTCAATCATGCATTCACTACTGACTACAATGCTATACGAGTGGACGTAGTGGGTGACCCACAACAAGGAAACCAGCGGTCACGAGTTCATTGTCAGCAATCGAGGCTCAAACATCACAGAAGACATCAGTTGTGTACAACTAATTGTGTAGGCATACAAGGGACCACAAAAACAGTGCCACTCGTCTCAGCACTTTATCCAAATCTCGGGTATTTTCTTCTGTCACTACAAAGCGGGATGAAATCTCAAAGAGTTGCAAACGCCAATCAAAGAACCATTCACCTCTGAAATGACATCAAAGCACAATGTTGAAGGAGACTCTCCTTATGCAATGATTTTTTTAACATTTAGCATCAGGTGAGACAAAAGTTCGCTCGCTCCGGAGCATTGCATAACCTTAAGCAATACCCAAATGCAGTTCATAAATACGCCTCTACAGAATGGCTCATTGAACCATAGGAGGCAACCTCTCCGTGTGATGGAGAATTAGCAAATGATCTGCATTCTTGGTGAGGACAGAAGAAGAACTGTCAAAACGGCCAAGGGGATGAGGGAAGATGCAATGACATTGTAATCACCTTGCTATTCACTCCTATAAAGACGTCCTCAGGAAGAGGTAATGATGCCAAGTAAGGGGAAAAGTACTATTGGAAATGAGACGAACCTTCGTTCACCCTCACCGGGACACTCCCGACCCATGATGATGCGCATTGATGTAATGACCTGTTGGCACACTGGAGCTGGCATTGTACCTCCGTAAATAGAGCTGAATGACTGGGTGCGCACGTAGTCAATGAATCGTGCCGAACCAGCTAAATAGCCACCGGCCGAGCCGAAACTCTTCGTGAAGGTGCCCATGGCGATGTCGATGTCAGCCGGATCCAAACCAAAGTAATCCACCACACCACGACCGCGTGGTCCAAGTGCCCCTATGCTGTGTGCCTCGTCCAAGTAGAGATAGGCCTTGTACTTCTTCTTCAGTGCTATTATCTCCGGCATGTGCGCGATGCTACCTTCCATGCTGCAATTGAAGTCATAAAAGATAAAGCATTTTGTGAATGCATGACGTCAGCCACCTTCTTCTTTGGCCAATCAGTCTAGAGTCTTTTGATGTTCTACTTCATGCCTCTATGACAAACGTGTTCATTACTGGCAACCCACGCATGTGGCCTCCATCCTTTCACCTCTACGCCCACAGTTTCTTACCCTCAGTGTACACGTCGCAGGCACACGAAGTACATTCTTCATTAGTCTATGATGATCAGTTGCTCTAACTCCTGTCGTAAACAGCTTGGTCAAGTTAGAGATGATACAGGTCCGAACAATGAAACCTCGTACCTGTTTTGGTCTTTCTTCGCTCTACGACCCTGATTGCGCTTGTTCTTTAGTACGGCTAATCATACCCCCTTCTTAGTGCAACAGTTACAAAGAAATCTAAAACTGCACTGCTTCGATTCGACTTTGACTCAAAGAGCATTGTTACACTTGGGATTTGAGGAGCATCTCCCAAGTCCTACAGTGGAAATACGTGATAGGAGGACAAAGGAATGTGATGCTTGGTTTCCTTTGGAGGCTAGAAGCATACTCGTTTCTGTGTCGAGGTCTAATTTGCCCCAGCACTTTCTATTGCAAGCTCAACTGCTGAAACCTAAGGACGACTATTTTAGGTGCATTCTCGGACTTTGTGATTTGCTTGCTAAATTAGCACACTCTTTCCCAAATAGGAGCGTAGCGAATCAGGCCAAAGCACGCCACGGACACTTGGCACTGGCACAACAGACCTGTAAGCATGCACGCATTGCGTCACACATTTGAGCAACTATGATCTTGTAAGCGATTTTAGCAATAAAAATTCCTCTTAGTGGAGATGGGAGAGACATAAAACAGGCAGTGGTCCGTATAAATACCTCGCCTTCGTCTAAAACGTTAATGGTGAGGCTAGTGGTCAATGGAAAATCAAAATGAGGCTCAACAGCTCCGTCTACTCACCTATAGATGCCTTCAACGATTATAAAAATGCGAGAGAACGGTCTTCGACTACGAGGCCGTCCGTAGACCACAGCGTCGGCCAGGATTCGCTCCAAATCTTGCATGTCATTGTGTTTGAAGCGTCGAATTGTGGCACCCGAGAGGCGGCAACCCAGAATCAGGCTGGTGTGATTCAACTCATCGCTGATTATGCAGGAATTCTAGGGTTCAAGAAAATGGAAAAGTTGTAATGTAACCATTGGAAAACAGACGCATTCAAAAGCATTTGCTAGCATACCACGTACAAATTACATGTTTCTTACATTGGAGCTGATAACATGACCTGATTGTGCAGTCAAATTGATGCAGACGATAATGATAATATGCGAGGTAAAGAACAACTTTGATGGCCTATCCATATGCAACGTGAGGAATGAAAGCCAAGAAGTGTGATAAAACTTAAGCGAACTGCATTTCAAAGCGAAAATTAGACCAAAATGGGAAGAGATAAAGCCAGAAGATTTGCTAAAAGACAAGAGGCGGGGCCTGAGGCAAAAACAAGTGGTACTTTATTGAAGAATAAAGTTTTATATTGTCATAATTCTCCACCTTGAGGCCGAAAACTATTAAACTGAGGGTAGGTTGTGATGGACACCAAGAAGAGGCCTATAAAGAACACCCAATATTGCCACATAAGAATGTATTCAAATCAGGCCCTCCACCGCTAGACCACTCTGAGTCACCAACGTGTACAACCTTGACGTATTCACAAATCTAGCCCACTCTTCCTCAGGATCATTCACTAATAATGTTCTTCACCGCAATCTATGCCCCAAACCTTGTGTCACGAAGTGCTTGCACACCTACACACATGCACACTCCAAGTGCTCAACCTCGCACACAATATTGATTGTTCATTAGTGCGTGCGACTGTCTACTAGCACACACAGGGGATGAAGTTACAGTCACATAGCTTTCAGAACCATAATCAAGTTAACCCATTCCAACCACTTCAGGGTGCCAATCCTCTTGTTTACGAGCAAAAAGTCCCCGTGGATAAGATACTTCAACGAAGTGTGGACTATGTAGCAAGCAATTCATTGCTGTATGTGTGTGTGTAAGACTACCCACCAGTTAGTAGAGGAAAATGGTGACAATCAACAATATACTCCCCATAGATCAATTACCGATGATATTCTATTCCAAATAAAAAATCACAAATAATCAGTATTTCAACACACTCCATTGAATCACAGTTACTGAAAAAATGACAGAATTTAAGAAAGAGAGCACATCACATCATTTAATTCTTAATGCTGATAACATCACTCAGAATTCGTTCGCAAAATAACTTTAAATATTAAGCCCTTTGTTTAAAGGACACTAAAAAATAGGCAAACGAACCTTGTCAAATATGCGGGGCATATTGAGAGCGTTTGTGGCAAATCCCATTCCAAAAATGATTGCGGCTTCTTGACCAACAAACTCAGCGACAAGTTTCTCTAGTTCCTCGTGAACGGCCAACGTGCCAACCTCCAGTCGAGAACTAGCCACACCGAGCCCATATTTTTCAATTGATTTTATGTCGGCTTCGACACACGGACCGGACGGTTCGGCAAATCCAAGGTAGTTATAGGAGCCAAAGTTCAAAACTTTAGTAGTGGTGTTTGTCATCCTAAGAAAGGTGACAAAAGCCATAGAGACTAAGAAGCCCCAGGGTAAAACAAGCAACTTGGTTTACCTATAAGGAACTCACGTAAAAGTCCAACAACTGTCAGTTGAAACACGATCCATGAGAACCATCTCCGGTCCAGGAGCGGAGCAAATAGGCCGGTTCCAACAGTCCCGAACACGACGATAAATGTTCCTTGTATAAAAAGCTTCGTAATCAGAATAAAGAGGTACAAATGACTTGGTTAGTTCTTTTTCTTTAGCAGCCGGATTGTTAAGGAGACCGTGTTTCCGCAAAAAATCTTGCAATCGTCCCAAAAGGTTAAGTATCAAAAATGAAAAGTAGGTCAAAACGGCATTCTTGAGGGAGATTTCTTCAAAACTCTCATAAAATGGCTCGCCAGTACGAGGTTTGGCAAACTTAATTGTTTGTGTGGCTGAAACCATAATGATGAACTGCACCAATTAGCCTTCGAAATTTGCGCGCATACACAGAACCAGCTAGGCCGAGTGCACCTCCTTCATCCAATAGATTAGAAGGTTATAGTTGATCTAACAAGAATAAGTGGTCAATATAAACAATTTACTTATAGTTTCAAGACGTGTGTAGATGTGTTAAGTTGGCAAAAAGCAACTATTGAAAGCTACCGTAAATATTATTGGAGCTAGACAAGATTAGAATTTAAGAGATTTCGACTGCTGTTAACTGGCGGATGTTGCCTAATTTGCATTGTAGCATATTGTGTTTGATCATTTTGGCTATTTCACATTTGACTGCAGAAGGATTCAAAACTTTGCTACTGATTTAGTAAAAGTGTGTGCCATTTGGAGACCAATCTAAAGAAGAAACAAAATATTAATCTAGAGCAGAATCGTACCTTATAACGTACGGAAGAGATGAGTGGCTGCTGTCATGGCCCAAAATCCATGCCGCCCAGCAAAAGCACAAAGGTTAAGACTTAAAATCATGCGAGAACATAACTAAGAAGAAGCAGGTGATTAAGTATTACATGGCTCTCTTCGCTGGTCAACGTTTCACGTTGGCCACCACAACGTAGTCAGTGTTGCAGGAAAAATCTGCAATTTGACCGCGCCAGTCATTATATTTGCTTGAGGACCAAAAAATGCATGACTGCAACATTACAGGTCCCTCTCGATAATTATTTGGACCTCAAGTTTCTCATATCCAAAAGCTTTAATGGCAGATACTGATGTGCTTGCCTTCTTATGTATCTATCGTTACTCGCAAGAACAGTGACCCAACTGTAGTGGCCTTTAGTGCAGTACTGAATATGAAACGTTTTGGTGAGGATAGAGTTTCGCATCTGTATCTGTTTACTACTCTATACACACTGCAATTCAAGTCAGCTAATAGTGAGATGGAAGCATCTTTAATGTAGACACTGTCGACACCTCCATAGCCAAGAGATTTTAGATGTTTCACGGCTGGTACCGCTTCACTTGCCAATAGTATTTCTACAGATCATAGAACTAGGCAGCTGCCAAAGTGGCATCAGTTATAACACCTAATTTAAAAGTCGTCACAATCCCATCCGCAGCACATGTCCTTCCTTGGTTGCTTTAAGATTTAGCTTCCAGTAACAATTATCAGGTTGACTGTTCTTTTACCCGTTTGCCCATGTATCCGTCCAACCGTCCACCTACGGAATTAGTGGAAGTGGTCCAATGCCCAACCCTCCATAGGAAAACGACTAGATATGGTCATTTAAGCATCAGCTTGCTATTTTTACTTACTACAGATCAAGGATTTTATGAGCATATGCTTGAGAAAGTGAATGAGCAGCAGTCAATGTGCCTCAGTTCAGACACTTTTGCGAGAAAGCATCCATTTCAAAGATCACACGCGTTGAGCATGCGGCTCCGGCTTCACGGAGTGTCGGTTCCACCTCTCGATTGAAGCACTCCACGAGGTCGATAGTTGTCCACTGATAGATCACCACGTACATGGGCCTACAGACACCTCGAAATCGCATTATATCCGTTGTCCCGGCAATAATCAGACCTCCCTTGTCGTGCACCATATTCTCCACTGTGTTCATGTACTTGGTAAAGTTAACTCCATTTTTCACATCATAGAAGTCCACCTGCAGGAAGGGATAGTCTGTACGTGGAAAAAAGAAAAATACACTCTGCTTGCTTAGCTCCCACTGAGACATCCAAAAATCACTCTCATTATATTTACGCCTATTTGCACCACTTCTTTCACCATTGCCGTAATAAAATAAACACCAAAATTAAGTGGACTAAATTCCTCACCTGCCATGTGTCTGATCGGGTTGCAGAGAGGAATGATGTACATTTCTGGACAGCCCATCCAGTTTGCCTCGCGTATCTGAGTCTTAGACTGCATGCACCTCAGCGCTTCTTCATGATCGTCAAAACAAAGGGCCGCTACACCCGAATTCATCGGAAAAGAGCCTTCCACACACCGTACACACTTTGACAGTCCCAGATACTCTCCGTTACCATAGGCCTTGAATATTGGCAAGTTTATAATCATTTCATTCCGAAAGGCGCCATAGTAGTTCTCGGCCAGATTGAAAATAATCAGCACCATCGTCTGGGAAGTGTTTTTTGGTATGTTCTGACAAGGAAAATTGTTATGAAAACGTTGCTACTAACTAAATATCAGCGGCGTCGTCTTCCAATTACTATTTATTAATGTTGCTACATTGATGAGCTTCACACAGCATCAAATGTCTTAACTCAATCTAATGTGACACAGTGCTCCTCGCATGCTTGGCTTTAAAAATTCCAATCAAATGAGGCGAGCCTACATTACATTCAACCTTAAGCCAAATCATCGCATTCAAGATTAAACTAGCTGACAAAAAAAACAGACAAGTATTAATCTAACAATGTCAAAGAGAGTTGAAACGCACAAAGTTGGTGCCACAATACATGCCCCTTGAGCCTGCCCATGCTGTTGAATTCGAAGCATTGCTATCTCCTGTGCTGATCGCCTCCTCTTTCAAGATTTTGCTGATATCTCTGACTTCCATTTGTGCGACGTCCGCGCAGCGTCTGGTCAGGCAGTCAAGTGTCAGTTACCGCTGTCTCGACCAGTATTGATCGCCTGTCATATGACTTTCATGCTGAGTTATCGCATAAGCCTAGATACAGTGTCGCAGCGAAAAAAAGCCCAATCCTTGCTTCATAAGGAAGTCATGCAAAACGAAAAAAAATTCGAAGTGTTATTTAAACCAGTTTAAGGTTCTTCCTGTGAGTAGCTATGAACATGATTTTAACACTTTGTTCTAACTGTAGGTTCTACTTTCGGTCACTTAGGTGGCCATACTGCTCCAGCCGAGTGGACTGGCCTCCGGGCCAGGCCAGTGGGCCCATTCCCTCTGTTTTCTAAATATATATGCATTGTGCCTTCTTTTGCATTCAAGGGAGTCTCGGGATGCTACAATAAGCGCTTCAAAAGTAGCTGAACTATAACTAACTATATGTGTGAGTTCCAACGCCTTCACTCAAAATAAGGCCCAACGCAAAAGTGATTTCGAGTGAGCGGGTAAAATCTAGATGAGCGAATTTATTTTCGTTTTTATATATGCCTGCCATACCGTTTTCCATGGCTTTAAGACAGTGATATTTGGTCTGAGATTATTTAAGTTAGGCATTAGGCTGTTTTTATGGTTTTCTCTTTTCGCTGTTTTGTAAACTTTGCCTATTCCATCCTATCGTCACATGAAAATGTTGAAATCTGTAGAATGCGCTTTGATAGACATGGAGACATCAAAATGAGGGATGTAGGGCCAGCAGAACTGGCAATAACATGTGCTGATCCTGTAGAAAACAATTATTCAGAATCCTTTTAAGTCGCATTAATGGCGCAATGAGAAATTAAATGCAAATTTGCTAACGTTCAAACTAGTAGACAACAGATTGAGTAAATTGCATCCAATTCTATCCAACAATTACGAAGTTTACTATCAAGAAAACTTAAGTTGAATTTGGAAATAAATTAGGATTAGGATAATTCCCCATCTGAAATACTTTTCGTGCATAATACTTATGGTCTACGATTTACGTCGACTCATGGCTGCCCACAATAAAATGTTTTCTGGGTCCATAAGCATGTAAGAACTTTTACTTATATCTCTAACCTTTAAGCGAGATTTGTCAGTATCATCACTGCTTTATCTTATCTAGTTGAAAGTAACGACGCCGCGACTTTTTGAATAAATGTTACTGTTAAATTGATGAAGAGTCGTGCAGGGAACTTGGCCTCCGTAAAATTGCAACCACTAAGTTCAGGAAGTAGCTCAACAACACCACTAACAAGTGACAAAATGATCAACGTGAAACTCGACGAAAGGCACCTCAAATCCAATGCTGGAATCGAATCGAATCGTTATGCACCAAAATTAGTTCGTCATTTTCAACGTACTCCCGAAGTATCTTCAAACTCAGATGGACTTGAATCAAATTTAAATAGTGGTGACGATAACAGCAAACATTTATGTGGTAGCAATAAAGTAGCCTGTAAAAGAGCAAAAAACAACAGCATCAATTTTGGTATGGAACATGCGTCAACTTGATTTTGTTACGATAGCAAGGTTCACGGCTTCCTCTAATCCTATTAACCTTGATCTCTCATTAAATGAGCTTCGAGATCTTCATGTTTCACAAGGCTCATTTTCAAAAATTCAGGTCTGTTATGTTTTTCTTTGATAGTATCCTAACATGTTCCTGTAAAGGGTAGTTGTTTTGTCAGCACTTAAGCATATCAACCAGCATTTGTTTTCCTATTCAAACGTTATGTGTTATAATGTGATTGCTGCGTTCGCCTTTAGCAGGCGCGTTATAACATTTATTTTCATCGCTTTTTACAGTAGAAGTTGGACCTTTCTTACAACTTTTTGCCGCCTTCGGCACTTGTGGATCTAGGTGAACTTCAATGTCTTCGATCACTCATTCTAGTCGGGAACGAGTTATCGTCAATTCCTGCAAAATTAAGGCAAGTCAAGTGAATGACTTTTGGTCCAAATTACCTATGTAAAGTAATACTACTTTTTTTTGTTTGCATCTTGCTGAAAACAGATTTCGAACACTGGAGGACTTAAATCTTGAAGACAACAAACTACACACAGCCGCTGACATCGCAAATTTGGCTCAACTCCCAAAGTTTGTTCTTTTTTGATTCACCATCTTTTATTACAAATCTTTATGCTGTTCTAATTAGTTCTTATTTATATGTACAGTTTACGAAGACTCAGTTTAGCCAATAACGAGTTCACTTCATTTCCTATTCTTCGAGTGGAAACTAAGCCTCCTGTTTCAAAATCCAAGTAAGTTTGGAGGTTAAAACAAAATATTTCGCATAAACTTTGCTTAGTAAACTGTGTAACTTTTGTTTTAGATGCCCGATGACAACAAAGCCTCATGGTAAAACAGGTCTTAAAGCTTTCGCTATACTACTTTAGCTCAACATAAAGCAACAGGATTTGAAATAGTTTTTGATGACATTTTGACGCACAAAGGTGTCGAAAGACTGGTCTCTACCTGCATTCCAAAGCGCCAGTCTTTACGCTGCTCCAGAAGATCTACTCTACAAAAGACTAGTCTCCGACAGATGTAATTCCTTCTAGGGGAATTCAAATCAAAATTTGCAATTTTCTTACAGATCGCCGCATCTAAGCCTCTTCAAGCCGTCTACGAAAACACTAACTAGAAAAAACACTTCAAATCCTTTACGTATCTTTCCCAAACTGATATATTTAGACATGGGTGAAAATATGGTAATTCCATGGCCATTTCCATCCGCTTTATTTGTATAGCTTACTGTTGAGGAGGCTATCATTCCTGTCGTGGTTTGCCCGAATTTAAAGATTTTAAGCATTCACGGTAATCCCTTTATTGAAGAATTTTCCAAAGCTCCGCCAAAGATTCAAACCATCCTCGTGGAGCAGCACGGAATTTCCATCGAATGTGAACGCTCCAAATTTTGGTGTTCGAAGTGTTCAAATTTTGGGTTGGTTAAGTCGAATCAGCAAAGACGAGACCAGTTACCGCCTCTGACAGCTACAGTGAAAGAAGTGGATGGCGAATTTGAGGAGCAGTCAACTGTTGATGTCAGTAAGGCAACAGACTCAGGTGAATATCCACTGTTTTCACAACATGAACTGAGTGTCGAGTACAAGCAGTTGCCAGCAGGTGAGTAATTGGTTTATTATTCCATTACTGTCTTGTGTTGTAGGCATTCAGAAGTGTTTAAGGGAATTTAAGTCATTGGACATCAGCTTGAAGGATTCAGAAATAAGCAATATCGAAGAAAACAATGCATCTCCAACTGGGGAGCGTAGTTTGGAGCCAGAATGGACTAGATGTGTCGGTGGAAAAGATGAGGTAAGGATACAATAGTCCTTCTTGAGTGCTTCTCTTAGGATGAGGGTATTGAGTGTGAGGTTAAAATTGACAATCCTTTCCTATACAAAGTCTCAGACCTTTCCAACTCCGATTCAGCTCTGTGCGATGGTCAAGAGGTGGGGAGTTTAAAGTTTACTTTATTTTGAGACGCTCCAAATTCAACAGAAGTCTTCAGGAAAGTGGCGAAATTCAGTTTTTTTAAAAGAAGCCGACAACTGCGGATCACTAACTCAGGTTTGTTTCCGTGCTTATAGGAACAAATGTGTCCTTGCTAAACCTCGCTATTATAGTGTAGTTGTTTTAGACAAAACGGAGCGGAGGACACAGGAGGTCACAGAAGGCCATTCGTCATTCCTTTTTCAAATCCACTGGCGCTAGTGGACTGCCGAGACCCAAGATTTCCTCCTTATACAGAAAGGTAGGAAGGAAAAGAAACAGGGAAAAAAGAAAAATGACATCCTTAGGGTACATATGGCCATTTTACAATTTGTTTTTTTTTTCTATACTTTCTTATTGTAGCTGCAAGAAGCCATTGAAAGCTCGAGAGACTCCATCGAATAGGCCTTTGCATTTAGTTCACTTTCACAGCATGCTCTCCAATAAAGTATGGGTATTAGGAAAGCAGGTGTTCTTTCAGGAGTCAAGAGAAGGACTGTGATTGTCAAACAATCCATTTGGCTGGTTGAATCACTTTGACCTCTTTAACCTAGCGGTCTCCAAAACTGGGCGCGAATGGAGTGGGTCGTTAGTAACACCAAAGTCGCTTTGTCTTGCGTATCACGAATAAAGGCGTCATGGAAGAAAGCTCTTCACTGTGGGTCGCTGCTCTACAAGTAGTAATGGAGAGCATTTTGCCGTGAGCAAGTTCAAGTTGGGCAGTGAGCCCTGCAGGGTCAATGCCGGTCAGTTTCGTTAAAAATTGTCAAGGAGTGCCTTCTACGTATTTCACAATCTCTAGGGTGTAGAGATCGGCTCGCTCTTCTGCTCCACCGCCCAACGTCGTCTGGGAGCTTGCAGGAGTGGATTAAGCTCCCTCAAGTAAAGAGACAAGAAGGTTTCTAAATAAAGCTTTTATTTACCATGAAATAAAAAGCCAGATGGAGCAATACAAGGCTTGCATGTTTAACTAAATTATTGAGTGTGGAGCTGTCAACTACCGCCTAAATGGCTGGCAATAGGCGTCCATTTCAAAGATGACCCGAGTTGAACAGGCAGATCCCGAGTCGTGCAGGATTGGAGTAATCTCGCGATTGAAGTCCTCAACCTCGTTGAGGCGCCTCCACTGGTAGACCACTAGGTACATGGGTCTTCGCATCCCGCGGAACCGCAGTACCTCTCTTGTTCCGGCTATTATTAGACCATCTCTGGCACTCACAATGTTCTCCAATGTGTTTAGGTATCGGACAAAGTTCACACCATTCTTCACATCGTACATGTCAATTTGCAGGTACTGGTACTCTAAATGTGTGGGACCGAAGGAAACATAAACACTCCGGCATGGAATTTGATTCAACAACTTTTCCTATCGCATAAGCCGTCTAAGTAGTTTGGGTGTGCATATCAATCCAAGACTTTTGATGAGGCATCTTTAATCAAAATCGGCAGGGAACGGCGAGGATTTCCAAGCTAAATTGTTCCGTTTAGAACTATGCTAAAGTTAAGAGCTCCTCTCTGATCCAATCAGTCTCAATTCAATTTGAATGCTCCTCCTTACACAAAGGCAAATTAAACGTTTACTGACTCACCTCCCATGTGGTGAACTGAATTGCACAATGGAACAATGTACATTTCAGGTAAGCCCATCCAACCGGCCTCTCGCATTTGCGTCTTTGACTCCATGCATTTGAGGGCCTGGTCCTTGCAATCAAAGCAAATAGCAGCAACACCCCAGCTTTTGGGGAACCAGCCCTCAACGCAACGGAGGCACTTTGATATGCCCAGATACTCTCCATTGCCATAGGCTTTAAAGATAGGTCGATTTAGAACCATCTCATTGTGAAATGCGCCATATTGGTTCTCTTCCTGGTTGAAGATTACCAGTACCATCGCTTGACAGGTGTTTCTCGGTATGTCCTACCACAAGAAGAAACATCTCATAGAACATCGCTACTGATTATTAATAAGTAAACTTTAGTGTGTCATTCACACAATACAGTGGAGCTCACAATTCTTAATGGTAAGCACGCGTCCACGGCGGAGCCCCATCCCAGGGAATTTGAGGCATTGTCTTCCTTCCTCTTCTCATCGCTCTTCACATCCATGGCCATCCACGCTTTCACGCTCAGTCAGCCCTTCAAGTAATCCCTTCCCGAGGTCTCCACGCCTTATTGATCTCCTGTCACATGATTTTCATGTCCTACTTCACCCATTTTCCTCATTTTCTGTTTTAATAACGTTTAATGCCTTGGGTTGGCACTTGGCTGGTCAGTAATGTAACGATTGTTCATTGGGACTAATTACAGCAATTAATTTAATTTCGAAGGGATGAAATCTTCTCACACTTAACCGTCTTAATCACAACGCACACACGAGCAGGCACACACGTGTGCACACCTGAAGGACAGGATGCAACAGGCTCCTTTAGAAAGTCCGTTTCGTCTTTTTTACATATCCCTTGTTCTACTCACCTTCATTACTCTTGACATCAACCGTAATGCAAGCAAAACTACGTTTATTGCCAGATTTGAGGGTACTCCACGATGATTACCTCAGGCTACTCTAAGGTGGTGCATGGATTCATTGAAAAGGCGCACTGTATCAGCTTCTCATACTAAATGCAGCCAATGATTATGTTTACTTATTATTAACTCGCTTATCACTTTCTGGTGTGTCATGCGTCATCAAAAATTTGAGTGATTTATTCCTGACTTGCGTAGCCGCCGATCAAGACGGGACGATGGGGCAGTGTCAGGCTTGTTCACCTGGCGTGCCAATGGAAGCCTTAAAGGAATAAAACTTTCTATAACAATACGTGAATTCTGCATTTTCATCTGATTTTACACAACCTCTACCGTAGCTCACTAATTTTAGCATCCACTATTCCAGTCTATAAATAGTACAGACTGGTGGAATCTGACATCGTTAACCGGATTAGAAGGCACGTCACACATGCGTGACACTCGTAGCAAATGCTTTTACAGCATCCATGCGTTATATCTTGTCGACCTTATTGAAGTGTACAACCCAATTCCACGTAGTCAAGCACTCAGTTCTTAAAAGGTTAACTTAAAACGGTTCATTTTCCTGGTTTCATAGTTTGCCCTCTTCTTTGTCATCATCTACGATTAAAGGGATTTTTTAAGTAGCAAAAGATTGTTACTTAAATTATAACGCTCGTTCGTTTGTGGATGAGGTCTTTCACTTCTATTACAAACAAAAAAGAAGGGCATTTTTGAGTGCTGCTTGAAAAATTTGCCTTCCTTCTGTAATATGGTGTCAAACCAGCAAAGGTTGAGATTTTTCATTTCATACTACTTGAGTTCATCCGCCGCTGACATTGGTTTGCCCTTGTGTAAAGTGTATGGGTTTTGCCAGAACACCTTTGCAAGTATTCAAATGAACAGAAATTGAGGACGTCCAAAACCTGTGATGCACCCCTCTCCTCCCCTCCCCCCCCCACAAAAAAGGCTTCCAATCAAATCGACCTCCCTCCCCTCCTAATTTCCTGATCTCTCCTACTACCCGATGTTTTATGCCCTTGGGTGAGGAAGATTTTTCAGAGGAATAAATCTTGTGCTGAATTCAATTCAATTTGCCTCGAATACAGAGCAATTTTTTGTATTGAAAGGGGATACATCCTGTAAATAAAGGCCATCAGGTGGATCAATGCAACACGGTTATTCCCTCAAACATTACCATTAATATTTCTCATCTGGATACATGCATTTAGGCCAACACCTTTCCACAATGTTGCCGCTTTGGTGAAGCAACACTGCAAGCCATTCTGACCAGAAACAAAGACCTTCAAAGTGACCATGAAAGTTGCACACTCATGCATACGCAGGTAGTGATTACCCGAAAAGCAAATGTTCCCAGATAGAACGCTTTATTTAAACTTGATCCTATCCTGACTGTGAAAGTAGGTGCCTTATCCAAAAGCAGAGATGTCTGAGTTAATACTTTAAGCTTGAAAATGAGCCAATCAAGGGGAGACCCGATGACAAGGTGAGGGTCTGAAACGTCAACGCGACTCGGTGTATTAAAGGTTCTGCAAATTATAAGAGTTGGCTGATATTTTGCCTTCCAAGTGAATGTGTAAACATCAACCAATAAACTGTCGACTCGGTGTCAATCTCTCTGCCTTTCCACCAATGGCATGAGGGCAAACCCCATCAATACACCGAACAGCCAAGAATGATAAGCCAATCTGTTGTTTTACTAATAAATGTAAAAATATTACTTTCTCCTCTTCTTCTAACACTTTACCGTTGATTGGGGAGGAAAGGGTTTTAATTTTTACTCATTTTTGCTGTACAATTAGCTTTGACTTGAGGCAACTCAACCATCACCGAAGCGATCATTTGTCATGGCTGAATGAAGCGAGTAGATTCGTTGCTCCACAAGCATTTAAGCATCCTCGTCTCGTACCAAATTCTGCCGATGTGATGGAGGCGACACGGAGTATATTGTTAGATCTGGAGCCTGTGACACCGGTTATCCAAGTTGACAAACAATCATCGTAGCTGGTAATATTTGCGTATATTCCTGGCATAATTGCTTTCCTCAATCCACTCAACTGCTAAAGTTATAAAATTCGAGCTTTTACCACCTCGCTATAATTCAATGGACACTTTGCGGTGGAGCCACAAGCATCTCCGTGTTCATTGCCTTGAGAGCTTAAAATTTGACAAATAAAACATAGCTACAAGAACTCCATCCCCAGTTAAGAGCAGGTTTTGGTCGTTCAACTACAACGGAGCTCCGTTGGACCTATCTACCCCAGCTGTGGCATTAAACTCTACAACTAATCCCCCGTCCCTTCTACAGATCTTCGGGAGTAGAAGACGGATTGGCTGCGGGTGGATCCGCCAGTTACTGCGCAAATTGATCGCTAGTTGAATTTGGGACGACTTACAACAGAGGGCTATAGAAATCAATCCTCCTTTTGACAGCTTTCACTCTCACTTTTCGAGGTGGTAGTGTAATGAGGCTTTGTGCAAGCCATCTATTTATATTTCTTTAGTAAAACCATATTTGAACCTGCCTACCCATTCGGGTGACATGATAATTTTACCCCTGACTACACCCTTCATCTCGCCTTTCCTACCAAAGTAAAGTTATTTACACCTTCCTTTGTTGTGTAGTGCTGTCGAAAGTCATTGGTGGGTTGCAATAATGTGACACTTTATTTGTTGAAAGATGGTCAAACAGGAAGCCACAATCTGACACCTGAATGTCAGCCCGCAGTATTGCATTTCACGTGACACCCACGAGCTTCAAACAGCTCACATGACACTGATTAAGCAGGGTGGAAGAGATGCTTTAGGGATAATGACCTCAATGCTGAAGGGTGTCAATCTAACATTCGATCTCATCCCCAAATGTCAAGATATCAGACCGAGAGAAATTCGTATTAACAGAAACTATGTATCTATGATCAAACCTCAGCCGAAACCCCGGGCCAATCGTAGAAAAAAAAGCAGAAAATGCAGCAGCAGCGCACCTCCTCTTTTGAGAAGCACTGAAGCAGTTGGCTCGAACTATCACAATCCTGTGGATGGACGATCACCTCAAGGGGACCGTCGTGGTGTTGGAAAGCCCCTTTCTACCAATATTACCAACGTGGAGTGCCCATCTTGTCAGAGAATTTATACAAGAAGATCTCTGGACTTCCACCTCAAGGTGTGTGCCATACGTCAAGCGGAGGAGGAAAAACGAAGAAATGCAATTGAATCTGCAATTGAAAAGCAGAATCGCGGGCCTTCTAGACCCCCTGGCAAGCTCTGCTACATCTGTGGTCGTCGTTACACTAAGAGTTCGTGGGCTTGGCATGAACCAAAATGTCAGGAGCAATGGAACACATGGCACAGTCGTCTTCCAAAAGCTCTCCAACATCGAGGTGGACTCTTGAAACCTAATACTGATGATGAAACCCTGGAGGCAATAGTGGAACAGGAGAAAGCGGCTGGAAACCCCAATTTCAACAAAAAAGATGCTCTTGAAAAGGTTTTGTTCGAAGCAAGTCGGGTTAATGCTTTGCCCGTATAGGAGGCCTCCAAATTTACCCACCAGTAAGAACAATAACCTTCCTCTCTATAACAAAGAAAAATTCCTTCCAATTGTTAATGCAATTTGGCCGGCTGGTTTGCCTCCAGGAGGTGTGAAAATCCCCTTAAATCTCGAAATCCTGGCAGTGCATTTTCCCATGGAGCATTCTCAAATACAGTAAAGTCTGCAGTGGATCCTTTCTCCTCTGTGCAAAGTGTGTGAACTCGACTAGGGGAGGGTCTAATTAAGCCCACGATTAGGACTCGCCTGAGTGATGTATTCAAGGCTTCTCCCTTAATGGTATTTGCCAATGGGACAACTGTTGCTAATGCCTCAGTGCTTTCTCCCACCAAAGTTAATGGACATCTTCAGTAAAATGGTTGAGAAAGCGATCTCACGAGGCTCCCCAATCGTCTCGACACTTCATTCCAGCTAGCCGCGTTGATCCTCTCCCCTGATAAGGCTTCAATCCCTAATGGGACGTACTTCTAAATGGGTAGCGTAAGAAATAATCTCGATGCGTAATAATTTATTTACGTGGATTATATCATTTCTACTGCACGAAATGACTCAAAAGTTTAGTAAAAAGGCAGCATTTTTTGAAGTCCATACACAAGAGGGTTTGCTCTAACTCACAGAGGCCAATAAATTTCATGCATTAGGAAGCATTTACAGACGGTTATTCACTTCATTTGAGCCTTAAATTTATAGAGTTTGTTGATTACTTAAGAAAAAAAAACTTACCAAGCTGCAAAGTTGTTCAATTAAAAAAGACTCGTAAAAAACAAATGATTTTTCGCCCAGGAAATTGACTTATTGTGTCCTTATAAGTATCTTCATTAATTGAAATGGGCGCCAAATCACCGAATGTTTCAATTGGTCCGAAGGAGAGAATGCTGTCAAAGGGAAAGGATGGATGGATGGATGGATGGATGGATGGATGGATGGATGGATGGATGGATGGATGGATGGATGGATGGATGGATGGATGGATGGATGGATGGATGGATGGATGGATGGATGGATGGATGGATGGATGGATGGATGGATGGATGGATGGATGGATGGATGGATGGATGGATGGATGGATGGATGGATGGATGGATGGATGGATGGATGGATGGATGGATGGATGATGGATGGATGGATGGATGGATGGATGGATGGATGGATGGATGGATGGATGGATGGATGGATGGATGGATGGATGGATGGATGGATGGATGGATGGATGGATGGATGGATGGATGGATGGATGGATGGATGGATGGATGGATGGATGGATGGATGGATGGATGGATGGATGGATGGATGGATGGATGGATGGATGGATGGATGGATGCAGGATGGATGGATGGATGCAGGATGGATGGATGGATGGATGGATGCAGGATGGATGGATGGATGGATGGATGGATGGATGGATGGATGATGGATGGATGGATGGATGGATGGATGGATGGATGGATGGATGGATGGATGGATGGATGGATGGATGGATGGATGGATGGATGGATGGATGGATGGATGGATGGATGGATGGATGGATGGATGGATGGATGGATGGATGGATGGATGGATGGATGGATGGATGGATGGATGGATGGATGGATGGATGGATGGATGGATGGATGGATGGATGGATGGATGGATGGATGGATGGATGGATGGATGGATGGATGGATGGATGGATGGATGGATGGATGGATGGATGGATGGATGGATGGATGGATGGATGGATGGATGGATGGATGGATGGATGGATGGATGGATGGATGGATGGATGGATGGATGGATGGATGGATGGATGGATGGATGGATGGATGGATGGATGGATGGATGGATGGATGGATGGATGGATGGATGGATGGATGGATGGATGGATGGATGGATGGATGGATGGATGGATGGATGGATGGATGGATGGATGGATGGATGGATGGATGGATGGATGGATGGATGAAAAAAACACCACAAAACTTCGATGTTTGCATCTAACCGCACACACTTTTCCATAGATTAAAACATCAAACTGTCTCCTTTAACCAATCGGTCAATGTGTGATATCTTTATGCAAGAAACTTTTCTTTCCATTGATTTACAAACGACCAAATATCTTTAGCAAGGAATGCCACTTAGCTGACAATAATGCATGTCAGGCTATAAAATATGGCATTTCCAATTATGCCTGCTGACATCGCTCCCTCACCAATTTTACCCCCTGTGTATTTCGCTCTTACTTCATACCCTCCCATTCATCAGCGGTGGAATGGGTCACTTTTGATAAGTAGGAAGTGCTTTAACACATGCGAATCAGGATAACTTTTAAAGATTAAATTCTGTCCAGAGTTTCTAATTCTCACACCTACTGGCACAATGATATCAATAGCTAGGGCTGCTCATTGTCAAATTTCGCCTTTTTTGCGTCCAATTACCCTCATTGCATCGACAGCTAAAGCATACCTCCATTGCGCCATGAATTTGGCTCCTTATAAAACGCTCAGCCCATAGTTGTCTGAGTCAGCGAGATTTGACGGATAAATCGACTATTTTCCGACGACGTTTTTACGACCTTTCGTCTTCCCTTCCCCTGCCTTGCTTTGGCATTTTGTCTGGCGTCGAAAACCTTCCTAATGGACAACTGGCAATTTTGACATGGTACTGACAGCTTTCTGGTTTCCATTACATCTTCCTCTTTTTCACCTGTAATACCATTTGACTTTATTTCCACATGCGCCTAAGTTCTCCCTTGTGAGTTCTGCCTTAGACATGTTAAGTGTGCAAGATGAGAGACCACTACGAACGCCCAAAAACGACCCAACGTAAGGAGTTGTAAAATTCCAGCAGAAACAACAGAGAGCTCATTAATACCTTTATGATTTGTCAATCAATCATAAGCAACTTTTGCCACCACCTCCCACGAAACCGCCTTTATTGTTTCAGGAAAAAGTTCAATTACATGCTGCCTATTGCTATCCCTTAAAGATCTGCCAAACAGAATATACTGAGTGAAAGATAATTTCTTTTTAAAGTGAATGTAAGATGAAAAGGTTTGTAAGATCCCTTGTTACACAGTTTAAAATAGGAAGTTGATTTGATCTTCGTTTTACTGAATCCCGTGTCCTGTGTGAAGGTCATATGCGAGTTCGATTTGCACTCAGCACCGCATTTGAACTTTGTACACCACAAAGTTATTTTAAGAGTGGGTGAACTCATTTTCCAGATATCCAGCAGAGAAATCCAAACACGATTGGCGCCATGAGTTCGGAGGCGCCTCTACCTGGGTTAGGTGAGTGAAATCCGTGGTACACCCCGCACACATCGAGAAACTTCGATTTTGGTGGATGGATGCTTGGACCAATGCATTGGTTCAATTGCACCATTGATAGAAGGTTGTGTTTCTGTCTGTTTGGGACCAATTATCGATAAGTAACGAAAGATGATTCACACGTCTTCATGAGGGCATCTTTACAGGTGGAAATCTGCCAAATTTGTGGCTGACTGATTAGCAGTTTTCTCTCTCCCATTCATTCACTTTTACCCTCCCTCCTTCCCTCTCTTTCTCCCTTCCTCCCTCTCCCTCGCTCGCTCGCTTGCTCGCTCACTCACTTTCTGACAACTAGTCTGACATGAGGCATTTATGGCAAGTTATTTCCCCCTAGATTGGCAAATAAAATGACTTTTTTTGTGCGGTGAAGATATAAATGCTGGGCTGACATTAACTACACTTTCCTATTGAAGGTTTCGGCCTTTGAATCTCTTTACTTCCATAAACCACCTTTGAGCTGCATTCAACAAAGGCGGGCATTTTGTGCAAGTCGAAAGCTCAAATAGCAAATAGATGCATTTACCATTTTGAATTTAAGAAAAGGGATTCGTTTTACCTTTTACTGCTCGTGCTGCGATTGGATGAAATGGCGCGCAAGTGCGAAGACGCACGATTGGTGGAGCGATAGAGCTGTCAATGCGTTACCCACATGATCTTGATCGCAGATTATTTTCCTTCAACTTGTGAAGTCCACTTTAATAAGAAAGGTACCCCCATCTAGCTGAAGAGGATTCACTCTGTTAAGTACTAAACAGTGTGTCTGAGTAGTAAGGAACTTTCATGAGCATGATTGCAGGATGATCGACTGAAGCAGTTTTCATCAAGTATGCTGTTCATCGCTCAGGCTGTGTGACTGATGCATCGTTAGACTGTTTACCTGCTTTCTTCTATAGTCACCTTTGGAAGGTGCTCTTAAAATGCGGGGCCTTCAAGACGAAAAGCCTCGCACTACCAGTCTTTTCAAGGCGCAAAAAAAGGCTAATTTTGTGTTAAAGGGTGGAAAACAAAACTGCCTATCCATCAATGAATTTGAAGACGCCATGAAGATGTTCAGCCACTGCTAATGGACAAATGTATAGGCATTCTTTACCACAAGCCCAATCTCTTGAAATAAACGCAACTCACAACCTTCCCGACCTAACCACAAATCCCACTTGTGGGGGTAAAGTCAGCGATAGCGCCAGAGCGAGATGATGTTACAAGATGCGTGCGGAGGAGAGAACAACAAAATCGCTACTTCATGCCACCACCATCGCAGTGTGAGGGAGTGAGTGAGTGAGAGAGCGAGCGAAAGTAGACGGAAAAGGAGGACACACACACACACACACACACACACACACACACACACACACACACACACACACACACACACACACACACACACACACACACACACACACACACACACACACACACACACACACACACACACACACACACACGAACACACACGTTTGCCCTCGCACACGAAGAATAAATAAAACGACACTTGGCGAAAAAGAGGACAGAAGGTGCGGGTGGTCGGCAGGTGAAAAGACGACGTGGTTGCCGCCGTCGTCATTTTACTTCTCTCAAATCTCTCAATCAGCATTGTCAGCTGCTAGTTCAACATTACCTACGATAAATCTCCCCAGAAAGCTCACTCACTTGTCAAAGTAGGATAAAAATGGTGCATCCTAATCTTTGGGAGGAATTACGTCAAGCATTCGGTCTCCATGGCAAACTGAAGTGGTATCAACTCTCTCCACCATTGCAGTCAATTTGGATGACAAGGCTCTTTATGAGTGCTTCTGTGCACTCAAAAGCAGACACAAGAAATAAATCAGTTTTGAGCCCCTGCGTTCTCATTTTTCAAACCTCTAAGTGGCCAACAAGAATAGGCATAAAACTTGCCGAGAGGGAGGCAAAGGAGAAGTGGAGCAAAACCCACTGCAGAAGCTCCTTCCCCCAGCACTAAAGCCAAGGGAAGTGTGCACACCAGGCGGTTTGGATAAATAACAAGAAGAGGATGACGTCAGTAGCATAAATTGGGAAAAATAAGACATTCTTGGAATGTTGGGTATAGTAAATCAGAAGGATATCATTGAAGAAGAGTCAGAAGTGGAGGGTTTTTCCAAAGTGAAATTTCTTAACTATGCACAATGGAGCCTAACTAAACGCTGTCCTGTTATCAACTAAACCGACTGATTCTCGATGTCGACAAAGTTAAGGATGAAAGACTGGTTCAAAGCCAACATTTGGTGTTGTGAAGAGAATCCACGGTTCAGTTAGGGTGATAAATGATTTGTCCTATTCCAGCCTATGCCTGGTTCCTTCACCATTTCAGGAATTTGGAACCGCCTGAATCACGTTGGCAGGATATTGGATCACCAAAATTGCCCAAAATATAGGCCAAAAGGACATCAGAGGAGATGGCAATTCACACCACAGCTTGCAGTTCTTTAATGAACTGATCCAGATCTTGACAATCTTCTATGCTTTAACCGCAATGGAATTAGTTTGAGACTACTCATGATTTCAGTAGTATCCATCCGTTTAGAGCAAGTAAGTTTAGGGCTATTTTGACGGTTGGCGCAAGAGGACATTCTCGATACGTCTACTTTCGCAGCGAATACTGCCACTTGAAGTACTCCACTCATAGCCCTTACAAAGAAGAACGCCTAAAAAACTCGTTTCTCGTATAGATAAGGTATGGCGTTCCCTGTCCTTCATCGGCAATGTTCAGATTATTCATTTGAGTGATATGATAGCTCACTACTGAGAAAGGTCAATTGGGCTCTTATTATCTAACAGCGCCATTAGCTAGAGATGATTATCAAGTCGCCCTACTACTGATAGAGCATTAGCGACACCAATTCATATTTCGAAAGAGAATGAGAGGAAGCGTCTGGTGTGTGTGTGTGTGTGTGTGTGTGTGTGTGTATGTATGTATGTATGTAGGGGTGTGTGTGTGTGAGGATGCCCATAAAGCCGTCGAATATTGTGGAGAATGGGCCGCGGCTTTTGAAGTAGACCGCCAATTAATTACCCCTAGATGCTACCGCTTCCGCTACCCAAATGCCAGCCGACGGTTTGTGGATGCATGTGGGTGTGTGTGCGTGTGTGTTTGTGCGTGTCTGCATTTCGCAGTGAAGACTGCAAGGCCTACATGGTTTGTCGCAGGCAAATTCGCCCACCCCTCTCTTTAAGAGTGAGGAGATCCATCTTCATTCCTACTCTAGCTTCAACTCCTAGATCTATTTAAATCTCCGTCAATGCGTTCCCCACTTTCTGTACGCACTCCACACTGAATGACTTGAAGCCTACGTGGAGGAAGGAGTCCCTTCCTCATTGGAAGGAGTAGAGTTATTTGTAGAGTCTGAGATAAATAAAGAGGTTGATTAGGTACAGTTCAACAAAGGTCTAACTAGTTAGGTCATCGGAAATGGGTGAGCAATACAGAGTGGCGCAGGGATAATTAGGTCGACTAAGGCAGCATGGATAGAAACTGGATAAAAAGTGCAAATAAATAAATGTGAGTCTATTGGTGAAGTAAAATGAAAGGAAATGGGTCAATATTTAGCTGATGAATCTGGAACAAAAAGTGGAGAACCAAACTGAAAGCCATAGAATTGATGTAGTGGAGTAAATGAATGAAACAAATGGATGGAAAGTTGGATAAGTGATCCAAAGTAGACGGAGGGTAGATATATGAATTCTGTGTACATTTTTTTCATTTTACATAGCACCCTCTCACACAACCAGATCCACAAGCCTTTCAGACGACACCTCCACCCTCTTCACAGGCTATTGGTTGGTGCATCGGCCTAGATGACCAGACATCCGTTCTGAAGCACTAGCTCTTCCCCACTTCATACTACTCTGTGCTTACAAAATTTTTAAATTTTGCCTTTTCTTATAAGTAAATTGCTCCTCTGCTGATACTTAATTCAATAGTCAACCCTTTATGGAAGCACTAGAAAAGGGATTTTGGACTGAAGATGGATTCCATTTCATATCATGGGCTGGTTCTGCCCTGAAAGGCAATGTTTGACTTAAATGTGAGCTTGACACGCGACCGTGACCAAGTAAGCTGGATTGTCAATAATATTAATTAAAAAAAGTTTATTTAAAGCCTGGAATCCAGCCATTAGAACAGTTGCCATGCATTCAACAGAAATTAGGTCTTACCTTATTCAAAGGGGTATACAGAAACTCGCAATAATTCAAACAAGCATGGCATAAGAAGCTGATCATCAACTCCTTAAATACTGAGCTCATTACTAAATAAAAAGCTTAAGACTGAGATGAAGCTATAAGTGACATTGCATGGTTTGACAATTGAAGCGCCACGACGGTGGACACTTCCAATGAACACGAAGATTGGTAATATGAGCAAGTCACAATGGAATGGTTGGATGTGGTTAAGGCTTACATCATTTTTATTGCTCCCAGGTGTACGTGATGTGAGGGCAATAAAAGTACACCCTAATGGGGAGAAGACAGAAACAAGGTCTGCCTCTCGATTACGACCACTGTAAATTGCATTTAATTCCAACGGTGAAAGGCCCTTGCATGGTCAACCAAGAGGTACCAAAGAGTCACTCTAAAAGGTCATCCTACTCACTCATCCCAGTCAGTCACTGCACTCCCTATTCCCTCGCCTGACAATCTCAAAATTGCCTATTTATGCCTCTGAAGTCAAACGTCACACTCTTCATGGCTGACACCTCTGCCTCCAGTGAATGGCAGGGGCGATGGGCTGTGTGAACACACGCACACACACACACACACATACATACAAAGTCCCTCCATCCCCACTTTTCCTTAACTTGAAGGTAGGGGGGGGGGAGGGAGGAGGGGGGGAGTGGAGGTGCAAGGGCTTGGAGACTCCAAATGGCCCTGTGTCTTTATGTACCACGTTTATCATTACCATTAGCATCGTGCGAACAACGGAGAAAAAGGCAATCCAACTGCCACATCTCTTTGTCTGACCGCAGTGATAAAAATCGTGTGATGTGAAATATTATGGGAAGACGCTGTTTGTGATTGGCGAAACCCACAAGGCACACACACACACACACACTGACCAGTCGGTCGGCTGTCAGTTGTGTGCACATCCAGGTGGTCAGGTTAGATCCTACCAATCCTCCTCAGCTTCATTTAGCAGTACCATTGGTGATTGCTTGCAAATTAGTCTTTTGTTAATTGCTCAAGTCAAACGATATACCTGCCATGGCGAATCACTTGAGAGTGGCATATCGGCAGGGAGGCAAATTGCATATCCCCTTTTGTGATTTCGGTTCCCAAACTGCTGATACTACTTGAAATTGATATAACTCTGTTTTGCCAAATATCCCCTGTTTAGGCTTTAAAGCGCATTCGAAAACGTTACCCTCCTTGAAGAGTCGAGAAGATTACTTAGCAGCTGTCATGTCATGGCAACAATTAGTGTATACCATTAGGATATGCAAGGGAGGTCCTATGGAGTAAGAAACCAGTCATTCCTCTGTTTTATGCTGTTTCAGATGCTAATGGTATAAGAGTAGTATACTTTCTTTTTCATATGCGTTTTTGAAGTTGCCCCGAGCTATTACCCCCAATGGTTACGCCTTCTAAATGCATCCACAATAGCTATGCGGGGCGTGGTCTCCAACTCCTATCAGTCAGTCTCTCCGACTTTTTTGATCAATCCCATTCCATCAGGCAGGAGCACAGAGCACTGCTCCCCGTCTCTCCTTCTTTCCACGAGAATATGAGCTCTATATTTGGGAGAAAAGTACGCTCTTTGAGGAGTAGTTGGGACAAATGACACGAGCTTGCCTTACAGTTGTGTTCTATTCATCATTTTGCCTTCCCAGAATTCCAGGACAGAAGCCTCACCGCCAGTACACTCTCGAGTGTTGCTTGATTTAATTCTGGTAGCATATTCTCAAAGGGCCAAAAATAGAAGGGCAATATATTCACTGAGATTTTGAGGTGCACTTGGGAATTGCTTCGAAGCGTAGATTTCATTCAAAGAAAGCATACATGAGGGAGCGCCATGGGAATAAAATGACACATTGCCTGACTGAAAAATCCCAGCAAAAAAAAAGGCTCATAAAGCACACCACAAACCAAGACGGTTTAACATAAGGCGAGCATCCTGCATGATAATTGTGGTAGATCCAATCACTCTGGCATAAACAACTTCCACCTTCCAGTTTGATCGGTTAAAAAAAAAGGACAAGGGAAGAGGCGGATCACAAAAAAGTTGTGTGTTCACACGATTTAGAAGGTATATGCAAGTGTGTTTGTGTTTGGCTCTCTTATCGCGGTATAAACAAAATTACGCCCTTCCAAAATGTCAGCAATAAACCACCCTGCTGGCCTTGCCCCCACTCCGGTTTGCACGTTAAGATGTCAATCTATTTGAAAAAGTGGATTGGCTTGTTTATCACCCAAACGCTCCGTGCAAACCACGATTTTGCGGTTGGAGGTCTTAGCACCACTACCAGTGAAACATATGGACGTCTAGGTCTTCTTGTCCAACTCCTGCTGCCACCAGTTACCCTATTGGTTGCCCACCTTGTGTCCCAAACGGATTGTACCACTTAGAAGCAGTAAGATAGGTACAGAAAGTTTACGATCTGAGGTTGTGGAAATTATGCGTTGCATCCGCGGTAGACGATTTTTGGATTCGCTCACCCCTCTGATGGAGGCAATGTTCTAGCCAGTGATTTAGTGTTTCCTCTCTATCGCTTTTTTTTCACGTGCATCACGAGTTGATTGACGGGTGAAGAAAGGAAGGCTAAATTGGATTAAATAGCCCGTATACTCTCCGCTCCACTCCACCCTACTCCATCACACCCGCTCGACCTCAAGTGAACTTAGACGGTTGCACCAAAGTCTGCAAATCTTGCTGCCCTCGTGATACCTCGTGGGAGATAATGAACCTGTGATTCGCAGCGTTATTACTAAGTGTGCTGACAATTTTTTCAAGCCTTGATGAGTGGTTCCACCATTGTCACCATTTTGAGCTCCAAGTTCTCCTTGAAGAAGGCACATTAGCCAGAAAATGGCTTTAATACCTACCCTGGAGAGGCTAAAAGACTTACTCCTCTTGACTCGTCTCACTGCAAAATGCAAATCTTGTAGATCTCTACAAGTTTTGACAAGATTTTTCTCTGTACTTCGTATTGGCTTCATTCCTTCCTCACAACGAGTGCCTAGCCGTGCGAATGGGGCAGTCGGTCTGACCAAGTGGAGTCTTTGGGGCTTACCAAGTAAAACGACTTGGTTTTGGGGGCTTGGCTCTATATTCACTTTGTGCTAAGCACCCACTTTTTAGTCGCACCCTTCTTTTAATGCTAAACCAAAAAAAATATGCAGCTTCGACATTCAATGACAGTTCGTCGTTGGTCCAGAAATGCAATCCCATGGCTGTGGAAATGTGATGTTTGCTTCCATTTTAACGCAACTCAGGGCAACATTTGATTCTCCTCTTTAATCAAAGCACAAACCTGCAAGCATGGAAGGACTTGTTTTAAGCTGACAATCACCACGGTTTCTATTGCCATTGAAAAATGTACGGACATACTGTCAGTGTTATTTACACCACTAAAATGGCCTACTGCTACTGTCGGATGACTCGGAGGCTAAGCGACGCATCGTAAGAGTATGTATGACCACATATCCGTTAATTTTACGTCCCGAATCATGAGAGCCTTTACTGCTACATTCTGTTCCATCCACGCATTTAGTCCTATCGCTACTGAAGGAGATTAGACTGTACCAGACTAAACTGTGAGGGATTCATTTAGGGCTAACTCGTAAAATGTCACAGTTACTACTTATTACCGCGTGTGGAACCATCATAATGTAAAAGAACATACCCCATTTGAATTAAATACCCCTTTTATGGTAATTACAGCCTATTGTGACACAAGAGGGAACCATATATCCTTTAATTTACATGCAAGTCCTCTTAGAAGAGAATTTCAAAGTGAAATGATTGCCAAGCCCTAAGAGTAAATCGCTTATTCCTTAGTACAGGCTCCTAGGGATGAGGCCCACCTATTCGGTTGTAAAACCATTTTTAAAGCATCAGTGAAACCTGTCATATTCTTTCCAAAGGCAGAAAGAGTACCTAGTATGCAGCAGTTTCATTGTAAACACACAGGCGGTGGTGGGTTGAAAAGGTGCGCAGGGTACGGTTAGTCTACACTTCGGTTGGCTTTTGAAAGTTATTCCCTTTCTTGAGTCCCAATAAGGCATAGCATTTGATGGAGGATTCGCCTAGGATGTGAGCACGAAAGGAGCTCGAGGGAGTAGCTAACAGACTATGGCGGCGAAGGGAGGATTGCATATGTTGGCCCTGCCCAACTCATGAAGTGCTTAGGACGATCGGAGCTGCACAGCAAATATGTGCGAGTGGCCTTTTATTGTTGTATGTGTGTGGGTGTGCAAAATCGTAAAGGCCGCACAAACCATAATTCAAGATGTTTCATTCACCGAATAGCTGATTCACCGACGCCATGGACACATGCATACTTGTTCGCATGTATGTATGTATGTGCAGCGGAAACAGAAGCGAGGGCAACTAAGGTAGTAGAGGATGATGTGGAGCTAGAATGGCATCGGCAGTTGGGAGGAGGCTCTAATTTACTGCTCGTCTGACATGTCTCCACTGGTAAACGCTTTCACGCCTCCTCCACCGCCTCCTCTGCTGTCTGAGCTTCAAACTCCCATGCGGTGCTTCAAAGGAGATGGTTTTCAAATTGTTTTTTCCTTGGAGTCCTTAATGGCCGACAGGGTTACGCTGGAACATTTGTGTACTGCTTATTGAATGTGTTCGTGTAAAGTTTTGGCGGTTTTGAGACTTTTATAACCAATTTCAGGAGTGCTATTTGAATGCATATAGATACCGTTACACCAGACCTAAATTGGTGGAGTTTTTTTGTTTCAAAAACATAGTAAAGCTATTAAATCTATGATAATCAAGTTAGTTTGACGATTGCATCTAAAAAGCACTGACATGACTAAGAACTTTGCATGGATAAAAGTCGTAAGTACTTGCAAAACACATGAGATTGTTTCTGTTAGAGGTTAGAGACCACGTGGGCGTCCGTTCATCAATGCGGTACTCTTTAACCCACTTGCCATGATTTCCCACTTGTTTTGTTTCCTCACATAACACATAACAAGGTGGTCTACATTGCAAGCTGAGTTTACCTCGGCCTCAAGGTTTTAGAAATGATGTAGTCTACGGTCGTGGGGAGAGTCACTCACCTAATGGATCCCAACTAAACGCCAAGGATTAATAGATGACAGTTGACAAGTTTCAGATACTTCCAGATTTGCCTTCATTTCACTCTACTTCTTCCGCACTTGTTAGTGGAAATGCGTCGTGCTTCGGAGATTATCTGCTGACCCACTGATATGTGATTTAAAATGGTTTTGGTATTGTATAACGTTCTTTGAGCAAGCGACCACATCATGAAGTGTCCTCGAATGATCCACTCCCTACTACTCACTTCTTCGCGCGTGTATGGGTGTATGTCTGATGGACTGCAGACAGAATTTCTTGTTGAGAGTCAAAGAGATGTGTCTGGGAGTCGGGAAACATGAAGCAAGTTGGAGTGCTGCAGGGTAACGTAAGAACTCACTTCACATCGCATTCATAGAGTCGCACTCCCGAGGACTTATCCCACAATTGGAGGTGGGAGGGCAGGAAGCGGAAAAAGAGGGATCTAGGCACTTCTTTATCCTCACACTCGTCTCCTCCACTTCTTCTTATCATTATTATGTCAAGTTGCCACCAGTACTTAACAATTAAATGACCATACACGAAGTAGAATTGATGCTTGGGAAACAAATCTAACGTAGAGATGAAAGTGTTATGGAATATATCATTTGTATGTCCTTTTGGGACTTGTAATCTTTGGGTCTTCTGAAATCCTACGACTTTTTCATTTAAAATTTCTCTTGACTCGCCTTAAGGCCAACAGTGCTGACATATTTATTTCAAATAAGCGCGACAAAGAACTTGCCTTTAACTAATTGCTACCAAGAATTGCTAAATTTAAAGAGATCTCAGGGCGCGTTCATCGAAACTACATCCGGAACAATTACAAGGTGCGCCTTGAAGTAAACGATTTTGACTTCTTTATTGCGTGCCTCTGCGGTAAGTTGTTGAAGAACCTGGTAAAGGCTTTTGTTTTTTTTGGACAAATGCCCAAGCAAAGCAGTTAAAAAGGTTTTCACAATCATTTCTCTATCACGTTCGCCTTCGAATTTCTCCAGCCCCTTTGTGATCGTTAGCGCTGGGAGCTCTCCTCCTGTAAAAGGGCGAATAATCACGCTAACTCTCAACTCTGTTCGCAGATTTTCGGCATACAAGTCCATGCTTTAGCTTAGAATGATGTGATTTTTCGAGACCCCAGCAAAAAAACATGAATAACCAAATCGGCAATGAAATTCACCACCGAGTCTAACATCAAATCCATTCATCCTGTGTGGGTTCAGTTTTACGTGGAATCTGCTTGGATAAGATCGTCAATTCTTCTAGAGAACATGACTTCAGATTTAATCCATTCCCTTCCTACCCTTGATCGGTATATGTTACAAAAACATGGAAATTGTACCGCGATGCGGTCCCTTTGAGGCATAAGTAAGCCAACTTGTGTTCTGAGATGCAAAAAATGGATGGATCACGCAATTCTTCCCATACTCACAGAGCCCTGGATTTATTCATGCACCGTGGATTGCTCTGGATTAAAAAATGCAGTTAAAGCGATTCACTTTTATTCCAGCCTCAATAATTCCAGCATCTATCATTCAGACATCATGGTGTCGATTTCGCATTTGTTATAAATGTAATGACTTAATTAAAAACGGTGGTTTCGGCGAAAAGATGGATGTTTTTAATGCATTTTAATAAGTGTAAAATGCCTTTAAAGTGCTCTGTTTGCGACACAGCGTTCTCGCTACCTACTAATCTCCGTCTTGAATGCATCTCTAAGTGATACACTTTGCCTTGAATGTCATTGGCTGATCATCAAATACACTGGATAATCATTATGGAGATGAATTCAGGAAAAGTAGAGAGAGCCATCCTTTGTTCTCTCCCCCACGACCAAGAATACGGGACGAGATCTTCTCAGAAGCAAGATATTCCACTTCTTGTCTTGCAACAGCACAGTTCCCTTTACACTTGACGGACCCCCTGAAAATCGAGGTAACTTCGGTTTGTTAAGCAGACCACCTTGAATCTCATCCCCCTGCTTGATAAAATCTTGTGTGAAGAGGGGTTAAAGAGTACCGTATCGATATACTGACGCCTTTTCATGCTTTGCAAAGCGTGCAAATCGCCTATATATACTGAGATCCATTTAAATCTTTCTCCACTACCTGGTAACTTAACCATACACCAAAATGAAGTCCGATAACCTGATAGCAGTCGAATCACCAAGGTCCAGTTAATTCCATCAATTCCTTATTATTTTCAGTAATCGAGAGACATTAATAGCACTAGTGCCAATCTAATAAACATTCCCAAATAGCGATGACTTACGAGTCAAAAGTAGGCCAAAAATCCTGATGTATTACACTGCTTCACGGCTTTTAAGAGTGACCCATCGACCCCGGGGCGACAGAAACACCAACTCTAAAGTAGCCAACACTACACATATATGTGCACACCACTGGCACATACACGTGCTCTCACCTCATTTAATTTTCATCTCTCGCCTTCACGAATGTCACTCTCTCTCAGAGTGACTCCGTCCAAGACCTGTTTGTGTGAGAGAACTGACGGACGCGTGTATGGCAGGAATCAACGCGTCTAAATGTGGCATCCGCTCACCCGTTCACCGAATTGTAAAAAACACATGCACGCACAGTGCACGGAGTATGCTCTCTCTCTCTCTCTCTCTCGGGTATCTTAAGGCGACTCATGCGCTATGTGGTTTTGGTTACAATTAAATGAGGGTGGTGTGTTCACTCCCACATCCATTTCTAGTGACAGCTGAATGAGTTAAAACAATTGAAGACAATTTCCTACACACGAACGGAGGCGGGTGGGAAGATGAAGGAACCATCGTGATAAAGAGTTTCATCGACTGTTTTTCTGAGCTTGCACAAGACATGATCTGGCTCCTACGCCGCTACACTTGATGGGGCAAGCACTACCTCGTTTAAGGGTATTCACTAAAGCTGATTGGGATGGATGATGACGAGCAGAAAGTAGACATTAAAACAGATTGTTAATATCATCTCGTTAGGTACCAAAGGCTAGTAGGAAAGTTTTCGTATAACATTTGGCAAAGGTGTGTGGCGTTGTGTATGAAGAGACCCTCTGTTTTCTTGGTCGATGAAGAGTTTAGTGATCTTGTTGATAAAAACAATTCCATAGCATATCAACAACATCCCTTGCTAATGGTTAGCCTCTGCATTGGCAAGGGAAATTGTGATAAATGATGAACAAATGGGTTCTACCCACACCCAATCCAATAGCAGCTGCATGTGCAATGTGTAAACGAATAATATGTCTGATTTACTGCGGATACCAATATTTACTCTAAGCTTGCTTCCATAGAGCAAATAAATTTGCCTAGGATCTACCTATGCGATGTTTCAGAATCAGAGAGTTTGTGAATATGGAGCCTTGCTCGTGAGGAGATCGTACGTGGTATTTGAGGACATAGAGGAGTCGTTTATGGCCTAGATCGGTACTGTTGTTTATATTCGCTTTCTACGCTCTGCTCAAACTTGCCGATTGCTTGAATGCTCCTGGTTACAATGGCGAAAATTTGGTTCCGTAGAGCTGACGAGGCTTATTTAACATCCCATGGATAACCATTCCCGGGATTATAAAGCGCACCACCATAGAGAACTCCGCAAATAGAATAGGGCCTATTTTATGCTAATAATTTCGTCAAACCTTAGTGCTAGCTTCTCCACCTTTAAAAGAACTGCTTGCTGCTCCCCACTATCCATCACCATTGTGCCAGATCATGTCCCATGCATGGTTTGCACATTTTTTCTCAGAAAGTAACTTCCCACTCAAATCAATAATTAATGAGCCCTACATTTTTATACCAAAATATCACTGCGCCAAGCTATTTAGTTGTGTTATTGCGCTTAAAGCGCAAAAAATAGGCCGTAGCCAATAATGGCTTGCCATAGATATCCCATTTATGGAATGCTAACTTACTTAGACTTATCTAATGAAAGGAAAGCTCGCGGGTCCCGCCTTTAGACCCAAATACGGGGCAATTCCATTATCACATCAAACCATTCATATTTTCATATAACTCTACTTGAAGAATTCTTTGCCCTTATACAAGGGAGAACTACTTCTTAATACCACTTTTTTGAATCCTTGAGCAATGTTGGTGTGTACTGTGAAACAGCCAATCACACGCGCCTGAGTTATGATTGCAACTGACGAGGGCTCACAAACTTCTAATTGTCTTAAATTTTCCCACTGTGATTTTTTTAAACCCCATCTCTCCCAAACAATAACTCATGCTATTGTAAAAGTCATCTTGATTTGAAAATGAATTTACGATGATGCCAATCATTTTAGAGAGAGTCAGTCTGGGTATTCAAAAATCAAAATTCGGGGAGTTGGAATTCCCATTTTTAACCGCCTAAATTTAAATTGAACTTCAGATACTATTCTTAGGTGCTGAAACAAACCATTTTTAGCCTTCGATGGTTAAACTCCCTTTCCATGATTGACGGATTGATTAAGCAAAACTTTGAAATTAGGTGCTCGTTTGGGGCCCGGATAAAACCATTGGTCAGGATGGCATTGCGCACAGCTGATGTCCGTGCTTACTGATTGGTTGGGCCGCGCGTTGCGCTTACGAATGAATAATGCCAGACTGCCAATAGAAGAGCGAAACAGGCGTACACGCACGCACTCACATAAAATAGAGCGCGCGGGTTACATTGAGTGGTTCAGAAATAACGCAGTTGCACGCACGCACACGGAGAGGAACAGCTGCAGAAGAAGTACAGGCTTGAGCACACAGGCTACCCAACACACGCACAATCACACATCCTACTGTCGTGCCTCGCTGTGTGCGCGTGCGAGTGTGTATGCTTGTGTTTGACCGTTCGTGTATGCACACAGGGGCAAGTCATGCCTTAGAGATCCGTGGATTATATTACTACTACTACTACTGCTTCGACAAAGACGACAAATATAGCAACAACCGGCGCTGCAAATGCAACTGTACAAATATCCAATGCCTTTTCAAGTCTTTCTGCTTTCACCAGCCACCAAATTCACCTTCTCCTCCCGCGGACTACATATCCTGCTGATCTTACTCTTTACTTCTCTGCTAAAACCATCTGGTAAGCCGTAATACCCTTTTCAATTTCCGATTTTTTAATGCAACTTTTCACAGCACACAGTTAGAAATCATGAAATCCAATTACTCAGTAATTGCATTAATCCGCTCGTTTCAAGTGGACCCGAGAGTTGACGTTATTTTGCATTATTTTAGGGTCAGTTTATGAACGCTGTCTTTCATTTATAGCCCCCTAGAATGTGCGCAGTGTTATTAGTTGCCAGCCTCTGAAAAAAAATGCCAACTGTTTCCTAAAGTTGTTCACCAAAAAAGTTTCGCCTCACAGTAACCACACTCGCAGAGATGATTAACGTAATGAAATAAGGTGACCTAACCATTGCATGTGTGGTAGTTTTTTTGGCCTTCAAATTTGTTCTTTTGTTCTTTCGTTCACTTAATTATTCCACCCACTTTTAATTTTCGCATGTCCCCAAAGAATGCCTTAGACGAAAGAAGTAGCATTCCCAGGGTACTTGCTTTCGGCAATTACTCTTGACAGCAAGATCTGAGTTACCTAGACATCCTCTCTATGACCCCATTGAGCGACATCTTTTCTCATTTACTTCGGCTAAATCCTGAAATCGCCAATCCTAAGACATCCGATGAGAGTTTTCCACAATGTTGTTGTACCCTCTTAGCGTTTAAATTCCCTGAATAGGTCGATTAGTAGGCAGGGCTTCAAGGTGATTGAATATTATCTGCATATAGTTGGAGGCGAACTCTGCTGTCCCAACTCCGTCACCGTCACCATAGTCGTGATTAAAGAAAGGCCAAGCATTCTCTACGTGTGCAGCATTTGGTAAACAGCAGAGGCGGGGGCATGGGCGTGGATGAATGCAGATATGAATGTGAATCGTCACATTTCGGGGCTTGCCAATTAAAATGTCACAGTCGGTGCATGTAGTCGCCTCCCCACATGCAGTATTAAAAAAAAAAAAAACGAACGCGTCCCCATCGCCTGTTAGGTTTGCTAGTTAGTCAGATAGTTGTGGCATGAATAATTAGCTCAATTTTCAAGGCTGCTTTAATTTCGGCTATTCAAAGAGCATGTGAGGTGTTTCTGAGCCCCTATTCAAAGAATCATAAGTAGAGAAGAGGAAAGCAGGAGGAGTGGGGACTACCGTTTCGTAAAATTCGTCTCCCTAATCAGTCCTCATTAATTAAAATACACAATTGGCTTTATGAAGTGTAGATGAGCTAGGTTGCTGTATGTGTATGTGAGGATGCATGCAGCCATAATTCAAGGCGGCACTCCTTGTGCTTCAAAGCCAGCTATCTTGCGTGCATACGCACACATTTAACCTTCGCAGCTGTCTGCAGGGCCATTGCGGACTTGTAAATGCCATCGCACTCTCCATGAGAGGCGATGGAGGGGTCATTTTCATAGTTCTAGCGCCTCCTAGCCCAACTCTAGCTAGTCCGTTCTCGACTGGGAGCAAAGTTCCACTGAATTTCGGCGTTACAATTAATTGCAGTAAACTGCGTCGAAAATAGATTAACTGAAGAGATTTGAGGTGTTCCTGGCATGACTCTGCTTAATCGCCTTGATGGTGCGCGTGTTGATATTCCATCAGAACAGTGGAAAATCTTAGCTCCGGTGGACATGTCGGACTTCTGTGACCAGTTAGAAGACGATCTGCAAATTACTGGTTGTGTTGACATGGTCGTAATCAGCTGGTTGAAATTTTAAGCTTTGCTTTTGTTTTAGTTGGCATCTTAAGTTAAATTAACAAGCTCCAGGATACCGCATCTCTGGTGATCTTTGATCCATGCTTAAAGTACTAATCGTAGGATATTCCCATCCTAAAGCCTTTTTTGTTGTCCCAGTCGAACCATTCGTAAGATCAGGTTGTCAAAGACCCATTTACATTGTCTGCCGTCCATCGATGAGGTCATCCAGCAGACGCCTGCTTTTAATTTTTTTGATGACTTATGGATTTATCTTATCATTTTATACTAAATTTTGTACGTCTTTATGCTTGGATACTTAATTAATTATCGAGATTTTCGGTGCAATTTGAACGATTAATTCAGAATAGCTTTAATGTGTCAAGATGTCAACGTTTTTTTTTTTCAATTTATAAATCATAGCGAAATCACTAAACGCTGAAATTTTAGTGTGAATTTCATTGCCACGGAAACTGTTGTTTCAGACAACTCTTGAACTATGTCATCTAATCACTCTTGGCCTTACTTCTTTGGATGTAACTTAGAATTTTAATTTAATTTGCACTGCATATCTGGGGTTCCAAGAAGTCAATTCTTTGGTCAGTAACCATCTCCTTACTATAAATGGTGAGGTGGCCCACAGATTTTATGATCTTGTTGGAAGTATTCATTGGAGAGCTCTCCGATTCATTATTCAACTAGGACAAACCTCCATTTCCACTGGAAGTGTTTACACAAGGATTTTTAAGATTCAATAATGAAGTTGTTTGTAGCACAGTTTTGAAGGTTCATCCCTGAGGTCACTTCAAAATACAGAGCAATTTCTTGGGCCCACAGAAGGGCTGAGAGGCTGAAGCACTAACTGTGAAGAGTGAAGAACCTGCGAAACTTGACATATACCCAAATAAAGCCTGAGTTTCTACAAAACGATAGATTTGGATGATTTTCGATTTTCCTCAAGCCTCTGGCAAGCAAATCTTGTTCAGGTAGTGTGCGATTGGTTATTACCTAACCAATCAATCGATCAGGTCGAGTCCAACACTCCTGTGGTTGGACACTACTGCAGCCAATCAGGAGACGGGACCTAAATGACATCTCGATTGTTGATTTTCTAACCCTTCGCCAATTCACAAAAATACTACTAGATAGCGAGAAAGTGAAAAGGTGAGGGATCATGTCACAACTGTTTTTCCCTGTCATGTAGCAGGGAATTCATGCTCGCCTTGCGTCTGTGGCACACGGCCGCTCGCTTACATGCGTTTGCGTATTTAATAAAATTGCCACCTTCGTTGGTCGCAGCAATTCCCAGTCACACCCGAAAGGCTGAGTTAATTTCTGGAGCCGTGTCCCATCTCCTTAGGTGAATTGGTGATGGTTTGAATCCGTGCCAGCGCAGATAAACATCCAGGCACACGCGCTTACAACTCCGCAAACGGACGAACGCCTTTGAATAAACAAATCCATTCATAGGTCAGGCAGCCACGAATGTAGGCTGTATTATTTTGAATGTCTCTGTGCGTTCTTGTGCTCGGTTGGTACCCGTTTGATTGACTTGCTGGGTAGGTTTGGAGTAAAGTGACGATGTCTATCCATCTGTCTGATTCCTGAAACTAGACCTTCTAAATTCGCTTTTAAAACCCCGCAAGTGATTCTGATGCTAAGTCTTATGCTCAAATTCAAATTCAATTATTTGCCTGAATCTTCATTGATTCACCTTTCCCCTTAAAGGAGGTAAACTCGATAAGACACTCCCCTTTTACGACTCAAGTTTTACTTTGTGATGATCCCTAATAGCTAGAATCTCTTGATTTACCGTTAAAAATGTCAACTTTAAAAGAAAAATCAAGGCTTCCCACAAATTTCAGTAATTTTGATGGTATATTATTTTTAATGGTCTCCAAGGCATCCCACCTCACTCTACTCTGCTAATTTTAATCATCAAGGTGCCCGTGTCATCTAGGCGTGACGCAAACCTAGAATCTCTAGCTGATAGCCATTTCGACAGAGATGGAGCATTGTTTTGCTGTAACAATGCTAGATCCCACGTTTTTTCCAGTGAAGCTTATAAATTGTAACTTTTATGGGCACCTAGTTCTCAAACATCGAAGGGTTTATAGCTGGTGAAAAAAATATGTTCGGTTGAGGAAAACACGATTCTTGTCAGCGTTACTGACGCTTGTCTACGGAACTGGGATAGTAAAATTTGACAGAACTAACAATGAGACAGTTGCTGGGCTATTGAAAGGTGGATAGAAGTCGAAGGATGGATGGATGGATGGATGGACGGAGGGGAGAGAGACGGTGGATTTTTCTGGGCCGGTGCATTAGGTCGGTTCATGTGTGACCCACTTCCTAACCAGCACACCTGTTGTGTTTTTTGGGCCCCGACCTCGTTCTACCTGCCCCAAAAAACCAGGAAAATAATGTCAACGCTACCGTCAATCTCGGGTGAAGAAATCGATAGGTCAAAGGGGACTCAATGAATTCGTCAATCAAAAGGTGATAAACGAGGCATCCAACTCTCGAATGTCCCTCTGTGTAGAGACGCTGTACACTTACTGTGTGCCATTTGGGCAGCTATGGTGATAGCCTAGTATTAACGATGATAAATTATCGAGTTAGTAACTTCTGTCCTGGTCCCATAATCAACCATTTGGGAGGTCGAAATAGGGTACCCATCGAAGGGAGGCAGGAAAGATTCTTCTAGAAGAGACAGGTGTTGTGTACTTGTACGTAATTAGGTAGATAATGGCTGGTAGACAGATAACAAATCGAACCATCACTGCTTCCTCGTTCATTATGCCTAATTGCCGCGCATACCAGACACATGGTACTGCCTCCTAGTTAATGCGTTATGGCGAAGGCTGGGCAGACTGGGAAGTGGGAAGGGCAAATGCCTTTACGACGTAGAGCAATCTTGTATCCATCGAAATCGTGTGCGATTGTTTCAGTGGAACACGAAAATAGCTGTTAACCGAGCCGGTGAACAAAGCTCTCGCTTCACTCTCCACTCATGCGTGTGCGTGCCCATGCCTGCGTGCGTGCGCACGTGCGTGCGTACATGCATTTATGTGTGCGTACGTAAGCGCGCGTTCGCATACTTGTACGCACGCGTTTTTACAAGTCTTTATTAATCATCGACGTTATCATCCAACAGTCGTGTATCAGTAGTATTTGAGACTGAAAAAGCGGGCACCTTCTCCCTTCCCTCTTGCTCGCTTACTGGCCAAGTACTTCTACACCAGCCTGTGTTCTGTTCCATCCTCTGTACGTGGGCCAGATGTTTACAGTTGAATGCGTTTTTAAAAAAAATGCGTTTAGGCTCATCACAATCGAATTTGTTGGGTTGAATGATGTACTGGGACTCAGAATAATGATGAATAGCTGAGGTGTAGGGTTCGAAATAAGAATTAAGGTGCGATTTCTTGTCTGGGGATTGACATGGAGGAAATGTGAACAGTCACGGAGCATGTGACCTTGGAATACCACTAAATTAATTGCTTCTTGAAGCAATTACCAAAGGGTAGACAGTTGATAGTAGTAACACGTCAATGTCCACCCAGGAAAGAAAAGGTGAAAAGAGGCGAGAGGTCAATTATTGGTTAGAGTGATAATAGCATTTTGTAGGCTTTGCAGTAGCCTTCTCAGGTATTCTCCGGTCGTTATGGGAACTATGCAGGCCTAAAAATTGCAAAATAATTGAAAATGCTGTTTAAATGGCTCCACTGTTGCTTCGTAACTTGTGTAGATCACGAGCCCTGTGACAGGTGGCAAATAACTCAATCTGCCTCTCCTTCAAGTACAATTTACTGCCTCAGCTGAATGCTGGCGTTTTATTATCACCCTAACATTGTTTCTCACAACAGCTAATAAAATGATTGACTTTAGGTTGAAGATGTGTTTTAATGTCTTACAAGTAACTAGGCGATTCTGCCTCGTCTTTAAGCCGTTTGACTGTCGGTCAGTATTACACCATCCATAAAAATAGGCAGTAGATTAGTAGGTTGTCATTGTATCAATCGAAGAGGAGAGCTCTTTCTGTAAGTATTCAAAGATAGACTTTTCCATCCCAGCCAGGATGGTCAGGTAGGGTAGGCAGAAACTACTGCAGAGATGGGTTAAAGTACCTAGGTCTGTACCACTTTTACCGAGGGGACTTTGTCAGGTGCGTGTGTGTTGGATGGTTGACCCTCTAGGTGCCTTGAGGTCTCGCAATTTACCAGTTCGGTTAGGTTGCGCTCAGACGTGATACAACCTTTCCTTTGTCCCCATCATAAGTCAGCACTACATCCAGTCATAGCTGCAAGAGATTAATCTCCGAAGCTTAATGCTCGAGATAGGTGAAACTTGAGAAGGCAACTACCAGTATTAATGGAATAGCATTAAATACAAACTACCTTTAGTCCAAAACACAAATAAATTTCCTGGCAGCCAGCTTCTCCTTCTTTTGGTTTGGTTTCCAATTGTGCATCCGTTTCCATTCCAAATTAGTGGCAGTCGCTTTGGTTACACTTGGTAAGTGGTAGAGTCCATTTAAACGAGTCCCGGTCCGACGATGGAGTTTAAATCAAAGTGGAGCTTTTAAATTTATGGCTTATACTTCTCTGACTGTGGTACGTGACAAATTTTTCATCTGCGCACCTCGTTGGACCATCCGGGCCAAGCACCTTCAGCTACAATGGTCCTGAGTGCGTGAATGAATCAGCATGTAATGATGAAGTCTCTCATAATCTAAAACGCAAAACTCGAGGATGCGCGTTTGTAAAATTTTAACGACATACTACTATGATGCGCCGCTCCGCTTCTGAGTTGTGCGTCGGTACCGAGGACGTCTGATCGTACGTCCTTGAATTTGCCACTGGTGATCTCAGTGGTGGTGGTAGTTGCCATCCCACAGCAAAGCAGTCGGCTAGTACGTGGAACAGCAAAACCTGGACACCTGGTTGACGTATAGCAAAAACGTCTTAAAATTTCACGTACAGATCGATCGTTCTATGGAAATGAGGACGAAAAGTAGCTATCAGAAAGTTCAAGAAGTCTCCACTTCTAAATGCGCATTATTTTCCCAGGTCGAATTGAACGTTTGCCAACACATTCCGATTGCTCTATTGCTGAGCTGTAAATGTGGATTTTGTAAGAGAGAAAAGATGAGGGAGATATAGGAAGTACAGCTTTGTGATGTTAAAAAAAGCCTTTTCCAGTCGCAAACACCAAAGCGAGTGGTAAGATAGAGAGAACGGAGCATTAATCACACAAGCAGAATTGGTGGAGTAGTGACTCTCTCTCAACGGCCTATTGTTCTCTCTGAGCAGTGAAAGAGAGGGAGGGGGAGGCATGATTAATGTCTCCCAGCTAGAGACGCGAATGCGTGACCGCTCTACACTTTATCGCCTCTCTTCTCTGTCCTCTATTCAGACGCTGCCAACGCGTGCGATGCACAACCCTGTAAGAACGGCGCTACTTGCCGAGAGCGAGTGGTTCCACAGAGCATCTACTTTGAACCGCAAAACCTTCTGCCTTATGAGTGCGACTGCCCATTCGGATGGGAGGGTGTCAATTGTACCATCAATGTTGACGACTGTAAGGGCAATCCCTGTCTCAATGGTGGCCAATGCGAGGACCGACCCAACGCACAATTCGTTTGCCACTGTAGCGAAGGCTTTATTGGTGAGTTGTGCATTTAATGCTACTTATTAAATCTTTAAGTAGCGATTTGCGAAAACAAACATTTTAGATGATAGATGATTTGAAGAGGAGCGGGTGGCTATCTTCACAGCATTCCCCTTCCTGGAGTTAAGTTGTAGAATTTTAGCTAAGGAATTGAGGCAGTTGAACAACGTAACTGTTTTACATGAATGAGTGAGAAGTCAAATTGTATCTCAGGCTATCAGAATTGACATTAGCTTCAATAGTTACTTATTGGTGAGTAGAAGTCCATCCCTTTGTCTTTCGAGGCACCGATGAATACCGGTTATGATGGTTTCTTTGGAGAGATGTACGAACTTGGACCAGTTTGAAATCGCCTTGACTTTAATCGGTAGGCTGGTAATTAGGAAGGACTTTTATGCTACCTCAGAGTTTTTATATTGTTCTGAGCTACGGCTACACAGAAGAACTCAATAAATCGACACGAAAACCACAACCAATTCAAGTAAAATGGCAGCAATAAAAGAAGATGAAGAGTCCAAATTTGGGAGGATAGCACCCATCTCTTGCCTGTTAAGTGATACTTGATCAAAGAAAAGCACGATCCTCACGTCTTCGCTTCTATTCTTATACGTGTTCGTGCCTGGGAAAGTTGATTCCTACACTGCTTCACCCACCGATTCCTTTCGAGCATGACTTCCAGCTTCCATCCTTAATACGGCCGCATAAGGTTATGGTTCCAAGGGGCGACATGTAATTAGCAATGAGTGAAGAGCCATCCATAAAATTGGTAGCAGGCAAACTATTTGTTGAGGCTTCTTTCGATTTCTTTCATGTGAGGCATCAACCGATTCCTTGCTCCATGTCATTGTAGGTTACCTTGACATCATTGACTTGTTTCAGCTCATTAGCTTCACCCTACAACCAGGAGGCTCAGAATGCTTATAATGCCAAAACATGTCAATTGCATCACAGGAATTTTAAAAGACCCTGTAGTGAGCTCGATCAAATGCCATGGTACACCGCGATCTAAATCGGTGGTGATACTGTCGGCATATTTTGATTAAGACAATCGTCTGCTAAAGCTGTCCATCATTCAACATGGACCCGTTAATCCATCCAAACACTTTACCATTCACCCTTCTCTCCTTCATGTTATGCCTCCTAGGTCAAAAGTGCGAATTTCGAGATCCGTGTTTGGACTCACCGTGTCAAAACAACGGGCGTTGCGACTCCTCTCCTCTCGGTGTCTACCAGTGCATTTGTCCGCGTTGGTATGAGGGCCAGAACTGTGAAAAAGTATATCCTATTGTCTTATTTTGGCCTACCGTGTCGCTATTCATTGTTTTCAAACTCTTTTCCACCACTCCTAACATATCTCACACGTTTGCCAGGCATTCTACCGTTAAATATCCGTTTACTACACACCTGGATCGTGGATTGTATGTGTATTCGTGTGTTTGCGTTGATTGCCTCAGCTACCACTACTACTGCCGCGTTGTTCCACTTCCTAGTATGTGGTTTTTTTGCTTCAAAAGAAGGATTCATTTCATTTATGACTGGTAGAGCATTTGGATCTGTTTCAACCATTGTAAGGATGACTTAGATGATCATTGACGCATTCCTCACTTTGCTTTTGTCTCTCAATGAATCCACTTCGACTAAAGCTGTTTTACCATTGATAGCCAAATCCCTCCTTGACCCTACTTCATCCGAATCGAGAAAGGTATCACTTGAGACGACAATTTAGGGATAGATGAGTAAAATTTTCCGCATACGTAATCAATCTCTGCCAACAATCTGATTGTGTCCATAGAACGTGGCAAGTCTTGAAGGGGATTGGATTCGCTTCACTGTCCAGCACGTCAAGGTTTAAGATCTCTGTGTTAGGCAGCAAGGCAGTGATGTTAGAATGAATTTTAAGGAGTAGCGACAGACCAAAAAGTGAAGCGCTACAATTCCAAGTTGGAAAAAATATGCAGCATGGTGTGAGGCGAAATCTTGGAGCCGCGTGGAAGTATCACAGAGCGGGTCATCGGCAAAGGAGGGATCTATGATTGTCTCCGCCTGCTTACCAAATATTGCAATAGCAAAACTGAAGCCCTCCATATACCAGTAAGTCTGCTGGAAACCCAAATCGCGCTCCAAGTTATCATAACATAAGTGGAAGTAGTGAAGTGGAGGTAAAGTAGATAGACGTTGAGGCTAATCAGTTGCCATCTGCTAATGCATGACGTAGTTGACTTCCACCACGACTTCACGTTGTCAACTGATGTGAGAGGAGACGGGTTCCGCATACTGGACCTTCTCGAAACGGTAAACGATGGATTAAACACTAGGGTAGGTTCTACAGCCTTGAAGCCAAGCACTGAATCATATTCTGAGCGTTTAACTACCGATGTGTGACATGAGGGTTTAAAATGATAAGGATGTTGTAGAAAACACAGTTAGGAGTACATTACTGATGTCCCTATTACCTCATTAACTGCTTTATCGAATTCATTTACACTGAGACAATAACACTTTCCGTCTGCAATCCTCAGCCCAAAATGCCCTGTGAATCAACGCATAATCAATGCCGCCATGGTACCTGTGAGACGCTCTACGAGGTCTTCGAAACTCGTGTGCAGAATCAGACCAAGACGGCCTCCCGAATTTCAGGCTTTCGGTGCAACTGCGATCCTGGTTGGATGGGTGTCTTCTGTGACCGTTTCTTTGATGTCTGCCTACATAACCAGTGTCAAAACGGAGCCCAGTGCGTTGGAATGGGTGAACACTATGAATGTAATTGTCCTGAAGGTGGGTTCTGCCAGTAAAATCATTCATTGCTAAGGTGTGCTTAAAGAGCGTGGCTCATAGCGTTTGAGTGATAGATGAAACCTGAAAAGTAGCTCCATCACAAAATGAACAGGATGTCTAGGAGACTGCAAGCATCGTGTGGGCCAAGTCGTCACAGGCCAGGGAGGTCCGCGCCGTTGCATGCATCATTTGAATCAAATGCTATGTTAATGGGTTATGGAATCAGCGTCCATTCGTTGTGTGTCTCTGTAGGACCATCTATGCCACTTTGCTATACGGTCCCTTTTGAGGTGAACATGCTACGAATGTAGGGTCTGAGACAGCTGTGACCACGCGATAGTCGCGAATAAAGAATTAGATCACAACCTAGGCTTGTAATGTTGGCTTAAGGCTTAAGTCATGGGAGGTCAATAGCCCCCACGCGGTTGACTATGCATTTAAAGTCAATATTGTTCGATTATAGTTGAAATCTCGTAAAGAGGACTCGCTCGTATGCTCACAATATGAGCCCTCACCCCCCGAAATCCTTTTATTTAGACATTTTTAGTTCTCACTGTTTTAAATCATATTATTTTGTGAGCAGGTCAATAGATTCGTTCATCCATCTATTCCTTAAAGCCTTTTCGGCACCACAGGCTATTGCATCGTAATCACAACGCTGATATATAGGTAGAATTTATTGTGACAGGAAAATATCATCTTATTGCCCCTTTTCCTTCCTATGCCTGAAGTGCCACGTTTAGATCTTTTGGTTTTGAAGGTTTTGAGGGAGTTTTCTGCGAACAACCTATCAATCAAGCCTCATCCAACCAATCAACTACGAGAAATGATGCTCAGAACGACCTGGAAGAGCATTGTGTGCTGCTGGGCTGTGCTAACGCTGACGAGACTAATGGAACCTGTTCTGGACGGTGCATTCAAGCTGGATGCTTCAATCAGGAGCAATTGAATGCCTGCAGCGCATGGATTGATTGTCTTGAGGCGACCAAAATGGATTTTGGAGTCGGCCAACCGACTTGTGTCGAACGGTATCGCAATGGTGTCTGTGATTACGAGTGTGCGATATCAAACTGCTTCTACGATGGATTCGATTGCACAGATGATGGGTAAGGATGTCTAAATGATACTTTAATGCCTTTATCTTGCTTTATTTTGCCTGCACATGGCATTTATTCGAAAATGAGCTTATTATTACTCGTAAAGTCAGTGATTGAAGCGCCGATTAATCAGTCGTCTAATACTTCGTTTTCTTTTTAAATTGGTTTGGTTTTACTTCCATTCAATCTCATTTTAAAACCATTTAATGAATTTAAATGTGCGCGACTTTGAATTTCCACCAGAAATAGCAAAGACCCTCAACTGGTAGTCGGCTACTTCCGGTAAATCATCCGCCCTTGTAGTACGCTTTTCAAAGCCCGTTCGCGTGAGCATAATCATTGCATCATCCATGCAGTAAAGTTTTCTTCCATGGAGTCGCTCATGAAGTCCGATGGCGATTGTGCTAGTAGAATAGGAGTGTTTTCTGGAATTGATTCTTGGTTTAATCAAAAGGCTCTTCAGTAAGGGAAAGCGGCAATCTAGATAAGTAATGTGTTACATCTGTGGTATAGCTAAAAGCTGAAATGTGTGGCTAAGCATTACGGCCAAATGGAAACCTTTCGACAACATACCATTGAAACTTTGTGCAGAATTTTGTCATTTTCTCTAATAGACAACGGCCTTATTCGCAACAAAATTAGTCAAGAGGCTTTACTGTTATGAGAACATACAACATCTATATTTTTGCAGACGTGTTTCACTGCGTTTGTTCGGTGAAGGTAATGACACCGGTTAAGGAGAACCATGGCAATTATAGGCAGAAGGACTGATTTAAGATGCTTTTCAACTATGCCAAAAACATTGCGAGGGGGAGGAAAGTGCTGTGTGATCAGATTTGTAATATCCTTTTAAATGAACATCTTAGTGCAAAAAGGGCAGATGATTCTGATTGTTTGGGAAAGATGGGTTGGCGGAAAAGCAGGCAGGCAGTGCAAACACGTCTATTTTCACACGGCTTCTTGTGTGTTCATAAAGCATTCCTTATGTTCCAAAATAAACTAGTCGAAGGTGGTATTTGGATAGTGTACTGTTATTTCGCATGCCCATCCACCAGCGGCCTTCTGTGCGTACGCATCCAGGTAAAATCGTTCATCTGCTAAACTGTCAGCTGGCTGCTCATTTCTCCACACACATCTTGCAGAGGTCGTTCCATCTTGAGATAATTCTGCTCAAATAGTGACAGCCTTACGCCTTGGTTTGATTTGATGTGACACCGTTCCACTACCCTCGAGACTATCAACGCCTTTGCCAGAGCACTGGAAACTTCTGCAAAATCACTAGAATTTCAACTCTCACCACGATCAAAAATGAATGCAATGGGTCAGTAGAAAATCAAGCAATTGCCTAGAAAACTGCCTCCAGGCGTTTTTTTTGGTAAAGCATAGAAAGTCATTCCGAAATGGGAGGTGAAGAAAAAGTCGAGCACACCCCTCATTGGGTAAATACAAGTTTTTTTGAAGTTGTTCTTGGTAATTACTTAATGCTGACAGGCCCAGTATGCACCAGGAGAGCTGTTTATTTATGGAGGTATGAAAATCGTATCATTTCGTCACAATTTGGTTATCCCCCCTATGAATTGTTTTAAAGTGCTGTCCCAATGGCAGTTTGCTCAATCGGTTTGGATTAAAACATTAAATTTCAACATGAATGTTTCAGTGTGTAGTTTATTAAAAGGCAGAAGTTAATTCAGTGCTCAAATGAGCTTACAACACCATTCAGATAAAGAGCAGGACCAAAGGTGTTCGGCTAGCACCCCAAGGTCTGCGCATTGTGTATCGTCCAACTTAGACTTGATTTGAAGGCTCAATCAATTCAAGCATCACTCTGCTGTTGTGTCAGTTCTTTAAGAATTGCAACATATACGATCTATTGAGTAATAAATTCTCCTTTTTGAATGACACATACAGAAGCGTTGGTGTCACTACAAGTCGATCAAACCAGTGTGCTCCTGCTTGGTGGTTTTTATTACTTTTACTGAAAGATGCCGTAAATTGAGAAAACGTGGGAATATTCAGCTCCTCTGTGGGTGCCTAATTAGGCGTGCGCGTGCAGTGGAATTCTCTTCATGTGATGCGGTATGGCGCAGTCCGCCGCTCTTTTCACCTCCATCAAATGCTAATCATCCTCATCAACCGGTACTCACTGCTAATGAGTAGCGTTTTACGCTTGCAGGTCCACCTGTCCTTCGGAGCAGCACTGCACATCTGTCTACGGTGACGGCGTCTGTCATCCGGAATGCAACGTCCCTGTTTGCGGGTTTGATGGTGGCGACTGCTTAGCCACTATCGATCCCCTTTCTCCCCAGGTTGACAATATTCGAACGGGTTACATAGGCCTCCTTTTGAACACTGATAAATCCACCTATTCCACACTGGAGAGGACAAGTCTAGCCCACATCGCGGATCTTCTTCGTGCTGTTGTTCGTCCTGCTATTGACGAGAAAACTCGGCAGCCCATCATTCTTGATGTGGACGGTGGCAGACGCATCCAAGTCAGTGTCTAACCCTATTACAAAACTTCGAAAACATTCTACTAAAACGTTATAAGTATGCGTTGTTTTTCAGGTTACTTTTCTAATCGATCTCTTGCCTGAGGGCTTTCAAGCCAGTCCTGGGGAGATCTACGAATCCATTGGTCAAGCGGCGCTCACTTTGAAAGCTGCATTGGACACGAAATCGGTCGACTTGCTTCTCCCCGTTGTTCAATTATGGGTGGCGAACGATCCCTATGCTCCACCACCAGGAGAGACTACTCCAACCACTCCCGGCGGCCTGCCCTTTCTTAGATCTAAGGATGCTATTGGTCTCTACATCGTTCTTTGTGTCCTCTCTGGGGGTGAGTCTATTCGGAAATTGATTGGCTATTGCCTTATCCTGCGAAATGATAGGAATGCCGGTAGCCAATTAGCCTTTCATGCATATGTAATTATTTCGTCTACTTTGGTAAGGCCTGGAGACGTTGGGGGGAGAGGGGGGGAGACGAGGTGGTGGGTTTAGCTATTTATAAACATGGCATGGTTTTATCGACTGGTTGGAGCTGGCCAGACTAAGGTAACTGACCTTGTTTTGTCATCTTGTCTCAGCCCGCCCACTTGGGTGTTGGGCCTTTCATCACTTGAAGCGCAATGTGCATGTTTGATGCACACCATACCGTAGCACTCTGGGTATTTCGATTATTTATAAGTTGGCTTTGAATAAGGCGGTTCATTTGCTATTTTTGATGGATTTTACCTAAGAATTCCTGCATGTTTTCCAACCGTTTGGTGAATGTTCGATTGTGTGCCATAAATGCTGTTGAAGTGAGAGGGCTTTCCTTATGCAGTCGACTTCTATATCAAAATGGTTAATTCAGTATACATTTATTTACCACTGCTGAAAGCCGGAGATGTGAAAGTCTATATTAAGTGGGTGATTTTTTATGAACCTTTAATCATACATGATGACGCTGTCTTTTGAGTATTTTTTGTTAGCCATTCAAAGAGGATACCTTTATGCCTGTTAAACGTAGAGGCAGCCGAACCCAGCATCTGGCAATGGAGTAGTTTTGTGGTCTATTGTGTCCTGAAATCGTGGGTGTTGTTGAATAGCCAGCTTCTGTTAAGTCGCAACTCCTGATCACCCATGGATGTAGAGACTTCATTGAATAAATTTAGGAGAAGCAAAGTATCTTGAATACCCACATTATTTCTACATGTTTTAACAGTTTTTCGATATATCGTGTTCTAGAGGCTGGGGGGATCCATTCCTTGAAGGGCTGTAAAAAAACAACTTTCTCAAGATACGAACAGCTGCATGTGTTTGTGTGTGCAACCGACCGGCTAGCTGGTCAGTACGTCCGTGTTTTGCGTGTTTCACCAATCACAGGCTGTATCTTTCTCCAGTATTTTACATTGTGCGTTTTTTATCACTCACACCGGGATGTATGCGGTTAGAAGCAGAGGGTGGCCTTTTTCCTTGTAACTGCAGCGTTTAGGGGTGATGATAAACGTGATACATACGGGCACAGACCCGCCTAGAATCCAGGCCTCCACTCCTCACCTCCTCTTCCCCTCCTTTGAGATGTGAGAAGAAAAAACCTTGAATGTGTGCCTCTGTCAGTTATCCTTCCATTCGTTCATTGACTCCAATGTGGAGATTGTGATTCGCGACTTCTTAGGGAGCCTGAAGGGGAATGGAGGTGAAGTGACTGACACGAGTGAGCAGAATGGTATTTTGGTGGCTCTCTTGCATCTCCTATTTAATTTTCCTGGAATTCTTCTTCAAAATTATAATTTTTACAGCCTCCCACGTAGTGCATATACCTCCGTATTTACTGCTACCTGAGCTAGCCATCCATAATCCTCTATAGTCGAGGTATCGTCTTGATTCAACGCATTTCAGTAAGCGAGATCTACTTGGAAATGAGACTCACAGCATTCACTACGATAGCATATTTTGCTTTTAAGGAAGGACAATAGCTTATGGTTTTCCATCAATTCCTCTGTGGAGTCAGTCTTAACAATCCGATGTTTGCAGCATGGCCCACTCCATACCGGTAGACAGTCACATGATCGGGTGGGAAAAGCAATGAACGGATGGAAAATAAAAATCCGGCTACAATAGAGTTGTCCGCTTCTCCATAAACCAAGCGCTTTACGATGGGAAAGGCTGACAGATTTTCAACGGTGCCTTGGAGTCGCGTCTTTGGGTAAACTTTTATGCTCGATTACTTCTTAAGGTCAGTGAATAATTTTAAGGAGCCTTGCTTCTCTAAACTAAATCTGATGCTTCTGGTTATCAAGCACTTGGATCGGCAACATAATTTCTTTGTCAGTGTAATATTGTTCGATTTGTAACCTTCTTCAACCTTCCTGCTAATCCACACTCTACATTGTTTAGATATACCCTGTTCTGCTACGACTGCTATCCTGATCTTAGCTTCTGGCCTTTCATGCTTCAAATACCCCTATTTTAAAATTACTTTTCTTTGTAATTGTGGTCCTTTCAATACTGACCGCCTCCTTTAACAAGCAGCTTATTCAACCAGGAAAATAGTGCACCGCGTCGGATTTCACGAGAGCCGAGAAATCAAAAGTAGCCCGGAGGGATACAAGCGCCCTCCTTCATTACTCATTGCGTCAAGTATCTTATTTTCATTGATGCGAAAAGCCACGCCAGGACAGACGCGATTGTCTGGTTTCTTTATTTTTGTTTTGTGACAGCGGGGGGGGGGGGAAGGGGGAAGAGGGAGGAGTCATAATTATGCAGCCCCTTTAGGATTTGCAGTTTTTGGGGGGCGGCAAATGGTGGAGGCCTCACCGCCTTTGGTGTTGTTGTGGGGTGCATTTGCATTCGTATGCATGCAAAATGGCTAATTCTGCTGCTTCTGCTATCGCTGTCTCCTCTATTGTCACAATTGTCACTTTAAATTGGAGGCAAGGGAAGTGCGGTGAATTATGCAAAAAAGGCATCCAGTTCACGCAAGCATTATAGACGGTAGACCACGGTTACCCTTGAAGACGTTATACATCATACCACCCTTGAAAGTGGTCTTTTCATTGACTTACGAAAGGGTCTAGAGACTAGTGGCATCGTAGTTAAATGCACAACTGAAGAAGGCATCGTTTTGTTCTCTAGCCGTGATTATCCTCCTCGTCTTCATTGTGATTCAACGTCGACCCTGGAAACAGGCGCGTAAACGGGTCCGAACCCACGGAATTTGGTCGCCGCCGTCCCTTTTCTTTCCCTCTACTGGTGGTAGTGGAGGCAGTGGCTCTGGTGGTGGACATTCTAGGGCTCCTGTGCTCTCCACAGATCCTGGCATCCTCCTCCAACAAAGTCACAAGTCTGTTCCCAAAACAACTGCCTCACAACTCGAAGATCTACTTCATCCTGGTGGCAAACGGGCTCGATACTCACCCTCTGCAACCGTAGGTTTTTGGTAATCGTCAAGTTTTCTTAATCCACTGCAATCCTGCATCAGGATTCATCCCATCAGTCACAGTGTTCTCAAACAACTTTTGGCACGCAATCAACACAAGTTTTTTTCTACCAGTTTTAAGTTGAAAAGCAAAGAATACCAATGTTTTACGTCTTACTTCCGCAAATTTCATGTTTTCTAGTGTGCTTTTCAGGAAGAAAAATGACCACTTCTCATATTTGGTTTTTTAAAGACTAAGCAGACCACATTTAGCCCTCAACCTGGGATTTTTTTTCCCAGCAAATATCCGAATGATGTTGAGGTCGTATCAAGGGTTTCCGATTCGTACCCGAGGCTATAATAGGGCGGCCCACTTCGTCGCTTCCTCGAGTTTGATACAAGGCATACTCGTGATTCTCCAGGATTAGACATTTCATGCATTATTTGAGTGCTAACAGACATGTCTACTCTAGTGCAGCCTGAGAACGAAAATGTCCCAGACCTTACCATTACTGACGGATTGGTGCCTGGTTGTCTTTGAAACGTCTGCAGGATTTAAATGCCCAACCACTGGGTGGCTTAGCATTCTGTCATTATTATGTTGTACGTAAAGTCCTATGCACAAGTAGGTTTCCCCTCGTTGACAGGATACTCCGCTATTCTAATCATGCACTCTCCTTCACGGTTTTCTGCCATCTTGTGCACTGACCACTACAAATTGCGCAAGAACACACTTTCCTTGGTGACAAATCCGCATTTAAAAGCATTAAGAAAGTTGCAGGTAGCTCTGGTGGCCTCGTCATTGCTAGGATAGCGTCTGAATGAATCTTGGAGGTATCATTCCTCGTCAAGAATCGCAAACGTTATCACTAATGTCTTAGAAGAGCTAGACGATGCATTATTGACTGTTTTTTAATATCTAAACTCAGGAGAGCTACCAAGAGGAATCTCACGGTCTTCTGCCTCAAGAAAGCTACCAACGGGGCTACACCACGCTCCAAAGTTCCAGCACTCGTCCCCCTCAACAAAGTGATCCTGCAACCGCTGTCACTGCGGAGTTGACCAGTACCATTAGAGCCTCCGATGGTCTTCATCCCCTCAGTCCCGAGGCACTTTCCAAAATTGAAGTGGTAATACGAGGCAGTCAGCACTCCTTAGCCCCTCCTATGCCGCCTCAACAGCAGTACATGCATCAGCACCACCTGAAAAGATCCTTCTCAACTGTGGAGGCCTCTGATTTCGACCAAGTGATGTTTGGAACCACCTCCACGGTTCGTGGCATTAGCAGTGGAGCGGAGAAGCTTCAACAACAGGACTCATTCGTTACTACACGGAATCCCTTGAATGGGGAGACGATACTCCACCTTGCCGCTCGAATGAATGTTGGTGCAAGAGCGATTCGTCGGCTTTGTGGAACTCTGGTCTCTGAGGAGGGTGCTGCGGCTTCAGCTGAGAAGACTCTTGCTCTTCTCTGTCTGGACAAGGACGGTAGGTCTCCCCTAACAGCCTCAGCAGCTACTGACGGTCTCGAAACCACCACCGCGTTGTATCGGTTAGAAAGAGAGGCGATTACCTGCAGTAGAAGCGCTGCTAGTTCCCAGTCTGTACCTCCGGTATCCACCGCTGAAGGTGCTGGGACTTCTGGTGAAAAACCATCCACAGAAGCTCGACGCCGCACGAGGCACGTGGAGTCTCGACGATCAACACCGCTGATGGTGTCTCTCAAAGCTGGGTGCACAGAGGTCACCAAACTCTTGCTAGACGAGGGCTGTTCTATTCAAGGTGTGGATGAGACGGGTAGAAATCTTGTTCATTGGGCGGCAGTCTTAAATGCAGCGCCGCTTTTAACTCGCATCTCGCATACAAAAGGATTCTCACGAATGTTAGAAGCAAGAGACGACTGTGACAGAACTCCACTTATGTTGGCAGTAAGGGAGAACTCTCTAGAAGCAGCACAAATTTTGCTGGAACATCATGCGGTGATTGATGTGTTCGACTACACTGACAGTTCTCCGATAAGCGAGGCGAAATCCCGGGGTTTCACTCGAATGCTAGCACTATTGATGGAATACAAGCAGAGGAGAAATCCTTCGACTTCAGGAGCTCCAACATCGCGCCATCCAGGCGTGAAGGAGCATCGAGACAGCGAGAGTTCTGCCACCTCTAGCAACTCGGAGGAGGAGGAGGCCACTGGTTCGGAGATGGATACAGCTCTGGCTGGAACGGACAACGCCACTTCATCAACGCAGTACACTCCACACTACCAGAATTCCCAAATTTCCCCTCCCGGAGATACTCCAACTACAACTGCAGCGGGTACTGAAAAGTGGCACCAAAAGTCCTTTTGCAATGACATCATTAAACCCGATCCTTCAGTATGTAGCAGTGGTAGTGGGGTGCTAAAACAGGAGGATCGGATATCTCCGCAGACGCCGTCCACATGGAGCCCACCACTAATGGCTCCATCGAGTATTAAGGAGATCTCTCCGCCGATTACGGCGACACCTTATTGGCAGCAGCAACAGCAAGGGGGAGGAGGAGGAGGGTACGTTGAAAACTATCCCTACAATGGAGGTGAGCCACAATTTCCGGCTCCATTTCCTGGCACAAATGGGTATGAGCCGACACAACAAATCTACCAAAGGAAGTATCAAGAGCAGCAGCAACGGCCACCACCGCCGCCGGCACCACCACCACAACAGCAACAACAACAACAAACTCAACCTCATCAGCATCAGCAACATCAGCAGTCCCAAGTTCAACCGAATGGGCTGTGTTCGACAGCGAGGAATGGTCGTGCATCGGTCTATGTGACGGGTAGCCAACCCTCATCACGGGGCATGTTTGTGGTACAATTGTGAAGTTGCTTGGCTAATGGAAGACTAGCCGTTCTACCATTGCATTTCGACTCTGTGGCAGCTGATGTAGAAGACGTGGAATAGGTTCCTCTTCTCCCTTTCCCTACTTCCTTTCCTGTGTATATATATCACTACCACCACTACTACTACTACTACTGGTGGAAATACATGCATACTCCCAACTCTAAAATCAGAATGAAAGATAGACAAGTGTCGAATCCCACGCCTTGTATACTTACTCGCTCACACCTGTCGACTCAGTCCTCTACACTGGTATTTCTCTCTCTCTCTCTCTCTCTGTCCTTTCTCTTGTCTCCATTCGAAGAGCATCACTATAAATATATTCACAAGTCTGCTCTACGAGTCTGGTCTCCTTATTTGTGGGTTTAGACTGAACGATGACGAGGGTGGTTTGGACACGCAACAGGACATGTGGGCATGGAAGGAGAGAAAAAGTTCGGAGGCCGCAAACATGGATGTGCATGTGTGCTATCAAGGTGACTGTGTCGAGTCTGTTGACCTCCTTCCTCTCCTAGGCGTCGCTTCCGTAGTGAGTCCTTCTACAGATCGGGAGCACTGAAGACGATAGTGGAGAATTGGCACCACGGGGAGGAGGCTATCTGTTGGATGTAGTGAATAGCGTAGATGCGGTTGCGATCCTAGATCTCTACATCCTCAGCTAAGGATATCGCATGTGTGGAACGGTTGGACGCCAACTGCGTTCGTACTGTGCTTATCTCCTTTGTCTAGGAAAACGTGCGATACCAAGAGAAGACTCACAAACCATATTTGCAACGAGTTTACAAGATCGGATACGCGGTCTGGAAGGTGGAGTCAAGCTCACGATAAAAAGTGAAGTCCTCTTGGTTCAGCCCTCCATGCAGACCATGTTGCCTTTCCTTGAGTCTTGGTCTCGTTTATCTGGGAAATCAGAAGCCACGGTGGTAGGTAATGGCTCGCCGTAGTGCATCACAAACCAAACTGCTGAGCTAGGAAATTCAAGGTGTCGGATTACGAATCAAGAGCCTGCCTCCACGAGCTTAATTATTCGCTGACCTGAATGCCTTTGTAGTTTGAGGTAGATTCAATGTTATGGCTTGAAGATACTACTGCCTCTTGGCCTCCTAGCCGCCATTTCCTCGATCAATTTGCGTCGCTTCTCACAGGAGGAGTATGATCACCACGCGTAGAGATGCTGGAACAAAACAACTATGCATATTGATGGAATAAATCTGTAAATTCAGCTGAGGGTGATAACACATTCCACAAAACGACTGAATAAAGCATGAGGACGACACCAAACAAGCAAAGCGAACTCGCCACCACCGTTTAGAGATGGCGATGTTGACATACGAAGGGTGCATGAATCTATGCACCAACCTCTCAAGCTTGATCTCAGTCTTGGTTTCGACTGCCGGGCCAATGAAAGGCACCCCTGAAGCACTCGAATCATGGCCCAGACGTCGATCTTGCCAACCAGTAAGTAAAATTGAAATGCTTCACTCCTATGTACGCCACATTCGATGATCAGTACCTGCAAGAGTTGGCTTTTCATGCACGAACCAATGAACTGTCAGAACGATCCCCAATTTCCCAGGACTGACCAAGATACCTTTCAATAAGCAATGCTACACTTTATAATTCAGCAATCTGGTCTGGTGCCAATGAATAAATGACATCTGATCTGCCCCAACCTACCCTTCATCCAAAGCTAACATCACGACTTGATGATGACTTTCAACAGCATACACCAAAGTAGGATGATTAAAAAGACTAAAAATGCGAAAAACGACGCAACTAATCTTCACATTAAAGGGAAGGAATGATTCCTATACAAAACACGTTTTACAAAGGTTAAAACGAGAAACATCTTAAATGCATAGAGTTGGTGAACGCTGGTATATTCTATTTACACCGAAAATAACTTTTAAATAGACAACCGGTTCTTGTGGTGAAAGTTAAAAGGGGGTTGTCGAAGGGAACCTCAACAAAAAAGTAAGCATTCACCCTGTCCACATTAGAAGAAACGGTTGAAGACAAAGCCTTTGAATGTTGGCGCGGTTGAACCGTCTGAAAAAAAACAAAACTAGATAGTTTGCTGAGACGGGCACAAGTAGACACAGTGATTCGCAGGCGTCCATTGCAGGTGGCTACACAACGACCCCCAACTCAGATCGATTCAATCCACGACCACAGTTGCCAATGCCAATCTCAGCGCCTGTTAAACTTCGGCCTATTCTCATCTGGGACAGTAAGTTGGACCTTCTCATGTCTCGTGATCAACCTAGTCTAGAGGAACATCCATTACGATTGCACGGGTTTGATACCATGCCTTTTGTGAACGTTCGAAATTTCGAGAGCCATAGAAAGGTTAATGCAATGGTGCTAGACTTTGTTGATGTAATTCTTGCTTTAGGGTTAACTTTAATGAACCCAAACGCCCAGCGATGAACGAGGCAGACGAGCGACTGCCCCTTAAGTGCTCCACCTTGTCTGCATTAATTATAATGCCTACTGATATAGTTAAAGTAGACGAGGAATGGCTAACCCTGGCCTTGGTTGGTATCAAGAGGAGTGGCCTTCTCGCGTTCCAGGATGTGTTGGTGGATCTCGCGGATGCGATTCTCGTGCTCCATGTTGGTCCATACGGAGACAAGAAGAAGATCCTGGCCCGCCAGTCTACACAGCACGGTCATCACATCACCCTTGGAAGAAAGGCGATATTGGTATCTGCGCCCGTCTATCACCAACTCATCAAAGTGATAGAGACTGTAGGCCTCCGGTTCGATGCGTTGGCACTTCTCCGAGAAAATCTCCTCCATCGTGTCTGGCTTCGCCTCTGGTAGGCCCAATGACATTGCTCACTTGTCTGATGCTGATAGCTGTAATGCATGGCACAGACACACGTTACCTCGACTGACCTCAATCGATAACACTCAAGCACTCAAGCATTTCCACGGACCACAATCCTACAATCCAAGCTAAAGCCAAGAAAAACAGCCGATAACGCAAAGCTGATCATGTCAACTCGGAACAAGAAGTGAAGGCTATATTTATTGTTCACAGCTATTAAATCATATATACAACGCTTCAAAATGAAAAGGATTGTCAGCATGGTCGATGCATTTTAGAATAGCCCACTACACTCCTTTGTTAGAGCTGCAGTTGTGGCGGTGAATCCACATGTTCCGACCGCTTAAATCTCCACTTTGATTCTGAAGTAAAATGGTGCATTCGTACTCAAGTTTCTTCACATTTAATAGCGCGAACCAGGATATTCTTATCTCCCCTGACTAAACACCCCCTCACTCCAATTCAATATTCATTTTCTGCACTGTGTAAAACTGCCGTTACCTAGCGTGTGATTTGGGTGCGTTCAGCACTTCCACAGAAACCCGTTTCAAGAGTAATTACAGTTGTGCATGAGTAGCGACACTAAGAGCTGAATTTTTATGGGAATGACCACCTAGACTGCGGTTTGAGAAGTGATCTGCCACAACCTGAAACGCTACCGACGTACGGCCGTAGATAAAACGCTTGCGCCAAACCACTGTCTGACTGCTGAGTGGTTTAACGTCCCACAATCGCACCTGGTGTGTCGGAAACATTCCGTACGAGTAGACATTTGCGGTTATGCGCCCAACACCACTATTCACAAGAAGCTTCACAGCCAGTTTTATGCACACATTCACTGTCATCACCTCCCCCATATTGAGCACGGAGCTAGACTGGACTGAGATATGCATGTCGCCTGTTGACGAGACGGAAATTACCATCCAGCACCGTGTGCAACACCACTGTAGTAGCTGATTTATGGCTATAAAACCACGTCCTGGCTTCAGCAGAACACCAACAGCATATACAAATATAGCCACTCAATCACTGTCAGGGGCTTCATGAAGTGAGTCAGTGTGAAAATACAGAACAAATCTGGAAAATGCAATTTATACCAGAAAACTTAGCAAAGTGAATTACTTATGACCCACAATTCGAAAGATAGTGTGTAAATTTTTCGAATGAACCACAGGCCCTCGCTAGTACACAGACCACTCACATTGCGATTGTCACAACAAATAGGGCTTCTGTATTGGTGACAATTTATTACTAGCGAATCGGTTGACCAATTAGAAAGTTAGGGAATGAACAAGGGCCTTTTATGAAGCCGCGCTTCGCACATTTCCAAAGAAGTGAGTACCAAATTTCACTACAGTGACCAGAAAAATGGTACAGTGGCGCTTCGAAACATAATTTAGCCTCCAAAACACTTAACAGTGCTCAGTGATTGCAGTGCTGTAGTGGATTATTGGAGTAATACATTCAAGACTAGATCTCAATGAAAGTTTGGCGCCCCAAGTTACGACGAAAGTGAATGAGTTAAACACACAAGCTTGAACGGGAAACGGACACAAGCCAGTGCGATAATAACATTGGTCAATCCCATCACAGAGATCACTAGTAGTGAGTAGAAGTTACTAGGCGTCTCACGACTGCATGCAACCTGGATGCCGTACAAAGGCCAAGAAATACGCTCTCATGATGAGCAGGAAAAAGTAAACTAGCTATATCGGGTAACCAACAAGGTAGGCTATACAGAGTGAGTTATTATCGGTTCTGCATCCAGTTCCTGCAACTAACTTAGCGCAGAATCAATGGAACTCATTGCTCGGATCCTAGTATCCAAGGCTCTTAGACTACCATGAACTATGAGTTACGACTAGAAATTGCAGCGAAATCGTTTACTGTCTCCTATACACTGTGATGCACTTTAATAGGAAAGCGCTCTCACGAAACATTTCAAGTGACTGAGATTCCTTGGAGGAGGTCCGTGGGACAGAATCCTATGCCACGTGTGACGAGCCGCAACATCACTTTCAGTGTGATACACAACTTCAGCGAAAGAATTCTTGACTAACACCAAATTGCGTCCAGCGTAAGCACGATAACGGTTCATTCCAATTTCTGAATCGTCGCGCTGATAAACAGAGCGTTGAGCAGGTTATAACACAGAACCTAGTAGACTCAAACATTGTCGAAAATAATGTTTGGCTCGAAAAGCAAAATCCAATTTGCAATAGACCAAGCTATGTGAAGAGCTTATATTAACGAACAAAAGCCAAAAACGCACCAGAACTCACACAGTCAAGAACCTCAAACTGAAATGAGCGCTTCTAGAAGGTGAATTGGACTAGGTTAACAAAAACAACAACGTCATCATCAATGCAGACCCTGGTTTTATTGCGTAAAGGCTATTAAAGTTACTTAAGTAATCGCAGGGCTCGTGTTAAATCCATTGCAGTGCAAGGAATATTTTATGTATTTATTGGCCTTTGCATAGAATCTCTACAAACAAAGAAACGTATCGGATTTTAATAAATTGTATTAGCTCCAGAACTTCCAAAGATTTTAATATCGCGGGCATCAAGCGTTGATTGCCCTCTTAAGAGTGTTCTTAAATACTGACCCATTCTTTAAAGGGTTTGATACATCTTTTTAAACAATCGAGTTAGTTCTAGCCAGTCACACTGCGCCTTCTCAAAGGCTTGTCCACATTATTGACGTGATTCCCCTATGCAGCCAAGGCTGTCGCTGTACCGAGTTGTCCAAATTTACCGTTTCTCCTTTATGATAATGCGACATTGGTTTTAGTTAGTGCCACAATTTGCCTCCACGTCTGAAAGGCGATCACACTCGCTCCGGCGCTGGTTTTGTCGTGCGCTTTCCCCATTCTGTAAGTTTCATTAATTGTACTGTTAGCTACATTTTTAACTCTCTCTTGGCTAACTGCCAGTGTTTTCACTCCACCCTTTCTGGCTCCCGTTATTTATTTTGAAATAGTTAATTAGATGAGGGCAGTTGTACTGGACTGTCTCATTTCATTAGGCCCTTTTATGCAAGCACAACTTTTGAATGCCATAGATAATGCACAGTGGCTTCGACAACATCTTTTTCCCTTTCGGTCTTTTCCCAAGGGTGGTAAACATGAAGTGTCTTTTTCCATAAGTGTTTGTTTCACTGTCAACCGCTCTTATCCATCCGCTTAGCCTGCCTTGATTATCGCCCATTAGGCTTATGCGCCGTGATTTTGAATGCTATGTTGGTTTGTACTTCCATTCTTTCTCCATCACTTTCTGTGAAGCTCGTAGACATGTCTGAAATTCGTGTCATTTTTAGTGTCAGTTCCGTTGAGGCACAAATGCTCCGTAGGCAGCTCGTAACATCGAGGAGGTGTTTAGCAGTGCACTGCGAATAAATGCACCATATATTGGTGGTTTGTAGTTCTATTCCGATGGCATTAATATTTAGAACGAAGTCACGGGAAAGACCAATCGCAGAATTAGACGATGAAGAATTGAGAACTCTAATTAGAGCAGACAAGCATCAAACTACCTGCTAGTTGGCGGCAGAGTTCTATATCATCGTTTCAACGATGTCACATTGCTTGGTGCAAATAGTATAGTTTGTTTGCATGCTAATGGTTCGATATTATTAGCCTCACTTTTGTGCGCTTTCCAATGCCTCCTTTCAGATTTCCTCCACAAGCAAAGAGTTAGTATCTTACAGATTCTCACCAGAATTTCGCATTGTGTGCGGTTTGAGATGCGAAATTTTAGGTACCAAAATACAGCTGTTTTAAATAGCACTCGGTCCATTTTTACACAAGTGTAGTCATCCTGTTGAGTCATCCACGAGTCGTGGACGCTTGAGGCTCAGTATAAGTATGAAGACTGTTTTAATAGGGCATTAACAAAAAGCTTTATCGTTAGAGTAAGGAAAGTTCTGACTTCCTAGCATTTTTGTGTCTAGCAGGAATATTAGTTTTATTGCTTCACTGCATACTGCCTTGTGCTTTGAAGGCTAGGTCTGTATTGACTGGGGAGAGCTTGACCAATTTGCGTTAGTTTCGTGTTTTGTCTTCCATTCTAGCGTGGGGCATTGATCACACATTGGTTTGGCCTCGGGGCAGACTTCAAACTAGTTGCTACTTAAACTGGTTTCAGTAGACGATTTATAGGCGAGCTATTTGCACTGAATTTCGGAGATTTCGTCTTGGGTCATTTACACAAGTTTAAACAGATAAATACGCTCATCTTTCCTGTTCTTTTTTTGGCTGTTTTTGTTTCTTGTGGCCATTTTTGTAACCATTACTCTGGCGTGCCATTTTCAGTGGGGATCCATTTCTTGTTGAACCCGGTGCTTGAGAAATAGTGCTACGTTCTACTTAATCCAAGTGAAAACAAATTGTGCTCCTCTCCAATGCGTATCACCAGTTTTTTTCCTTAGTTTCTGCAGGTTTTTCTGTCTTACTGCATGTGAAAAGGAGTTATATTACTCTTCGGCGATTTGGTTTTACGATGGGTGATTTATCACTGCACACTGTTAGTTCCTTTCTCGCAGGATCATTAATGCGGATATCCGTTTGTGGAATTCGGTTTTGAGACATGGACTACACTAACTTGACAGATGAGAACTCATGCAATCTGTTGGCGGCTTGATTTAGTGCTCAAAAGTGATAGGGAACACGCCTCATATAGTTGTAGCGCCAGTCTCGGATGAGAAAATGCGGCGTCACGTGTGACCCTGAAAGGGGATCCAGAAACCGGGTTTTGGGTATTTCTCATGTTTGCATCAACGAAAATGTGCCTCTTCAGAACATCGCCTTTAGTGGCGCTTATCTGTTCAGTTGCAAGTGCGGAATGTGTTAACCACTCCCATACTAACAGTTAATCGCCTGGTTATATGAACGGCCTCCTGTGAATGCCTATTTGCACCCTTGAATTCCTTAGTTATGTAAACAGCTGTGTGCACTAGAATTCCCGAAGTGACTGATTTCTAGTTAAGAGCTTCCCATTCTCATCTAAAACAATCCCCCTTTCACGACGTGAAGAAGTTTTTCAAGGGTTATGGCAGTAATGAGGCTGTGAGTTCAGACGGAAAGCAGAGACTAGCACATTTGTAAAACTCGCGGGGATTGAGGATCCCGCGCAGTTTATTACACAATTCAGACCCTGTGCTTGTTCTTTGACAGTGGCTTGTCTTCTCGTGAATGAAAGTGTCACTATGACACCCGTTTCTTGGTTATTGCCGTTGGGGTACTGATATTGAGCGTATACTCTTCCGTACATGTAGATTTTCTAGTTTGCAAACAATGTTTGGCGAATTACTAAATTAATTTCAAGCAATTTCTCTGATTTTCGCGTTTTTTGCAGTAGTTCCGACCTGCTTTTGTGAACATCCCAAGAAAAGGTCCACTGCCCAAAACTTATTCAACTGAGGTGAATAAAGGATTTCTTTCTTAGTAACTTAGCAATCATTATTCTAGTTATAACAGTGAGAAACTTATGTCCAGTGTAGACTGTAATGATCCTTGGGGAATTTTGAGTCGTGGGTTACGGCGCTTGTGCATGCACGTCCGCAGGGCTAGCTACTGGAGCCTCGAGTTGGTCCAACTTGTGTTTGTTTTGATTGGCCATGAGTTTATCAGTAATTGGTAATGCATTTAATGTCCGTTGGTCATCTGGACGAAACTAACGCGAGCGTGAGTTCTGAGAATGCTTGAGGATTGGGCGCAAAAATGCAGGCCTCCAGAAAATTGAAGGAAAAGTGCTTCTTGGGGTTGAAGAAATCTTCAATGCCCTTCAAATCCTTTTATCATTTAAGTATCTATCCAACAGACAGAGGAAGGCACTGAACTCTCGAGCTCTTCTTCTCACCTCCCTTTTCGATGTAATTAACGGTCAGTGCACCCACAATTTCGCTAACCTCCCACGGGCTAATTTTTTTACCATCTTTAAAAGGCAGAAAGGAGGAAGGGGTTTGGATTTCCAGGGCAATCACAAAGCGAATTTCTCGTAACACCTTTCCCAGCAGTTCAGATTACCTAAGGAATTATTTATGGTGGCAAATTTTTCTGCATAACTTCTAAGGGCAGACAAAATCTCATGTCAAAGAGATGTTTCTCTAACCTGGCGAATTGAAATGTCATCTTTCAGCTTTAAAATAGGGCAAAGTAGAAGAAAAAGTGAATGTTACTCCTGATTCAAACCAAATTCAGTCTAGATATCCTTGTGTAAATGAGGTTGTTTTCGACTGCGGCTTGTTCATTGCCTGGAACTTCGTTTGTCAATTTGATGTTGCTGCATCATAGCAGCACTTCTGTATTTTCATGATAAATGTTCTTTAAATTTGGTATGCCCTATCACATGTTTGGTGTGGGCGCTCTGAGGGTCAACTTGGAGGCAGTAACAAGTGAAGGCACCCATTGGATGGATAGCCAACCTAAACGTTACAGACGAGGACCGCTTTATGGCTTAATGAGTGAATATGCAGAAAATAATCAACTTCTGGCTGTTACATTGATCTACTTTTACGATACTCAGCATTCTTCGTGTCATTTTAATGGCAAGTGCTCCAATGCAGAATGTTGTACAGCCTGGCTCTCTTGTCCGGGGAGGAATCTTTAATACCTTTTGTCAGTCAAACGGTGGAATATCTAGGAGGTGTTAGCTCCTCAGAATAGTCTCTCAACAATAAACTTGGGGCATTCCACATCGTTGCATTCCATTTCCGATTTTCTTAACATACCTCCATCTTTTACTTTCAGATGGCATTGCGATTTGCAGTCAGCGGCATGACAGAAAAAGTGAGGCAATTAGGCGTACATGGATGCTAGGGATGTTCAAGCGAAAAGAGTCGATCGTCGGCGCGAGAACAGCTGCAAATTTAGGTTATTGCAAGCAAAATTGAGGAAAAAGCGAAAATAGAAGTAACTCAGTAGAATACCATCAATTTGAACGGTAAGCTTGAATTAGCGCAGCTTCTAATTGCGATCCTACTGACTGAAGCTAAGTGAAGAAAGTAGATTCTTAACGATTTTAAGGTAGTAGAAATTGGAAGAAAAGTAAGCGTTTATTTAAAAGTTGTTTTTTTTGCACTTGGACACCTATATCCGTCTGTAAGCAGTGTCTAGTGAGAGTGGCAAAAAGATCTGCCAAAAAGACGAAATTTTTTATTAGCCTATCACCCAACCCACGCTTAGAGGATACATCCCACATCATCAAATCTCTAGAAGACTGAAGTGAGGGGTGTTTCCGAAGCAGCATCTGTCCATGGGGTCCCTCTGCACGATACTTCTTCTCCAACTTCACAAACCATCGGGAGTGATGAGTAGTGACTTCCGTCGTAAGAGCGTCCTCTTCTCATTTCTAACAAGGCAGGGCAAGGCAAGACAATGCCTCATGTTGCGTGGTTCATGCGAGGAGATGGGCACTGCAGTGAGGATGGAAGGTTGGGGGGATGCGGTCTCGTGGCCACTCTTGGCCAGAACCTCCACCGAGTTGGATCAGATGACATTTGGCTGAATGGTGGATAGCAGCGTCTCTGTGCGTCAGTCTTAGACAATCGCACGACGGAGTAGATGAGAAGTGGACTGAGGAGTTGGCGAATGGAGGTGGAAGGAGGAGGGTGGTAGTTAGGATTGAATGTGCTTAATTCCCCTCTCCTGCCAATATGAGGCTCTCGAGCGAAGCCTGTGCTGCTGTTATTCTCTAGTGTAGAAATCGAATCAGGGTTTCCATGAGGTACTTTAATGTGGCCTCCTCGAATTTCATCCCCTCCCCCCCCAAAAAAAAATTCACTTTCTAGAATGGATAGAATTTCTCAGTGCCTACCTTCCCTTTTCATGTGGTAATGGTGAAGGTCCTTTATCGTTACCATGTTATTTAAATAGAAACTTGGATATTTGATGCTGATGGTGGCGGTGGTGGTGCTTGGAAAGTGTGTGCAGAGGGACTCGTTAGGGGACAAGCCATTGAAGCAGGCGTGGGGTTGTGACTCTACCAGCCAAAGTAAACTAGCTTCATGGAGTTATCCTTGTCGCCAATTTCAATGCATGGCATCTCTTAGGTGTTCCCTCTCCATTACCCAACTCGCCGACCGGAGTTACTTCGCTCCCAATGCAAGGCTGCGCCTTCAGCAGAATCTCTCAGGACAATCAGCCGCTGCGGTTAACAAAAGGTATGTCGTATTTGCTGTTATGCCATCCAAGCAAGTCAAACAAAACAAATACGCATTTGCTTCCATGTTCTCACTTCGTCTGATCCGTTCGTGGCAGGAATTTAAGGCAGGCAGCTATCATAAATTGCCAAAGAATGCGTGTCGCGTGTATGTGACTGGTGGCAATTGTAATAACACAGGGGGCGTTTAGCATCATAAAGTAAGGCCCCAATATTGGAATAAATAAGACCACTACGAACAGTCCAAAATGGTAACTAAGTTGCGTAAATGTCCAAATACTGATGCTCACATTCAGATAATAAAAGGCAACATTTTTTTGGCGCCAAAATGGAAACTGCGTTAGCACACTAAAGCACAAATTGGAATTTGGATTCATTGGAAGCACTTAGGCTGATACCGCGCACAGGCCAAGATCAAAGCGGATGGTGGTGCGTTGTACGCAGCTGTGGTGGGGAGTTCGATGCGTGCGAAAGTCACGCAACAGAAGGATTTTGGGGCACACTTATACCCAAGTTGAAATCAGCAAGGCTAGACTTACAAGAAACCTACCGACCGATAGGCGGGCGGCTGGATGGTGTTAGATCTTATCGAGTTCCCGAACAGCGTAATCAGCGGTTTGGACTTCAGTACGGATGTCTTCATTTACCACCGAGCATAGGTAGCCAGACAGAGGTGTATGCCCGTGATAGGTGACTGGGTGGTGGAGACTGTTGAGGCCATGAGGTGGTTTGCAGTCTCGCGTATTTGTACCACAGCGTCGGCCTTGGGTCTTGTCAGTGAGGATTGGCTCACTTGAAGCACATTTTACGTGCCATCAGTTGATCAGGGTGGAGTGAACGAGAGCGCAATTTCGTTGCTCACAACAATGGAACAGGTTCCTTTTTGCTGGAATTGTAGGCGACCTTAGCAGCAGATGGATCAGGTCGGTGAAGGTGTCACTCCATTTATGATTTGCAAAGTCTTTGATGTCCAAAAGCTTCTAGTGAATTCTTAAGTATCAAGAAACGTTTAAGTAGAGCACATGCGCTGCCCTTTAGAGGCGGACGTTTATACGCGTCTGATAAAGCGGTCTCTGAAGAAGGCTAAGTACCATAGTCCAGGCATTCTTCTACCCTGATGTGGCGTCAAATGTTAATAATTTTCCCTCACCTTTTCAAATACTGTTTGAAAGCAAAAAAGTGTAGTTCAACCCGCGTCGACGAGAGCCTGCACCGATCCCATTGTTCCAACTTCACTCAAACCGCTTGCGTCACACATGTGTGACACCAGTTGTGGTCGTGAAGCTGATCTTTTTCACTGGGTTGGAAGGGAACAACTAGGCGTGTCTAATTTGTGCGGGGTATTACTCTCGAAGGCTTCATATGGGGAGTGCTGTGTACCGTTCAAGCGACCAGAGTAGGTTTGAAATATGTTTTGGAAGGCTGGAAATCCTATCAACACTACTCAGTCATCATTTGTGCCACTTTTCCAAGCTTGATGATGGATGATTAAGCAAGTGTTTTTAAAATCAAGTGGCAAAGTGTAGAGGATCCCAGTTTGGAGCCAATTTCAGGAAAAAGGGGCGATTATAAGCATCAGTGAACGTCTCCTCAAATCCTGTCACCAGGGTGGAAAGCAAGTATCACAGGCTTTGCACAGCGTGTGCATCTTAAAACCGCACGAAAATTTGTAACCAAGTTGGAACAAAAACCTGCATCATCGGTAAGGGTGCATTTTTGGTGAATCAACGCTTTGTTTAAACGCTAGTTTTTGCGGATTGTCTTCCCGCTCTACAGCGTGGCCTTCGGGCTGTGCTGGTAGCCTCCTTGCTCTATCTGTGCATTAGCGAGTTGTGCTTTCTGCCACATACACGACTTCGGAGAAGGTCTGAGGCGCTACGACGATGGCAGCGACAAGCAACTTCACGCCGAACGGACAACTAACCTGATTTCCGAGGCAGAAGGGTAAACCTTGAAGTGACAGAAGAAGGCAAAGTCTGTGAAGACTCCTGACAGAGGGGCTAAAATGACGTCTACCCTTGGCAGCTACCCCAGTCCCGTGTCCTGCAAGAGGGCTGTTAACATGTAACGCGACAACGCACTTGAACGATTGGGAAGAAAAATCCTCTGTGCAATTGTCGACAGCGCCAATGTGGGGAAGTAAAATCAAGCTAGCAATTGATGGCTGAATAAGACCCTGGATAAATTGATAGCTAGACAGCATTGAAAAGCAAAAAAAGGTCACCAGGAAAAGTGGCTGCAAAACATTGGTCCTGTGAATCATGTGCTTTCTCAAGTTGTTCTCCTTTTGGACCACTTTTCCTACAACCGGGGGGGTGGGGGTGGGGGGGGGCGACTCACGAGATGTCCTCGTTGTTGAGTGTTGTCTTGTCTTGAGCACTATAGAGCCAGTCGAGTCTTCGTTTTCTGGTACAATTTCCAATTCGGAGACAATGACATTGTCGAATAGGCGCCAAGGCCGTTGGAATTTGATCCTTTACCCACACTGCTGTCTCTGGTTCGTGGGCTACACGAAGGGTGGGCCAACTTGGGGAATGGATAAGCTATGCAGATGGTGAATATTTTGTTTGGCTATGGAGTTAACCATGCGGACGATTCAAACTCCGCAAGTTGTAATTCCGCGCCGCGGTATGTCCCGTAAGCCGTGCGGATAGCCTTCTAACCTTTCTATTAACTAGACACTCTGACAAAGGGGAACCTAGCCAATTTTGAACTCAACACCTCCTACTAGTGCAACGGTGTGATATTCAGAAGTGCCTGGTGGAAAGAATGCACTGCGGACTCGTAAAGAAGCGTGCAAACCTTTCCACCAACTAGCCCGATCGTTGATCCTTCGGACAAGTAGGTGTTAGTGTTGCTATTTTAGGAATCCTTAGGAAAAATTCTCTAAGTTTTTTTCCAATTTGAATGATGTTGAACAAGTAGAAAACTGCCAAGCCAAACTTAGATAGGATCTAAGAGGTAAATTAACCACCGAATGACGGCAATCGCGGCTAAAAATTCATGTGTTGCATTCCAGAAAAGGCTTCAACCCATCACGCGTTTGGCGATCTTGTTGCTACCACGTCCCAGGAAAAAAACAAATCATCACAGTGCAATTCAAAGAGAAGAAGCCCCGTCTTTTTTCAATGTGGTACTGGCATAAAAACTGTTAAAAGTGCGTCTCAGAACCTTGGAATCATCGACCACATCACCACCAACTTGAGGGCTCACAAAACGAAGTATTGCGTCGACCTCAAGAATTAACTCTTCTCAATCAAAGTCACTAAAACTGATGTTTATGTGTGAGTAGGTCGGACCCTCTCAAATTTCCAGCTAGAGTAACCAGCAGTCGGAACTTCAAAACGGGTGTCTACATCCACCGACGAGCATGGGCGGCCAGACAGAGGGGTGTGTCTGTGATAGATGGTCTGGGTGGTGGAGACCGCCGAGGCCATGAGGTGGTTTGCGGTCTCGCGTGTTTATACCACAGCATCGGCCTTGGGTCAGCCAATCAGGAGGGAGTAAACGAGGGTGCGATTTCGTTGAGAACTCGCCTACTGCTCACAACATGGCATTGGAGCAGGATCCATTTGATGGGATTGCGAGCGACCCCACGGCACAAAGTGTTCAAGATTGAGTACATCTGTAAATACTTACCTTATTCCATGAATCATAAGTTGTTTCAAATGTGCCTTTAAGTACGCAGGACGTTGTGATGAACCGTGGTAACTCTATACTGATGGCATTGGTGAATGGCCTGCCGCATCCTTGAGGATTACTCTGCGAGAGAGAGAGCGGTAGCAGACCTAACCAAGACGGGAACTTTCTTTGTCAAGGTGCCACAAGTCTAAATAGTCAGTTTATGATAAGTAAAATTTAGCATAAACCTTGTAATTTTTCACAAAATAAACTTCATCATTCACCCAGTGCGCCTTTGGCGCGATCATTAATTAAATGTATTTGCTTGTCTAGACTTTCGTGCGAAGATAATCCTTTTCCAGAACTGGGGCAGTATATCATGATTGCAATACTTATGCTGCTTAAAAATAATCTTGTTAGTGAGAGGTGGGAGGATGAGCGTGGCCGCTCGCCTGAGTCCAGGGCACCCTCGTCGTAAATACTTCGGTTCCACTACCGCATACAATAAAGATGTCTAGAGGCACCCGACCTTTTCATAGCAGGAGTGATCGAAGGAAAGAATGATCCACAATGCGAGTTAATTGGATATCAAATCATAGGGAAAATGGCACTGTGATAGGGGGAGTAAAAGTGCTTCGGGGTTACCCACGCGACACCGGTTTCGGGAGTGATTGCACTGTCGTCGGGACGTTGTCATGACTCTGAACTATGTGATACCCAGCAAGTGGCAATGACTTATAGTGAAGGAGCTTTGTATCAACACATCTGTCCTTGTGAAGAAGCGAGTAGATTGTTCTGTGTGTGGTAAGTGATTGACGGATGGCACAAGTGATTAAAATCATTCCAAGTGTCCCAGACCTACACTTCATAGATTCAAATGGCGACAGCTCTAGCCTTGGGAATAGGGTATGATTTTGTGTTTTATACCGTCTCCCTCCGTCTCCCAAAAAATTTAATTTTAGATTGGCATTTAAAATGGCCCAGGCTTTATGGAGCATAACACGGAAGGGACAGTTGGTTCCGTCTCGCAGAATAATTTACGGTGAAACATTGTAAACCATATGTCCGGCATGGTTTGCGACAGGAAGTGTCTATGTTTTAAAAGGAAAAAAAGCAGTTATTGAGCCTGACATTCACCTTATGGCCTAAGGACTGCCTGAAACCAGAATCAGGTGTCATAAGAGGCATCCAGGGAAAATTTGGACTTATAAAATTGAAAAAAAGGGGAGAAAACGATTCACAAGGAGAAGTGCAATCCCTTGTTTGTTCTGACTACTGGTTTCGGTTTCGGTCACTCAGGTGGCCATATAGCCCTAGCCAGGCCATGTCAGCAGTCCCATTCCCTCTGTTGAATACATATTTCACCCCAGTATTATGCCTTCTTTTGCCTTTAAGGAAGCCTCTGGATGCTACAAGCAGTTTCGTTATGGAAGGGATTGGCCAGACGACAGAACTAACCCAAAACAGAGAACACTAACCTTTTCGAAGTTGGGTCGCTTTCTCAGAAGGATTCGGCTTTTGTGACACTTTGTTGCTGGACAGGTAAGTTATGCGTTCATCGGGTTTCCCACAACCGGACACGTCACGCGTTGTCCGCGATCACCGACAGTCACTGGTAGAAAGTGGTGCTGTTAGTCGCTTTTAAAAGTCTTATACCATTAAAATACTTGACTTTGGGATGAGTGAGCTGGTCTCCTGTGGACACGACAACTTTACGCCCTTATATGCAAGGGACTTCATTAACACACACACACACACACACACACACACACACACACACACCAGGGCTCTTGCCAACAGTCTTGATTAATGTGTATGTGGGCATAAACGTAGGTTATTGGCTGAATGCAGCATCGTCAAGGTGCCTACAGAATTAAAATTAGACCATCTACCTTAGTTTTGGTAGAGAACAAAGTGGACTCTATCCCCTGGCGTTGTAGTAGTTTCCCAGAGTTTCATCTTACTGTCCTCATTGCAATGCTAGCATTGCTCAGTCATTATTGCTGCTTCTTGAAAGTCAACCAAACAATTAGAATAGTCATAAATCGTCTTGAGAGAAACGACGAGAAACAGGAATGGACACACTTCATTGTTACATCTATTCTGCACCACATCTGTGTCAGTTGGATGAGTGACACATGAGTAGCACTGCATGCCACAAGCTCATCCACCAGTGGTATTACCTCTTAGTAACAAAAAAAGAGGCAAAAAATGTTTTGAGATATGGTACCGAACATCAATGCACACTTTTTTGTGCAATTAAGGTGGAATTTAGCGCTGCCTAGCAAACTTGATTAACGGCGTCTAGACCCAGGACCGATGCGCGACAGAAGCGTCGGTGGGTTACTCCCTACCCTGTGTGTAGTAGTACTGCCGCGGAGGAGTGGAAACTTAAACAACCAAGACCTTCTTTAAATGTCATAACCAGTTGCAACGCTGGTTGTCAAGCCAAGTGTTTTTTTAATAAACACTGCATAAATTTGTGATACGGTAGAAGTGTTTGAAATTTATTAAGGTAAAAGGAAAACCGAAAAGGGAAAAAAGGAATAGAAAGACATGAGAATCACCGATCGGACTGGAGAATGTGTCACTGTGGACGGGTACAGTGTCCAAGAACTGGGGAACGGGTCACATTTAACCTGAAGGGAAAGATGTGGAAAAATTTATCCCTTTACAAGAAATGAAATTATGTTTAAAATGAGTGAAAAACAGTCACCTACTTCAAAAAAAGGTTTTCCTCCTCTTGGGAATGATGCTTCATAGGAGCGCATGATCCTCTTGTCAGAGTCGTAATGGCGTTGCGACTATGTCCTAGAAATGCATCAGACACTACCGATTATTAAACTAGAGACAGATCCATTCAGACTAGAGGGGTGATCAGTTGGGTGCTGGGGGGCCACCTCAGGGTAAGCAACCAATCAGACTTCTAGGACTACTAGAAAATAGCTGGATTTACAGTGCCTTTTAATAGAATGCGCACCAAAGCATGCATTGTGGCTAGTAATAAGGGATGTGCATGCTGGAACAAGTTGATTGAACATCTCCAGCACCTACTTGGAAGAGAGAACACCATTTCCTGTTCCTTCCTGTTCTTTTTTTTTCGCTGTAGAATATCGTCCAGACGTGGAATTTGGAAGCTTCAGTCAGCATGCGGAGTTCTTTCCACGAGGTCAAATTTCCTAATTCACATCACTTGATTGTAATTCACAAGAAGGTCAATGCCGAGGAATGACCTACAGAAGTGTCTTGGATGGAAGTGAAAAGAAGAGATGGACTGCGTGTTTGAGGTCTCCGCAATTCTTCGATACAACCTGAGGATTTGACATACCCTTTAAAGGTTGGTCTTTTTTATTTCAAATCGAGGTAGCGGTCAGGCAACCTCTAGAGAAGCCACACACATTTGGCAGGTGACAAGAAAGTGAGCAAAGCAGGTGAAAACCAGCCGGATAGGTAGATCCGTCAAATCTCTAGCAAAAACAAGTCTTAGATGGGCTTAAAATTGGGTTATATGTAAACTAATCAATCCATTCCTTGAAATGTGGTATTCATTCAACAACATGTTGATAAACCAGAAAGCCTTTCCCCCACATACATGTAATTTACGGCACTTTTACTCCCCTTAAAAGACTGTCACAGCAACTGTTTCCATTGCAACAGCTGTAGCAATTCAGGCAAATTTAAGGTATTAATATACGACCGAGTTATAGGTGGGCTGGTTGGTAAAGAAAGAAATACTGTACGAGAATTCGGAATTGCCTATATTCCTTATAAATCACTTCAAATATAGTGAGTTGTCCCCGAAGTTTTGCTGACCAATAACAAAGCCAAGGTCAAGGTCAGGTGATAGATTGAAGTTTGGAGGGGGAGGGGTTTGGCACAGTTTGCGCTGTCAATTTATCTCTTCGGTGTCTTTTAGTGTGCTTTCTGATTTATTTGTCTAGTCTGACTCTGTTTTAAGGATCTAGGGCTTTTTCTTCAAAATTGGTGGAAGGTATGGCAGCAGATCAGTCCGTCGTTCAGGAATAAGGCGTTTCTTTAGTGCTAGCAAAAAAAAATTCTTAAAGAAAAGATGCATCAAGTGGAATTAGAAGGGCTTAAGTGGTGAAACAATTTGCCAAAATCAAAATCAGCTAAGAAAGTTGTGGGAAAGGCTACTGAGCACATGAGTGTCATCCACATACATGATGGAAAAAAACGAAGCCCCACACTAATAATCCAATTGTTCTCCACTTTTTTTTGACCTACGCCATGAAAGCGTGCAGCCGGTTGACCACTGACTAATTAATGTGAATAGACCAACGGCTCCTTACCCAACCCACGCTTAGAGGATACATTCCACCTCATCAAATCTCCAGAAGACTGAAATGAGGGGTGTTTCCCAAGCACCATCTGTCCATGGGGTCCCTCTGCATGATACTTCTTCTTCAACTTCACAAAACATCGGGAGTGATGAGTAGTGACTTCCGTCGTAAGAGCGTCCTCTTCTCATTTCTAACAAGGCAAGGCAGGGCAAGGCAAGGCAATGCCTCATGTTGCGTGGTTCATGCGAGGAGATGGGCACTGCAGTGAGGATGGAGAGGTGGGGGGATACGGTCTCGTGGCCACTCTCGGTCAGAACCTCCACCGAGTTGGATCAGATGACATTTGGCTGAATGGTGGATAGCAGCGTCTCTGTGCGTCAGTCTTAGACAATCGCACGACGGAGTAGATGAGAAGTGGACTGAGGAGTTGGCGAATGGAGGTGGAAGGAGGAGGGTGGTAGTTAGGATTGAATGTGCTTAATTCCCCTCTCCTGCCAATATGAGGCTCTCGAGCGAAGCCTGTGCTGCTGTTATCTTCTAGTGTAGAAATCGAATCAGGGTTTCCATGAGGTACTTTAACGTGGCCTCCTCGAATTTCATCCCCTCCCCCCCCCCCCAAAAAAAAAATTCACTTTCTAGAGGTGGAAGGAGGAGGGTGGCAGTTAGGACTGAATGTGAGATTCTCGAGCGAAGCCCGCGCTGCCTCGATGTGAAAGGATGATAGTTTGTTATAGTTACTACTTTAATAACAAATTTTTAAGATGCCCTTCCAATGTTTGACTTCGGTGTGTAGATTGGATGTTGGATATTGCAGGTGTCAACACCACGCCGCTGCCGCCGCCGCCGCCGCCGCCGCTGCCATTGTATAGAGCCTCCAAGTGTGACTCACTTGTTGCCTTCACACCCAACTGACAACGACGAGACGCGGGTCAGCCAGTTGAAAGACGGTTGATAAAGAAACAAAACAATCTTTAAAAGGGCGTTCCTATTAGTGGCATTTCTATGGGAAAATGTCAATGAGAAAATTTTTATAACCTTCTTTTAGTAATGCTTTATAAATGCCAGCCGCTCCTCCTCCTCCTCCTCTCCCTCTAGATAGGGGGAAATAGTTGCATCTGTTTTGAAGACACTTTATAGAGATTGTTCTTTAAAATCTAAAATAAGTAACCGCTACTTGTGGGAAAATAAGGCGGATTATTAAAAGAAGAATTCATGTGACACTTTACCACAAACCTCTTTCTTGTGAGATTTCAGCGACTTGTTCACTACTTCCTAGTGATCTTGGCGATGGCACCGAATGCAGGAAGGAAAAAAGACGCAAGTTGAATGGTAATGATGACATAAATGTTAATGACTGCTTCAACGTGTTAAATAAAAAGATCAGAAGTCGTTTAAAGGAACTGTATGACAATAAGACAATCAACTTAATTGAGAGGTCATTTCAGCAGGTTTATTTAAGCCTCTCCACCTAACTGTGCTGGGTATTAAACTCGTGTCACAAATGTGTGACACGTGTAGGTAATCAAACTCGTGTTGCAATTGGACTGTTTTAGGCTAAAACAGGAGAACAATTGAGCAGCTTTCATTGCATTTGGTAGCTTCTGAGCTGTTATAGACTATTTGTCTCTCAAATTCTGACGGTAGATATATATAAGTTGTTCAATTTCTAATCAAAAAATGCGGCGAGAGTGGTTAATGAAGTTAAACAATCGCTTGATGCCTATCGTCCACTTCTTCACAATGCTTCCATGCAACTCAAGTTGGAGCTAACGCTGGGGGCGATGATTACCAGGGTGATACTGTGTCACAGGTAGTGAGTCGAGTAACTTCTTTTTGTGTGCATTCACTGTGCTATCCCACAGAGAACAAAAGAAACAAATCTGTGGTCTGGTAGGTGGAAAATCAAGGTAAGTGAAGCGGCTGGAGGACTAATTAAATTCCCTCCGTGTTGCACACCACTAATGCAATTGTACGTCCTCCAAAAGGGATGAAAATGATCCTTCGTAAGTGTGTGTCTCGACAACTTTCAACGAAAAGGCAATCGACCACCATCAAGTACAATCTTCAAATGTACGTCCTGTTGACGGCAATTTGGCATGAAGTGCAATGGAAATAGAGACGCCAGGGTTATCTGAAACACCCTTCTCCGTGACCAATTAGCAAGCTGAGAGTTGTGTGCCGATCAGCACACAATCAACAGATGCTGCCATTCGAAGATGCATGTGTTAATGTGTGCTTGTTTCAAAGCATGAGAATTTGTGTCCAGTTTAATCCAAAAGGAAAAAAAATAAAGAGCAAAAATACTTATTAAAGTGGTCCATTACTTGGGCAATCACAAAAATGTCAGCGCTATTGAGGGCTAGCCGGGTCTGCGGCCCCCCCTTCTCCCCCCCAGGCCAAGGGGGGAAGGGAGGGGGGGAGGGTGCTGGTTAAATCCGTCCGCAGGTAGTCTAAAAGGGCGTATTTTAGGCAAACAGGTGATACAAATGGGAAGATCACGATGGTGGGAGACTTTAGAGTGACATGTAAAACTTGGTGAGAACACTTGTCAAAACTGTCATGTGAGGGGAAATTTGTTTTGCAAATAGGAGCATAAATCGGCAAATTTCTTGTAATTTGCCTGTGCAAAACAATCCTCATTTTAAGAAGAGACTGATTTAAATCCTTGCTTTGGATTGCCTTCTGATTTTCTCTGTTTTTGTTTCTTTTTCGAAAACCAGGCATCTTATCCAATGCACTTTGACAGCTCGAGACAACCAACATTAAAGCGTTCAATTTAAAGCTCATTTTTCTAGCCAATCAAAGTGTTCTGAGAGTTGCTCTTCTGTTTCAGCATCTATCATCTTTTGGGTTCCTCATCAGTGGGCATTTTGAAAGGCAAAAATAGCTGGCAGTGGGCAGACGGGGTCAGCACTAATTGCAAACACCGCCCCAACTGAGGTGGGGGTTGTGGTGAAGGGGTTAATCAAGAAAATTATCCCATTCTAGGAGGATTTAGGAGCCTCTGGATAACCTAATCCCTACACTTACCTAAAAGCCATTAAAGAGATATCTTGAGATCTCATTAATATCTGCCAACCTCCGGGTTGAACGCCTTAGTTGTCAAATGCACACGATGTCGTTTGAATTACAAAGCTGAACTACTTGCTATGTGTCAGATGTGTCAAATCTGCGCTTCTTCACCAATTAAAGACGCTTTGAGAGAGCGAGACGTTTCTGCAATGCGAACGACTAGTTCGTTGCATCTAGACAAACCGCGTCGTCTGGTGGAGTCTATTGCGACCCATTAAGTGTCACTTCGAGGAGGAGCTTGCATTCTGAGGGTGGATAAAATTCGACATTCTCACCAGTCGACAGTGGTGCTTATTCCATAGGCACTGAACGTTGCCATTTTGGCTTAATTGGGTTTCCTGTTTACTTGAGGCAAACGGGATTGGGAGAGTCAGTCAGCCTTGTCCTTAATTTACACAACCAGAGGCTCTTTTAATTGATTAGCATGTATGAGGGTTGTATTGTAATGTTCCTGCTGTTTCCCCTCCTCTCCATTCCTCTCTCCACGTTTCAGACCCTTAAATGAAGGCGACTGGTTAGTGGATGGCATCGTGTGCTGTAACTGGGCGAGATTTCATAAATGGCTCAAGTCGTATGAAGGCAGCAGAGTTGGTTCCCTCCTGCTCCTCCTCCTTCGTGGAGATTGACCACGCCTTCTCAGCTGCAGGGAACGCTTCAATCTGCCCGCTTAGCGCCTCAGGTGTGCATTTAAACAAACGTGTATAACAGTGTGTGCTTGTGTAATTGTGCATAGAATGTTCTTGAAACCACGGTTGCCAGGTTAAATGATTTACTGTCCAACATGTATAGTCCGGAGAACAGAACTGTCCCCCTTCTGAGCTAGGTATCTAGTTACAAAACCATTGCCAACATAAAATAATTTGAAAATAATTGTTATAGATCCACACGGCTTTTGACGCCAGGGTACTGCATCCAAACGTCGTAGAAGGACGACTTCCACTGCAATAAAACAGGAGAGAGATGGCAGAGAGGAGTGGATACGAAACACTATAGCTCTCTTTAGACATCCTGATTCCATCAAAATCCCTTGAATGGATCGCTGAAGTTTGAGGTATGCCATGATGAAGCTCGCGTTTATTTAAGTATGCTTGCCAGTCAGACGTCGTGGAAATGATCGGCACGTGTTTAAAAAAAGGCGCAAACAACTTACCCTACAGCAGTCCAGACATGTTGACTTGGACGAGCCACTAGCCCACGGCGGCATACTGTCGGACGTCTTCCTGGCATAGGGGAGAGAGAAGTTGGATCGCTTTGGCACTGCTTATTCATTCACTGTGCACACAAATCGCTTTGTTCTTTCTAAGATGACATCTACGATAAACACTAAGTAGCCGCGTCTATCATTTATTCGCGGCAATCTATCAAGTCATGCTTGCACTAAAAGCCAGGCATTTATGTCAAGAACTGACTAACCACCGCAAGTGTGTCTAAGTGGATAGAAGAATTTGTTTGACTTAATGCTATGTTAGGTAGTTGGATCCCTATTTGCAATTAATCCTTCCTGAAGGAAAGGTCAGGCTCTGAAAGACTGAGACCTCTGATATTTCACATGGATTGTCCAATCCTTCCAAGAAGGTTTATTCCCTTCCCGTCTGGAGATGACTCCTAAAAGTGGGGCATTCTGGTTACCCCATTGACACACAGGGACTGCACTTTGGGTGTAGAGGTCAAGTCGTGGAGACCTGCTGAGACAGACCTCGTCAGACCTATCCAACCCATGAGCGCTGACTGGCAGGCAGCATTCTGCCAGAGGCTTTCTCTTCACCTCATGCACGTAGATACAACTTCGCTCCCTTAACCGGTTTCAAAGGCATGAGTTGAGTGTTTTTTTTTGAAAGACGATATGATTTTTTACTTTTAGTAACAGATTCAGTGGAGAGATTCACTGTAGGTCACAAACAGATGCATGCAGTCAGTCGGTAGCATCAAACGAGTTTTCGTCGCTTCAATGAAACCCAATGAATGCAAGAATTTGGGGAGGTGGAAGCTGTAGAGGCATAAACACTCCACTCGGTACACATATCTTCTCGTAAACAATAAAAGTTCAGTCCAAGTTGTTAAAGTGACACCCAGTCATTCCAGCCCAAATTAATCTCACCGATGGCAGAAGCCACAGTGTTTGTGGTCTTGTCGATATACCAGCAGTATATGAGGAGCACGGTGTCTTGGAGTCCGACAACTCACTTAATTCCATACCAAAGTGGTGCTTTGGCAGAACGTTGCCTTTCAGATGCATTCTAATTTGGTTGAGTAAAATCACCTTCACTGTGAGTGTCTTCTCTTGCACTTCTTGGTGTCTTGCTTGAGAAAATAAGGTGATAGTTAAGGTGAGTGGCAAAAAACCCTCGTGTTCAGTGCAAAAGAACAGATCGGTGGGTTAAATCTTAGAAAAGCACTTTTATCACACAACTTGAACACTTCAGTAGGGCTCAATTCAAGTCATTTCTAGAGGCAAGCTAAAACACATCAGCGTGGAGGCACATTTGGCTGAGAAAGTGTAAGCACACACACACACATCATGGTAATGACGTAGCAACCGAAACACGGTGACTCAAGAGATCACAATTTACACAAATACCAATTCACTACATTGTACCTTTCCCACTTTTGGGTGCTGTCCTCATCACTGCCCTTAATCACCTCCCACCTGGACTGTCACGGCTTCTAGTGGAGGTACTTGCATGAAGGCAATGTGTGGGGGCTGGGACAATACCTCCGACTTCGAAATAACAGAAATAATGAACATTTTTTAAAAAAAACCCAGCAAATCAGAGGGCATATTCGGTTAGTAGTGACACACATCTCCCATTAGAAAGCTAGCTAGCCAGAACACGGTACAAAGTTAAAATATATCATCACGAATGCCACTAATTGCTACCTGTGCCACTCTGTCTCCATTAGTCTGTGGGAATGCGCAGGCTTGGCTATTTCCGTGCTGACGAAATAGCTCCACCCGGAGAGAAAATCAACACATTTGTTTACGCTTTTGATTTCTCTCTTGCATGAATCTTTATGTGTGTGTAGGTTACAAAAGACACAAAATCGGTCATTCCTGTCACAGAAGAGTGATCAACTGCGAGATTGAACAAGCATGAGAGCCAACTTTCTCACCAGGTGGGGCGCCAACTCATGCTCTTACGCACTAGCCTACACCACTAGCCTGAACAAACACTGTGACTCCAACGCTCACGTATGCACGCACGCATGTGCGCACACATCTATGCACTATGTTACACCAACCGTGTGCGTGCACGATTTCTACTGGCTAAAGCATTAGCCAGTCAGAACGAAGTCGAGTGGAGATTGGTGGATGGAGGGTTCAATCATCTCTCGCCTTGAGTTAGTGATGTGCAAATGTCAGATGTCGGCAAGGTGGGACAAGAATTCCACCAACAATCCATTCCCAAGGTCAGTTCACTTCAGTCCAGTTCTTGCCTCTTTTCACCACTTTCTCGGTAATTTTTAAGGATTTTCTTACAATTTATGCATCCCCTGCTTTCGCATTGGCCCATCAGCTTCTACTCCTGTGAAAAGCTGTTCTTAGGTCTAAAGCCTTGTTTTCATGAAATAACCCTTTTTTGGTCTCAAAAAGGCAGTAGGATAAATTTGATTGCTCTTTTTATTACTAACGATGAGTCCACACTTGTCACTTACGTTATCACATGCTTGACTCTGCTTATTAACAAATAAATAAAACCAACGTAGGAATTCGTTAATCGGTACTTTTCTGAGTGAAAGCGATTGCGTTCTGAATCACCCAACACCTGATGAAAGAGTACAGGAGCCTTAGGCAAGGTCACGGCACGAATGACCCTCGGTATTTCGAGTACACAAACCCGGATCTGGTTTTTTGCAGTGTGCGTAGAGTGCCTTCGTAGGTACTCCAATTAATCACTTTGCACAATCATTGTTGGGTCACGTTATTTTTAATGAGAGTGCTCATTGAGAGCCAAAACTCAAGTAAAATGATACCACAGTCACATGAGTACAACAAAACGGAATCAAAGGTAGCAAATTAAACAGAGGAATTCAAGCAGTAGGGATAAGTTCCATAACCGAATACCACAAGGCTTTTGCGTGTAGTGACATTTCCTCGGTACACCAAACACATTAATGGGAACAGAATAGACTGTGGGAAAGGGTGTCACGTTTATTTCCACTCGTGCGTGGGAGTAGTTGAAGCATAAGGAAGGAAAAACCTGGCTATACTGACCTCTGGCCAGCTCGTCTATGCTTGAGAATTAAATGTGCATTCAAAGGTACTTAAATGGCACAAAAGGCCGAAATTTTTCATTTCTCTAATAAGTGACAGTCAAAGACTCCGGGGGGGAAGGGGGAGGGGAGTAAGCTCGGCACTTTTTTGTGCGTCCACGTATGGCGGCATCTGAACATTTAGACATGCGGCACGACCTGTTGATTTGGAATGTTGTAACGTTGTCCGGAGTTTCATGCAGTCCTGTGGAATCTCGAATCAATAAGTCAGTCGCAGGTTGTGCGGTGGAAAGGTCGGAAAACGAACGGATTCCTCATTCAGCTACATGTAACTCGAGGCTAAAAACTGGCACACAAATTTAACTGCACTAAAATTTGATTAAGCGTGTTGCCATAGCTTTACACCACTTTCTCAAGGAATATTAATAAAAGTGCGACATAATCTGCAGTTTTAAGTGATAAATGGTAATGACTTTATGTGAAAAAATAAGGAATTTAAACCAACAAATAGAAAATGAATTTAGGCGTTTTAGATGAAAAACCACCAAATAATGTAAGTAAACATAGATTGGAGAAATTTCTTGCAATGAATGGTTAGTTAATGTTATGTAGGTTAGTAAAAACTGGCCAAAAAAAAGCAGCAAACTGCTCGTGTTAAAGTGTACCAATGTCGAATTTGAATGACCTTAAGGCATCACAATTCTGCTTTTTATTTGCTTAAATCGTATGAACGCTTTTTATGACTCTTTAATTAATCATTATTTTTCTTCCTCCACAAATGATGACTGCTAGCAATACACTGTCATGAAGGCGTTCCTCTAAGTTTTTAACGAAGTTTGCTACTTTTCACATAGTAGAGGCGGTTGGTAGCATATTCGAGAAATTTCACATTAGTAGATGAATTGCGAAACTAGGTCTGGGGACTTCCAAACCAGTTATTGCTTACTTATCCATTTGGATAGAGTGCTACATTGTGCCGGACGGCACATGCACACTTGCATGTAAATAGTGCAAAAAAAAGGACGTAAACGTCCCGCAAGGGTTCAAAATTTACTTAGCCCATGCAAAGGCGGATCAAAGCAAACCACGATGATGTTAGAAAGAAGGTGGTGGGAGGCACATCTCGTCCCATTACACAACCAACACACGTGTCGTGCGTCAGTCCAGTCCAGTCCAGTCTAGTCCAGGCTAGTGCAGTCTAGCCGCAGACATCGTCAATCAAAATGAATGTGTGCATGCATGCAACAGCGTGTTCCGATCAACTAAGCTTCCTGTCATACGACTAACGGTCCCAAACACACCTCCTGTGGTGGCTGAGCACTCGGCCATCCAGTTGTGACACCAGACGTTGGCGTGGTGGCCACGCTCCACACACGTCTACTCCATTCCCACACCCGACTGACTCTCTGTCTGTGGCGACTTCCACCACCATCGTATGCAGCTCACAGCACTGCAACTGCTCCTGCATACCTGACACGCACACGCTAAACACATACACACCCGAAAACGAGGGAGAGAAGGCAACTATTTCACTGAGACGAGAAGTTGCACAGACTGAGCACCAACAGTGATGAAGAAGTGCAACAGCACCAATCACTCTTTCTACACCAACCAACCGAACTGTGAGTCGTGTGTGCAAACAGAGGAGAAAGTTGAAACACTCTACCCACTCCGCTACACTTGCTTCTCCTCCATCAGCCCCAAACGAGTAAGGTGGGTGTTATTGTAGAGTAAGGGGAAGGGGACACCTCAGGTGGATGAAGTGCGTACGGTGTGGTTAGACGAACCAACGAAGGAGAGGTGAGTGGGCCACGTGTGGAAGTGGTGAAGGTCTCCATACACTCGTTTGGCATTAGCAATGACTCATTGTGCAGCATGAAGATGAGGTAAACGAAAAGGCTCTCCACAATCACACCACCAACATCAACGCGGCTAATTACCGTAGTTGTACACTTTGTGCCACCAAAAGTAGTCGTCAAAGTATGGATACCCCACATCTGAAAAGCATTCAAGTTGAAGCACAGGAGGAGGCTCCAAGACACTGGTGGAGAATGGGGGAAATGGATGAGGTACCTTGCTTCTCGTAGGTGCCACTAGCCGTGCAACTCCCAGCCACGTCAGTGGAGTGTTGTTGAGCACTGAGCTTCCGCCACGCCCAACAGCAAGCAACCACGAAGCTGGAGAAGGTGATTAGGTTGAGTAGAAGTAGGCAAATTATTCCAATAACCAGATTTCGCATTCTGATGTGGTCAGCGGAGCGCTCCTCGGAGGGTAGTTGCTGTAGAGCTGGGTGGAGTGGTGTGGTCGTGTTTGTATTTGGAGACGGAGATGTGGAATTCAGTGGATCTACATTCTCTGTTGTGGTGGTGGACGGAGTCTGTGTAGTGGATGCTGTCGTCGTCGTCGTAGTCATAGTCGTCAGCAGTACTAATTATCTTTCTGTTTCTAAGTTTTTCAGAGAGTTGCTGAAATAGAAATACGTATTTTGGCCCTCGAAACTAGTTTATTTCTTATATAAACTTGGAGATCCCGATTCGACTTGGGCTCTTTTAAATAAATCATGTAGCAGATCTTTGAGCCTCAGCCTGAAAGTCAGAGGCAGAGATGAATACTTGCTTTTTACGATGTATTTGACGAATGCTTTCATTTCGGAATTGTAGATCGGGTAGGCCTATGTGAACTTGTCAGTATGCCGCCTAGGATTTTACTATTCTTCCTCCTTGCAAATCTTGTTCGCGCAGAACCCAGTGTGATAGACAGTTTGACCATTCAACTTCCATCACTTCCAGAAGGCAGAGTGTCCCCGAATCCACCTTCCAAACCTCTTCTTCTTGCACCACCTTCCGCGAAGGATCCAGCATCGAATCCGACAACAACTCCAACGATTACAACTACCACATCCACAACCACATCATCAATACCCTCAGTGCTTTCATCACAAACCTCAGCTCTATTGGATGTTTCAGGACGAGCTCCTAACAATCCAGGATGTCCAGGGATAACCTGCTTCACTCTGACTCTCTCAAACGGTTCCACTGTCTTTGACTGTGCCGCTGAACCACCTCGTGGCTCTACAGTGGCACATTTGCTTGATTGTAACTACTGGCAACCGCCCAGCACTTCCCTGATCCCTATCACAGCAAAATTTTTTAACAATGGTCCTAGGTCTGTTTTCAATGCTGCCAACCATGCAGTACCACTGAGAATTGTCCTCAAACCGCGAACATCGAACCCGAATCTCCGGATAGCTGCTGACTCTATGGTCCCCGGGGCATTGACACGGCTAGTAGAGGCTGTTCGCCGACACGTGAGACCTAAATCCACAACACCGATTAAACTATCTCTAATCATGGTGAAGATCAAACGAATGACGTACGAGGACTTAGCCAGCGTTTTCATGGTTGCCAATATGAGCGGTTTAATCCTTTGGAATCCGGATCACTTAGAGGAGACTAGTTTTTTGCAAGATGCTGACAAAGTATCCGCATTTTCGGAGACCTATGTCCGATTGACCTTTTACTGTGAGACGGAGAATGATTTCCCCGCTTTTGGACGACTGTGGTTGCCATGGCTGAGGTGGCAAGTGAAGTTTCTCCAGTGCAGAGGTCACTACACTTGCTACCGTTGGCCACGTGAGGAAAGGTTATGTTGTAGCCCAAAGCGATGCCCCGAAACTCCCGGTTACGTGGTTACTCACGCTGATAAATTAGCAAGACGAGATCCAGCAGCCTCTCTTGTCCATCAGCAACAGGTGTTGGACTTTTATTCCTGTGAAACAGAATCGGATTTGACTAACCCTTTGGTGGAGCTAAGAAAAAGGGAGAATTGTTGGGCTATTCCCGGTTATGGTGCTATGGACACTACACTTAAACCTACACAGCCTACTTCTACAACAACGACTACGACGACTACGACGACGACGACAGCATCCACTACACAGACTCCGTCCACCACCACAACAGAGAATGTAGATCCACTGAATTCCACATCTCCGTCTCCAAATACAAACACGACCACACCACTCCACCCAGCTCTACAGCAACTACCCTCCGAGGAGCGCTCCGCTGACCACATCAGAATGCGAAATCTGGTTATTGGAATAATTTGCCTACTTCTACTCAACCTAATCACCTTCTCCAGCTTCGTGGTTGCTTGCTGTTGGGCGTGGCGGAAGCTCAGTGCTCAACAACACTCCACTGACGTGGCTGGGAGTTGCACGGCTAGTGGCACCTACGAGAAGCAAGGTACCTCATCCATTTCCCCCATTCTCCACCAGTGTCTTGGAGCCTCCTCCTGTGCTTCAACTTGAATGCTTTTCAGATGTGGGGTATCCATACTTTGACGACTACTTTTGGTGGCACAAAGTGTACAACTACGGTAATTAGCCGCGTTGATGTTGGTGGTGTGATTGTGGAGAGCCTTTTCGTTTACCTCATCTTCATGCTGCACAATGAGTCATTGCTAATGCCAAACGAGTGTATGGAGACCTTCACCACTTCCACACGTGGCCCACTCACCTCTCCTTCGTTGGTTCGTCTAACCACACCGTACGCACTTCATCCACCTGAGGTGTCCCCTTCCCCTTACTCTACAATAACACCCACCTTACTCGTTTGGGGCTGATGGAGGAGAAGCAAGTGTAGCGGAGTGGGTAGAGTGTTTCAACTTTCTCCTCTGTTTGCACACACGACTCACAGTTCGGTTGGTTGGTGTAGAAAGAGTGATTGGTGCTGTTGCACTTCTTCATCACTGTTGGTGCTCAGTCTGTGCAACTTCTCGTCTCAGTGAAATAGTTGCCTTCTCTCCCTCGTTTTCGGGTGTGTATGTGTTTAGCGTGTGCGTGTCAGGTATGCAGGAGCAGTTGCAGTGCTGTGAGCTGCATACGATGGTGGTGGAAGTCGCCACAGACAGAGAGTCAGTCGGGTGTGGGAATGGAGTAGACGTGTGTGGAGCGTGGCCACCACGCCAACGTCTGGTGTCACAACTGGATGGCCGAGTGCTCAGCCACCACAGGAGGTGTGTTTGGGACCGTTAGTCGTATGACAGGAAGCTTAGTTGATCGGAACACGCTGTTGCATGCATGCACACATTCATTTTGATTGACGATGTCTGCGGCTAGACTGCACTAGCCTGGACTAGACTGGACTGGACTGGACTGACGCACGACACGTGTGTTGGCTGTGTGTAATGGGACAGGATATGCTACCCACCGCCTCTTCCTTTATTTTAGGCCCAGCAATCTGCCTCTTTGCAGCATGAGATCTCAAATTCTTGATCTTTCTCAAAGTAACCGATTAATGCTCTCTTGAGCAATAGATTGGGTTAGATTAATTGCCTTCTCTGGTTAAGCTAGATCTCACATTTTCGTCAGCAACAACCGCTTATGACTCATGGTAGGTTGTAGAGTTTCCTTCCTTCTATCACATCCAGCATAAACGGTAGGAATGTTCACTTTTCACTCCCTTTAGAAGGAGTTGGCACTACAGAGTGTGAGAAGCTGATGGATAATTCTTCTGTTCCAGATCTATCCTCTCCATCCGCCTCCTCCTGTACTGCTCAATTAAGAATCATGGGGGATTCATTTCATATTTATTACCCACACGCTTACACACACAGATTTGTGTGTGAAGAAAGAAGGCCTAATCGAAGAGCACCCTCCACATTAAAGTTAGACGTCCGCGAATCGCATGTCTCGGTGGCGACTGCACAATGTGACCTAAGTTCAAGTTTTCTAACGTGTGCTTGAGTGGATTGCTACGCCTTTTCATTTACGTTATATGCTATAAAACTGATTAATGTTTGTCCGTCAAATTGTCTTCGATTTCAAAACTACTTTTGTAAGAATGGAACGCTAGACACTGACGATATCGATGCAGAGGCTGTGATCCGCATACGCTGTTCTTCTCGCCATCACTATTCCATGTCGGTGATGGAACCTCACCCTAACCAGATACCCAGATCCTAAATCATTTCTCCATCAAGGCGAGAACACACCCCTTGTCAAGTTCTTCCGTGCATCCACTCATTTTACGGTGAATCTATCCATGGTGCATTCATGCTTGCTTCCTCTCCCCTCTCCTTCTCTCCCTCACACCCACCACATGCCACCATCGACACATTTAAGGACTTTCCTTTAACTAACACACACACACTCAATTCCACTATCAACGCTTCCCCTACACCAGTCACTGGTCACTCGCACACGAGTCTCAATTTGCTACCACGTCATCAATACCCTCAGCGCCTTCATCACATACCTCACCTCTACTGGATGTTCCAGGACGATCTCCAAACAATCCTGGATGTCCAGAAATAACCTGCTTCACTCTGACTCCCTCAAACGGTTCCACCATCTTTGACTGTGCCACTGAACCACCTCGTGACTCTACAGCGGCACATCTGCTCGATTGTAACTATTGGCAACCACCCAGCACTTCCTTCTTCCCTATCACAGCAAAGTTTTCCAGCAGAGCTCCTAGGTCTGTTCTCGTTGAAAGTAGCCTCATGTTGAAAGCGCACTGCATCCCTTCCTCTTTGTCATCTCCTTCCATATTCGAGTTCCGTTGCGTCCTCTATCGGCACCGTGACCGAGGTGCCAATGAGCTGCACACTGACCGCTACTTCCGCATAGACACCGCGATGACTAAAAAGTGAAAGTTTTGTAGTCGTTCACTTCCGCTCCCTCGGTGAAAGTTGTGGCCCGGGTAGTTGACCTGATTGCTGGTATTTTGATGTGGCTTTGAAGATCCTTCCGGTGAGAGTCTTCTGTGATCCAACTATCCACAATACGTGGTTTTTGAGTTAGCTTTTTGGTTGGGCACCCAACTCCTCCTAATGGCATCATTATGAACCCTGACACTCAGTTCAGGTGCGTTGAAAGCAAAGAAGTCGCATGGCTAACAATACAACGCCTCATAAACCTTAATGCATTAATTTGTCTAGCCTTACTGATGAAGTGCGTTGTACCTCAGATGTCAATCACTCCCTTGTGAAAGCATTAACCTTTTAAAGCAAAACATTCCAATGAAGCACGTAACATGCCACTTTGATTGAATTTTGTTCCACATTATTTTCCATTTTTCAATGTGCCTCTCTGGCTGTCCTGCCTTTTGGCAGCTCAGGCAACTGGAAATATTAACCGAAATTTTTTTTCTGGGACATCTATCCAAAGTTATTGCCCCTCTTGAGGGGGAAAGAGAGAGTGAGGAGCTTGCCATGTCATCTTCAGATTCCCAAAAGTGTAGTCGCTGAGATTGACCGCTCACACAAAATCAGCCATGAGCGGCGATGCTACACAGGTTGTCAATGCCAATGTGCTCATTGACAGTTTATAATTTTTAGCACTAATTGAACCTTAAGGGGTTTAGTCCTAGATGTTGCCTTGTTCGTCCCATGATACCAGCACTTTGACTATCAAATTGTCCAACAAAAACGGCACCACTCCTCACATACCACCAAGATGTGATCATTCTCAGATTGGGAATTTTCTACATCGCATTCATTAGTGTAAACTTATTCGACAGATTTGTGGCATTATTTTATGTAATTTAGCAATATTAAATAGGCTAAGACTGCGTGTCACATATTTGTGACGGAAGGTGTGGAGGGAAACCAGGTCTACACGTGTAACTGACACTGGTATGGGATAAGTATTGGTTTCAACTAAATTTTTAAGAATTTCTTGAGCAGTTTAAAGTCATTTTTTATTGGTAAATTGTGCAGGAACTAGAAAAGGAATGGATAGAAATCATGCTTTCTACCTAGTAAATGGCAGAAAAAATACATATTCACCTAACTTATTAAGCGATGAGAAGATGATACAACTTTTAGTAATCCTGATGTCAAGCGGCTAGCGGAAGTTCACTTCTCGAATCGATTCAGATGCATACGACTTTCCAGTTTCCTCCGCGTCAACAATACGTGACGCATGCTTTTTATCAGCTTACATTAAATGATTACACCGCATTGTGTTACAATCAGATTGGTTAAGTTTACAACCGTTAATTCTTTATCTAGAGATGATCCCTTATCTGATAATTAAAACGCAGGGGCTGTAGCTGCTTACCCTCCTCAGAGGGACAACGCTATTTGATGTGGTGGTAAAACCACCTGAGACAGAGTGGCAAACTCGGCTTGTGTCTCATCACTTCTACCTCAAGGAGTGCTCCAAGCATTACCCCCATCCCATATTCTAAAAGAATAAATCCTTTGTGGATCCATGGAAAGGGGGTTACGCCTTCCAAGAGGCGATATCCGGCGGCACTCCACTTACACCGTTTTGTGACTGTCGACATCACTCAAAGGTGAAAGTAATGGTGTCATCAACAACACTTTGGATGATTCATCTGCCATTTTAAAGAAACTGCGATAAATGTCTTTCGAGTTTTTTTCTGATTCTTGCAAATAAAATTTGTGCCTAGTTGGATTAACTGTTGCACAACTGCCTGTTCCATGGTTTATAGCCCCAACAACACGTAAAAACAGGTGATGTTAAATTCATTCATTAATTAGTACATTCCCTGAGCATACGAGTGCCCTTCTATAATTCATTGCTACGAAAAAAAAATGGAAATAAAATAAGAATGAAAACATGCGAAGTAGGGAGGTTTTACGATTTGAGAAGGGCAATTTTGAAGACAAGACGCCACTCCCAACTTTGCACTCATTTAATTTCAGGTTTTGGACTTTTTTTCCTCTTTTTCCATTTTTAGATAGAGCATCCTCTGAAGTGGCACCGACTCCATTGTTTGCTCGAAGTGGCACCCAGGGCTCCTTTGAGCACACCCCAGTTATGGGTTCACGCGATGCCCTATTGCCAGCCTCCTGCACACCCGCCAGTGTTCGAAATGTTAATGGACTGCCGCCGTCGGGGCCGAAATCACTAAAGGTCACACGGGTCAACGAGCCATCGTTGCGGGGCCACACTCACACCATCATTATTGAAGGGGAGGTGAATGGGGATGCTCCATCACCCTCCCACCTCTTCTCCCAGCGTCATTACGTTTGACCTGTATTCTTTTTTTCCTCTCCCCCTTAGTCTCTTCCTTTGTTGCCTTCGTGAACTCCTCCTCTATAAGTGCAATCTCGTTTTACCCGCCTCTTTGTACAGACGTTTGACTGTCACTTCTCGATGTGATTTTTATTGACTAGAAATATCCGCGTGATCTTTTATCTGGGCTTCCAATTCCTACAAATGAGCATGAATAATTTCCTTTTTTTTCCTGCCTTTGCCGTTAATAAAACCACTCCCTGTGTTGCCTTACCTTACGTCGGGAATAGCTTCATCAAGAGCAGGACAAAAGCTCATTCTTTTAGTGTATTTTGAGGTGGTAGACTCTCCAGCCTCCTGCGATTCGTGCATCAGAAAGGACATGCCTGTAGCGTCCCAAGACTCCCTTTAAGGTAAAAGAAAGCATAGTACTAAGGCAGAATACATGTAGTCTGGAAACAGGAAGATCGGGGACTGCTGGCATGGCCCGGAGGCTAGCCAACCGGCTAGCACAATATGGCCACCCAAGTGACCAGAACCGGCAGTTCGAACAAACAAAGTATTACACAGCCCCTCTCTTTATTCGAGCGCCGGTCCCGACGCTCCCCTTGGTCAGCCTCCTGTGTCAGCCATCACAACGTAATCAGTGCTGCTAGAAGCACTCACGAGCTAACCGTGCCAGTCATCAAGATACGAACCCATGTGCTCTTGCAGTGCCATCAATTCCGCGTAGCGCTTGATGCAACAAATGCGCATTTCTTAATCCTCTTCTCCCACGATAATGTGGCCCACTGAAAGGTAGGAGTACGAATCCAAGTTTTTGAATGGGTCGAGGCACACGCAACACATATTGTGATTCCAGGCTTTTTTGATGCCGTAGGAGAAGCGCGAGGGTGTCGTAGAACTCGGAGCAAATTGGGCAATCGGGCCTCATAGGAACGGGATGCTCGTGATCCAAGTGTACAAAGCATGAAACGATGCTATCGAATGGCGTCCTGCACATTCTGCATCTGGAGATACGCATTTTGACGAAGATGGGCGAGATGTCCGCGAACAGGAGAGAGAGAGCTTACGGGGATGCTTGACCACAACGTCGCTGGTGCCTCTTGGCAGTTCTACTGAACTTGGAGTTCACGGCTAGTGTCACTTCGGCTGTTACTAGCTTCCCTGCAGAACACGAGGGCGAGGGAGATGCCGGAGATGGATGTCGATCTCAGTCCTTCTGTTATGGAATGTAAGCGATTCTCCCATCCGTAGCACATGTACTTCTTTTACACCGCTAAAATCTGCTAGATTCCATGTTAGATGGAACTTTATCAAAGTCGGGTCAGCTTTCCGTTGCCACCAATGCAGTGTCATGAGACTTCCTTGAAGGTAGTAGAAGGCATAGTACGTGGACAGAATCTATATTCTGGAAACAGAGGGACTAAGGGGCTGTTGGTAGGGTTCGGAGGCTTGCCAACTGGCTAGTACAACATGGACACCCGAGTGACCAAAACCGGCAGTTTGAACAAACAAAGTATTACAATGCCTACGGGGCCTTACCGCGAAGTGGACTTATAATCTTCAGTCTCTGACTTGCCTCCGTGCCTAGAAATACAGTTAAACAAAATATTAAAGTAGGACGGAACTGCTCAAGCTATTAATTCGCGGTAGGCTTACTGAAATTACATTGACATTCAGCTGACAACTCAACGTTGGGCGTTGACACCATCTGCAACGTATATGAACCGGTTAGTTATTGTGGTGTGTGGGCTAGAGTCCTTTCCATATACAAATCCACGAAATGCCTCATCACAAATGAATTAGGGTTCGCAAAGCTTAAAAGAAGTAGCATAAAACTGCCTAGCGATGGCAGAGATGCATCGGTTCTTTGGCAATAGCTTTCGAGGATACTCGGTTGCTATGTGACAAACTTGAAGGACTGTATACACAGAGAGCCGCGCGGTAATAAATATTTTCACTACTTGCAGCTTTCTTTCTGTCCTGGGCGTTACCTACCTATATTTCTTCCTTTATGGTACAATCAACGTCCAGAGTGGAAGTGGATGTTCCAATGCATTCACTTCCCATAATGAAGTGAAGTACTGTTTTGTGTATCGATGGTACTCTCCCCACGTTTTATAGCGCCTTTAAGTGTAACTTGAGCGCTTAAGTAGTAGTTACTGCCATTTAGATAAAGTGTCATTTGCTATAGTCACCCATTTGATTTCTCAGGCTCCTTACTTTGTGAATTTGCTCACCATTCGTTAGTTCATGCTTGTGGCTCCCCAGACCTCCTCTGCTTCAGAAACATACGCTCTCATTTGTTGACTCGTGGGTAATTCATTGAATACCAAATAGAAGACAGCGCTCAACAAGGAAAGGAACCTATGTAGCACCCATAGTTCTGTGTTTGCCTACGCAGGCTCCTCAGTCCCCAAAAGTCTTGTTCACCTTCTTGGAATGGTCTCCATTGAAAGCAGGAGTGCTCTTCTGTGCACCAATGGTGAAGTTCCATCCCGAGCCGTAACCTTCAAGAAGGATCAGGACTCGGCATTATTTGGTGATAAAAACGGTATGATAGTCTTTGACCTGTGATTTTTCTTTTTCTGTCCCGGTGGCTCTTAGAGTCAGCCTTGTAGCGTGCTGAGACTTCCGTGAAGGGAAGAGAAGGCACAACACTACGGCAGAAAATAAATTCAACAGAGAGAATGGGGCTGCTGGCATAGCTCTGAGGCCAGTTAACCCGGCTTGGACAATATGGCCACCTAAGTGACCAGAACCGGCAGTCGTCCACCCACGCTCCTCTTGGTAAACCTCCCATGTCAGTCATCACAACGTACTCAGATCTGGAAGAAGCACCCACGAGCTAACCGTGCCAGTTGTCAAAATTCGAACGCAGCTAAGGAGACGCTGACCCCTCTTGGCACTTCAACTCGACTTCGAGTTCCGTCTAATTTGGAAACTAAATTCAAAGTTGGAAATTCTGTCGACTATCAGCGTGCCAATAGGGAGACGTTAAAACACCGATCTCCTAAGCAGGTAATGTTAGGGGAATCTCCACAACAAAATGCTTCCAGGTGACTCACAACTAGTGTCGTTTTAGTTGATGGGGTGGATGCCGAAGGCAGACGTCGTTCTCAGCCCTTCTGTTATAGGAGGTCAGAGATTCTCCCATCCTTAGCACATGCAATTCTTTCACACCACTACAGATTGTCACAAGCAATAGATAGAAATCCCATAGAAATCCCATAAAGTCGGGTCTGCTTACCGCTGCCACCGATATAGCGTCTCGAGACTTCCTTAAAAGCAAAAAAAGGCATAATACTAGGGCAGAATACATGTATATTCGGCAAGCAGAGGAATTGGGGCTGCTGACATGGTCCGGCGGCCAGCCGACCTGGCTAGGACAACATGACCACCCAAGTGACCGACACCGAAACCGGAAGTCCGAACAAACAAAGTATTACAAGCCTTAATTCTTGCCTACACTGACTAATTTGGCAAACGCCATCTAACCGTTCAACGGAGTTGGATTTGCATCATCCTCTCAGTGTTGCTATTCGCACTTGTAAAATAGATTTTCACCCTTTAAGAACTCCGCTTCTTTACCTTCCACGAGCCGCCACAAAAGCAGCTCGAGGACTCCTACGTCGTATAATACAATAAATACTGTTTGCTACTTAGAAGGAATGTAAATGCGTTTACAGAACTAGCAGTTGTCGATGGAAAAGCATCCGGAGTAAATGGGTGAATATGGAAAGACCCTGGTGGAAGTGCTGTAGAAGTGATTACCACTTGCTGCAAGGAGTCGAGTCTAGTCAAGACAAAAGAGTAGAGAAGCAAATAAATTGGCGGTGAGATGTAGACTGACGAAATCCGAGAGGACTAATTTATTGAGTTCAGGCATCCTGTCGAGTCATTCCATTGTAACCGGCGTAGAACCATCATCAGGAAGGCAGCGAGGTCACCTATCAACAAAAGGACATTTGGCATGGAGTCCCAACACCAGTCTTACAATCGTGTTGCACTATAACAATCCAAGGCATGCTACAACGAGGGGAGATTTATTATAGTCCTACAGGAAGCCCTCTCGGCTATGCCCTCTGGCATGGATACAACTTGTGAACGTTGAAGAGTCTAAACACTTTGACACACTGATAACGGGGTAGCCAGTCTATGCCGTGTTTGGTAATGTCCCGTTAGCTCTTTTTCACTCATTTGCAAAATGTTTTGTTGAAAAAATGTTGGCAAGGAGTCGGTGAATTGAGAGATTACCGAAATCGGACGTCGCAGGAGCCACGTTTTTTGGATGATTGGATCAGAGGATCCTCAAAGCCACATCAAAATACCAGCAATCAGGTCAATTGCTTAGGTCGCAACTTCACCGAGGGAGCGGAAGTGAACGACTACAAAACTTTCACTTTTTAGTCATCGCGGTGTCTATGCGGAAGTAGCGGTCAGTGTGCAGCTCATTGGCACCTCGGTCACGGTGCTGATAGCGGACGCAACGAAACTCGAATATGGAAGGAGATGACGAAGGGGAAGGGATGCAGTGCGCCTTCAACATGAGGCTACTTTCAACGAGAACAGACCTAGGAGCTCTGCTGGAAAACTTTGCTGTGATAGGGAAGAAGGAAGTGCTGGGTGGTTGCCAATAGTTACAATCGAGCAGATGTGCCGCTGTAGAGTCACGAGGTGGTTCAGTGGCACAGTCAAAGATGGTGGAACCGTTTGAGGGAGTCAGAGTGAAGCAGGTTATTTCTGGACATCCAGGATTGTTTGGAGATCGTCCTGGAACATCCAGTAGAGGTGAGGTATGTGATGAAGGCGCTGAGGGTATTGATGACGTGGTAGCAAATTGAGACTCGTGTGCGAGTGACCAGTGACTGGTGTAGGGGAAGCGTTGATAGTGGAATTGAGTGTGTGTGTGTTAGTTAAAGGAAAGTCCTTAAATGTGTCGATGGTGGCATGTGGTGGGAGCCATGGATGGATTCACCGTGGAATGAGTGGATGCGCGAAGGAACTTGACACGAGATGTGTTCTCTCCTTGATGGAGGAATGACTAGCGATCTGGGTTCTCATCATCACCTTCTGTCTGGTAGCCACCGATAAGGAGTCTGCCCAAAGGGGAGCTCCTAGTAACCCTCTTAACAACAATGAATAATTTTATTTTATTACCTTTCTAATCTCCGCAGGTATAGGTCATGCTTTGGGGGTCACCGGCCTTTGTGTACGCTCGTAATGATCGGTTCACGAGGCTCTGGCTCAGACGTTGTATTCTCAGTTCCCACATAGGTAGCACAAAAGCCTCAAATTATTTCTATCCTCAAGGCGTGGTTGACGCCCTTTGCGAACCCATTAAGTCTACTTCTCCTCCTCGGTATTTTTAGCACCCAGAGGGCCTCCTTACCTGCCAAATCGCTTTTGTATTCATGGTGGATGTAACTGTGATGCACTATTAATGGTGCGTTGGACGTAATAACTTGACTTCACATCATCAATCAGGCACATTAGTTGGACCTTCTCACATTTCAAGAAGTGATTTGGAGAAGGTTGAAGTAAGTGGCGCATGGCATACGTGGAGCACATACCAGATTGTGTAACAGCAGACTGCCTTTAAAAAGCAAATAGATTTTAGAACTATAGGACTTTGATTTTAGAAGTTAAAAGAGATCTTAGATGAGTCAGATTATCATTTTAACGGAACTGAACTTCTCATGCGCTAACTTAACAAAGATCGTGTTGATTGTAGGTTTACCTGATGCTTGAATGACTATTCACGGGGCTGACCCATGACCCACAAATCATCGGTAGCTGAGGCACAGACGTCGTTTGAACCTCCGATCAGTTCCATCACCAAGCTCGACTACCCTACCAGTCTCCTGCAACCGGTAGGCGTCCATGTCTTTCATGCATTCGTTGACAAGAAACGCCACTTCTTACCATGTCCCACTTCATGCATCCATTACCAAGCTTGCCTACTGTACCAACCAGTATGGACTTAATCGGACCTTTGTGGACTGCTGTGTTGCACAGCATGGAAATCAGCTGTCGGCCAAAGTACCACAGTACACCCACCTACCGCTACTGCTTGTGTCGCCTTTACCGCACCACACTAACTCTCCCCTCACACTACTCCTCCTCCTCGTGCCCATCAATGAGCACCGCTTTGCTGCATTCAAGTGATTTGGCATTGAAAATAATCTTCGGTTCTCCCTCCTTTCCTCCCTCTCTACCTCTTCTCTCGTCGGGAGGGCAAATGCATCGCACATCTGTGACGCATTCCACATCACAAAGAGTTTTGTGTGGGAAATCGCGATTGAGATGGGACAATGGTCTACAGGAAGTATTCTTGCACATCAATCATCGTCTGGTTGACACATATTAAACATCCCTAAATTATCAATAACCTTTTTTCCACATTTTATTCAATTAAAAGGAGAGTTCCGTCTATCATTAAAACGCTGTAAAGGGTTCATAAGTTATGCTCAGTTTATAAATTCACACTTTTTTTATGAATACGATCAAAATATGGAAGTGTTACTTGCGGGATAAAATTAATTTCATATATTTCAAATTGAATAATACACTCCCTGATGATTTACATAAGGGGTTTGAGTCGGCCATGCTACTTAACAACAAAAAGTAGCACGGCTCACACAAAATGCTGGAACAAGGTTCCCCCTTTTTAAAACAATGTATTAGAAAATAGCTACTCCCTTACCTCAAGAATCAAGATGGTTGATTATTCACTTTATGGGTCAGTGCCTTCTTTAAATCCTAGGTCGATCGACTTCTGCCACGAATGTTGGTAATGGAAGTACTTTTGGGACCTGAAAAGCGAAAAATAACAGAAAATTTATTATTAACAATAAAAATCGAGTTGCACTGCTATTTTGTGGCACATCTAAACAGCATAAATTGTTAACATGTTTATTTAAACCACTTTGATGCAGCGTATTCCCGATCTCCCATAGTTATTGGTACATAAAATTCTCCATTACTCTTTTACGGGCTCCTTTAAAAAGGTAAGTATTTGACTTGATTTCTTAGTGGTTCACAAGTTTCCATTCATGATAGAGTTATCATGAGAAAGTATTCTAAAAAGGTGCAAAAATCAACAGTGCGACTAAAAAGGAGCTCATCTTCAACCGTGGCATCCACATTTCGACCTCACTCCTAGTTGGCACCCTTATTTTCTATCCTACAGCAAAATTAGCCAATTTTTTCGGGCTGAAAGCTAGAAAAGCTGAAAATCGGAGGAGGAGGTATATTTTCTATCTCAACCGCATGACCAGCTCTACCTCGAGTCGTGGGATGGAGATGGTGATGTGGCTAGTGACCCAAACCCCACAATAGTTACTTTCAGGTCGGTGAGTGGGTGGTGATTTAGAGGTAAGGTAAACCACTGAACTATCTGAACTGCTCGAATTGGTTAAACAATGCGTATGAAGGAAGTGGAAAGTAACTTAATCAACCCCATCGTCACCTGCTAGTTTGTAAAATGGGAAGTGAATGGAAGCCCCCAATTGCTTGAGTGTACGCACATCCTTCCATTTCGCACTGATGTGGGTGTGAGGAGAGTGGTCCGTCGCACACATTAAACTCTACCAAAAGTTCTCTTTCGTGCACTAACCTCAATGGCAGCACTTTGAAGCGGCACATAAATAAGCGCTGAGAGAATGGTTATAAATTATTCCTGAATAGAGCGAATCAATTTTGTGGTACATTTTACCGCGCCTTCTCCAAATGCTATGCCAGGAACCCCACGGGACCTCCTGTAGCCGCATCAACTAAATGGGGATTAACTTGATTCGTAGAGGGTCTGTAATGGGAGGGAAGTAGCGGCCACGACAATACAATGTGCCGTACCGACAGGATGATACAAACACACGCTTTGTGACGCATGCATACACGAGTCTTGCTATCCGAAATACCCCAAACACTTGCCTATCACATACCAATTCCGAATTTAAACTTGAAGTAGTAACTTAGGATAGTGTACCCTCACCATTTGGCAAAAACTCCAGACAATTCGATAATTTGGAAGCCTCCTCCAAACTTTCATTGGTAGATTTAGAGTCAAGGGTTGGTTTTAATCAGGGCAAATACTCATTTAGAATAAGAAATTGCGTTTACAGTGACTTTTAGAATCTATGATGTGATGTACTTTACAAAAAAAAACTTAATGAACTGAATTCCTAAAAAATCACCCTGCTACTTATTTTTAATGAGCGGCGAAGTGTGCCGATTATGCATTCCCTTTCAGCATAGCCAATCGTAACCGATATCACTGCTATTCAACATTGTACTACTTGGTTTGTTCTGACTGTCGCTTTCGGTCTCGGTCTCTTGAGAAGCTGGGTGGGCAAGCCTTCGGGCAATGCCAGCAGCCCCGTTTCCTCTTTTACCTACAAGGAAGTTTTGGGATGATGTAATTATTGTGATACCATCACAAGTAACTTTATCACTGTCTATAAGAGTTCGTATTGAATTATTTCCGTGACAAAGCTTCCGGAGGCACCAGACATGTACCTGAAAACAAAAAAGAGGGCTGCACTTCATTCTCTGTCGTTAAATAATGTCGGTAACTACGCATTTTGGCACAGACTTAACTGCAAGTGAGCAAATAAATCAGATTTATTGTGTGACTTGTATGCACTACGAGAAGAGTTCTAACTTAGGATTATATGGGATATGAGTCTTTTAAATCCTTTTTATTAGCGATGCATATAGTTGAGGGAAAGGGACTTTGTCTGCTGGGCAGACTGGCGCACCCGCGATTGCATTGACCGGTTGACCTTGACCCTACCGTGATTATAAGCACACTGATGCATGATATTAGCCAATTATATGAAATACTCAAGGAAACTTCTGGTTTTTCGATTCAGAACATTTTACACCATTGCAGGTACCTTCAAAACGATTGACGTTCAAGGCAAACTGCGACTCTTGTAATTACAACCGAAGAATGCTCTTAGTTACTAAGATTATTATCATTTCAACAGAATTTGACGTCCGGTTGTCTTGATGCGAGGGATGGGCTACTTTATAAACGATCATCTGGTGTCTACAGCTCTCACTGCAGAGGGACCCTCGAGGCTGTAACTGGAATAGTCAACGGTGACGTTGCTCCAATACACGTGCAGACTGGTTCACCATCATCTGCACCTGGATTGGATAAACCTGTCGTTCACCATATGTGGTGCTCCGTTCTGTCCCCATGGCACTCTCTTGCCCTTTCTCACTACTCTTGAAGAGATATCATGCTATGAAGCGGTATAAGGAACAAGAGAGACAATTCTATTTCTTTGTATGCCAATCAGGTTAGATGGGTTTGTTTAAGTCGCATCCAGATGGTGATGCACTGCGAACTGCGATGTTTTCAGCAAGTTTCTGACGCTGTTTATCAATTTTTTTTGCGCGTAAATGAAGTAATCACGGGTTTCTACTCTTGTTCCCTGGAAGGAGAGTAGCTGCGTACTTATCTAACCAAATCACATGGAATCACGAGGAGAAGTTTTACAAAGATCGCGTGAGGGAGCTAAAATTGAGAATGCCTTTTGTTGATCATGTACCTCTTTTCCTCTAGATATCACTTCTAGTCCCACTAAAATCTATTTGCCATCCCTTGGATCACACCAGCATCGATTCCATTCCCTTCTCAGCCCTCCTTCTCCACCCCCCATCCCCCACTTCTACTTCTTTTCCTTATTCAGCGGCTCCGATGCGGTGCACAGTACCATTAATGAAGACGTCTAAAGGGAAAATGGTAGAACTAGTGGTGAATACCACTCGTCTACTTCATGCTTTCATTTTTCTCTTGTTGCTTTGTCCGAGTACTTTTCGTTTCAGACAGAACTTCGGGCTACCTTGACACTGAGGTGCTGCCAAGAGAAACTGACGATTAAATGTAAAAAGACAGCCTGAATAAGTACCGTGAAGTTTAAATGAGCCGATAAGGAAATAGAGATGGCTGAGTCCGACCATCAGATCGTAAATTATTGGTCGGGCTAAGATGATTAAGAGAAGATTTAGTTTCTGCTCAGCAGGATCCTCTTTAACGACGATAACATCACTTTTGTTGACGCAAAAGAGGATGAAGAAGAGACTTATCAAGATCTTTTAGCCCCTCGGAAATAATCAACCGCCTTCCTTCATGCCAATACTTATACCTGCTGTTGGAAATGGAGCCCTTCAAAAGTACGAGCACTCCTTGCATACCTATCGTTCACTCTTAGCAATCAACCTGCCTGTCACCTATCCCCATATTAGGAGACAGATGATGTAATGTCAAGACAACCGCAAATTATTTGACATCCATGATAGCTGTAAACTCAAACTTTCGAATATCAGCTACGCTTCAGTAAGTTTTATCTTACCTTTGCTCACTCATTAGCATGCCTTAATTAGGAGGGATCGAATGCATTCCTTTATTACTCTGGTAGTGGAGGAAACATTTTGCGCCTAATCCAACCCAGGAAATCACAAATTTTGCATTATCCTTAATGCATTTGGATTTACTAATCACCGTAAGAAGAGGCCGCGGGGAGCAGGGGTTTTTTTAGAGGATATTGTATATACTGAGTAAATGCTCTTTGTTTTTTCGGATGAAAAGCAAAGTGATGGATACGAAGCCTGTTGTTATGACCTTCTTTACACCATGGAGATACAGTCAGTTTTGCCCTCAAGTTCTATCACCTTTTCACGAGTAAAATTGTTGTTTAATCACAGAACGCTGCACAGATATTGGAATGAAGTTGATATTGAGGTCAATTCAACTCTGTCGGCTGCATGAAGTCGTGGAGCATTTCATCTCACAGAAGAGGGTCTTTTACATACCCCCGTTTAGTGATAACACATCGAGATGTCCATAAAAAGGCAGCGAGGTCAGCGTGCCACATCCTTCCCTAATTAAGCAACAATTTTTTGCTCATAAATTTCTCCGTTATTTGGTCATTATGGTAAGTTTGTAAACAATTACACAAGCGAATCATTTTCCCCACTTAACAAATCAACAAATTAAGCTCGCGCGATTTTATGACCGACAAAAGCAATTAACTTACTAGTCACACTTGGTAATAAAATTACAGTGGGTAGAACTCATAAGTGACATCGTTCATACATCCACAGTTAAAAAAGTCTCCTCTCTCATAATAAAGGACACACATAAAATGTTTCAAACTTTTTGGGAGTCAGTCCTCTTCAAGGTCGAAGGTGGAAGAATGGTTTAAATAAACACGTTATTTGACAGTGCGATTGATGGTAAATAGGCTTCTACCGTAAATATATGCGCTAAATTGTTTTTAATTGAGTTTATGAAAAGAATGTAGCAACTCTTTTATTTGTTGTTACTTCTGTCTGCTCAGTTAGGTTCCTTGAGGTGATATTAAGCAAATTTGTATAATTTGCCAAAAATTCCATAATGAGTAGGGTGATTTTTACCGCCGTTTGCACGAATAGGGATTAGGCCATCCTTGTTGCTTTGAGATTACGATGTTTGTCTGTTTGAAATACTAGGTATTTAATTCATGCAATGACCTTAACGACACAAGGTTGTAGTCGCGGGTAGAAGGCTTCACGAAAACGAGACCAAGCTAATAATTTTTTGACTGAGTTTGTTGCCAATACACTGTCTGAATAATCACTCTGCGGCTTCACTCCTTTTTCTGGCTCTTTAAAAAATTAAGTCTTTTGTAGTCTTTAATGAAAATAATGCTCAATTTTACATTCAGTTTAGGTCTATATGGTGCCCGTTTTACTTCGGACTTCCAGGACCTCGTTTAAGACAGCCATGAAAACATAGTATGGATATTAAGAAGCTCTTAGGAAGTAGTATGCACCCTAGGCCTGAACGACACATTTTATGGCTATTTAATGACTAGCAATTAAGGCAAGTGAATGTACACACCCCCCTATCAAAAGATGCCAAAAATGTAAGCATCACATAAGCACAAAAATGAGGTGTCAAACGCTGGCTGCGACGAATCGTTCCACTATACAAGGGATTGTAAAGTACACGGGGTTGTTCATATACGCATACATTTTTAGATGGAAGTAAGTATGAGATTTTTTAACATTGAATATTTTGCAGGAAACCGTCTGTAAAATTGGCAGGCGATAAAGGCCTTGACATTCACATTTGTTACATTAGACAAAGACTAAGTTGCCTTCCACAATGAGGTCGCACTGATACCAATGGAAATGGAAGAAGGAGTAACTTCGGAGTGGCAAATTTGTGCTGAGATATGTAAGGTCACTTCCTGTAGGCTATTGTCCCATCATAATCGCAACTTTTCACACAAAACAATTTGTGATGTGGAATGCATTACAGATGTGCGATGCGTCTACCCTCTCAACCTGAGGGAAGGAAGGGAGGTTACTCTCAATGTCGAATTACTTGAATGCTGCACGGCGGTACCCTCGGATAGGGAGGAGGAGGAGGAGTGTGAGGGGAGATGATTGGCTACTCAGGGGGGATGGAGTTTAATTGTACCACAACTTGCCATGGCCATTGGGAGAGTTTGTTTAATGCAATGGAAGAGACACAAGTAGTAGCCAAATGGAGTGCGTACTGCGGCACAATGTCTAGTAGCTGATCTCCATACTTTGAGGCACAGCGGTCCACGAAGGCCTGATGCAATCCATACTGCTCAGTGGAGTAGGTAGACATGGTAATGGATGCATGAAGTGGGATATGGTGAAAAGTGACGTTTCCTGTCAGTGAATGCATGTTAGGCATGAACACCTGCCTGTTGCAGGAGACTGGAAGGGCATTCGAGGGTGGTAATGGATGGGATAGAATTGACTAAAAGTTTCAAAGACGTTTCTGCGTCGGCTATTGATAATTTGTGCCTCGCTACTGCCCATTCCACCAGCATATGGGTCAGCTCCGTGATAAGGCATGCAAGCAGCGCCTAAAGCCAAAACACCCTACACGAGTGGATTGTACGGCTAATCTTAGTTTTTTTATTGAGAAAAGATGTTAGATAAGTAAGTAGATTGATGGATAGACGAATAGACGGATGGGTAGAGAGGCTACCCACCACATGAAGGAAATCAGACAGTGGCCTTATCGTTTCTGACCTTTTCTTGTTTCCACCTTGCTTGCTGTTTCTACCCAGGCATAAAATTTTTGCCTCTATATGAAAGTTTTTATGGAGCAACGTAATTGCCTCTGGTATGGACGGCGGCGGTAGGTGACTGTCCCGACGAGTTATTTGCTGAGGGGCCATAGTGTCCTAAGTCATCCTTTCCTCGACTGATGGATGACGCTTACGGAAGCTCACCAACCTGTACTAGGGGAAATTGCGTTGTCAAGAGGGCGAGGCTACTCGTCTAACCGACAATATCCCCATTGTGTCATTGATTTCAAGCAAATTTCCTATTTGAATAGATTGAAACATGTAATGTAAGATGGGCTACTACACTTCATCTAGAGGGAGAGAGAGTTCTTGAAGGGCGTCAGCACAGATCGCAGAGAATACCAAACCATTCATAGCCAAACTTTGCGCACTTCTAACGAGTGTCCGATTGAGAACCTCCAAGCAAGCTAACCTCTCCAGCGCTACCTCCTGATCCCATTTGGGAAAGTGGTAGAGATGTTTCGTTGCATGAATGGGCAGAGTGTTCTATTGACGGTCTACTCGGCTGCTCTCCTCGATTAGTAAAACATGTCTCTCCTCTATTGTCAGTAGTTAAATAAGCACCTCCCTATGCTATTTTAGGTGAAATTTATGAAAGGCTACACTCACGATCAAGCGTTTCGGAGTGCCACCAACAATGTGAAGTCAGTAGTTGATCGAGGCCTCCAGCTCGAGAAGATCCAAGCTTCTAATGCAATCTCTGATCTCATTTACAACGATAGAGGTCATAAAAAGGTATGGTGCGATTCCAATTCTCCATCAAGTTTTAAATGTCAAATTGGGCGTATGATTAAGTTCAGTAAGAGGACTTCCGAACTTTTTCAGGGCTATTTCCTCCACCTTTCACTCCGTGGGAAAGTATGTACGTGTATGCAAAAGGGACCGAATAGTGACGAAAGCTTGCCAATAGGTCGTTTATGATAAAATTGTTCAGTACAAGTACACAAGCTCACAACCAATTCCTTTCCATGAAATGTGTTGCCTCTGGAAGTCCCGAAGGCGCCCACCATCTCTATGGTGACTTTCGTTTCTCTCATATCTTTCTTTGGTACCCGGCTTTCCCACTTGACATGGAGGAGGAGGAGGAGGAGGAGCAGGAGGTATATTCCCTTACCTTCACTACTCTCTTAGCCCGTGTCCGTCATCAAAGCGTGGGATGGAGATGGTGAGGTCAGTGAGTGGGTAAGTGGGTGAGTGGGTGGGTGGTGATTGAGGATGGGATGAACCAGTAAAACTACTAATACTGCTTGGATCGTTCAGCAATGCTCATGGAGGAGGTGGAAAATAACTCGGTGGTCCTTGCAACCCCATCGTCATCTCCTGACTAGCGACTGGAATGTGAGTGGCAGCCCTCAATTGCTTGGGTGTACGCACAATCCTCCATTTCGCATTGATGTGAGTGTGAGGAGGGTGCTCCATAGCCCACAGTAAACCTCACCAATGGTTCTCTTTTGTGCACCAAACTGGACAGAAGAGGCGAATAAATTGGGGCTAGGAGAGAGGGCCAAAATTTATTCTTGTGTTTGTTGCACCCATCTTATTTCGGAGTGATTTATCACCACACTCTAATTATTTACTTAATTTTATTTGTAAAACGTGTACTGTGTTCCTGCATACGTTTTAAATGTCATGCAAATGCGGGTAAGTAGACTTTCAAAAGTGCTAAAGAGCGTTATTAAAAGCGTCACAAATGTGTGACGCCGGGGTTAATCCATCACAGATGCATAGTATTGATATTTCTCTTACCTCACTACAACCACTGACTTTGAGAGATTTATTTAATTTAAAAAAATGGTAAAGTACTCCCTTACAACTTTTGTGACAAGAGGGTTAGGCAAATTCACTGAAGATGATCAGTCTTTCCCTCTAGACTTAACAGCCTCCTACGCTAAAGCTACTTTTTAGTTTTTTGTCCTTGAGCTGAAAACACTCCACGTGGAATCGAGTGGGCTGATCCAAAGCCAAGTTTCTCACCAACTTTTATGTTAAACTTTGATTCCTCCTGTCAGTTTACATTCGGCTGGGTGTGCCTATCAAAATTCCCTTTGAGAATTTCAAAGTTCACCCAGAAATCACTTATCTCTCCTTGAAAAAAAATTTGAGAGGTATTTTCATCCCTTACCATTTAGAAAAATGCACCATAATTGGGAACCTCATTAAATAGATGGATTTATTTCTCTCTTCTCCGTATCTGGGTTTACTTCCCAACTCATCACCAAGTTTTGACGGTTCTAGTAGGGCCAAACTTCAATCACTAAAAAGGAGCTTCTAGGAGGTCTTCTTTTCATCCTAAGGTTAGTAATTTTACTTTAGAGCAATAATGTCAAACTGCTGTCTCAAATCCCACCGTTTTCGTCATGATGAGTGTGTAAAAGTCAAGACGCCACAACGTCAACCATCAGCCAGAGGGCGCCATAAATGTAGGATCCGGAGACTCTCTTGAAGGCAAAAGATGGCATATTACTTGGATAGAGCGTATATATTCAACAAACAGAGAGAATGAGCCTGCTGGCATAATCCGGGGGGCCATCGAAGTGACTGTAACCGAAACTGACATTCAGAACGAAGAGTGTGTTACATAGCCTCGCGCTTCTTTCGAGCGGCGGCTCCACGATCCGCTTGGTAGACCTCCCGCGTCAGCCACAAATAACCACGAGCTAACTGTGGCAATTGTTGAAATTCGAGCGAAACTGAGGAGATGCTTGACCATCACGTCATTGATCCCTCTTAGCACTGCGACTTGACTTGGAACATCGTCCAGTCTGCGAATTGAATTCGGAGTAAGAGGTTTTGTCGAGTGTCAGCTTATCCATAGGGGAACGTTGGAACACCGGTCCCCTTAAGCAGGTATGTTAAGGAAATTTCCGCAAAAAAACATTTCCATGGGGCTCACGGCTAGTGTCTCTTCTGTTTTTAATAGCTTTCTTGCAGAAATGGAGATGGAGTGGATGCCTAAGGCAGACTTCGATCTCAGCCCTTCCGTTATGGGAGGTCAGAGATTCTCCCATCCCTAGCACATGCACTTCCTTTAACACCGCTACAGTTTGTCACAAGCAGTATAGATTGTGATAGAAATCCATCAAGGTTGAATTCGCTTTCCACTGCTACCAATGTAGTGTCCCAAGACTTCCTTGAAGGCAAGAGAATGCCTAACAAACAGTCCACCCGGCTAGGACAATACGGCCACCCAATTGACCGAAACCGAAACCGAAACCGGCACTCAAAACAAACATACTTGCTACCCCCCCATATAATAGCTTTTTGAGAGGAAATCTCATCTTTTACTCAGTGAGAATAACGCACAATGTTCTTCACTTCGATTTAAAAGAAATATTAAAACTGCATTGTTCCCTCCCCTCAATTTGAACATGACATCAGATTACCACTTGATGAAATCAAAATATCTCCTTTATGCAATCGACTTCGAAAATGAATGCGTGTCTCATGTTGTAGTAATTGGTGGAATCCTTTCAACCCATGATTAAAGGCCTCGCCGCCTTGTAGAGAGATCCACAATAGCCTGTGTGGATAGGAGACGAATGAGCCAATCACGTGAGGCGTGGGGGGCGGTGGGGGTGGAGGGCGGTTTTTTGAGCTTGTGCGCCTTGATTAAATTTAATTGAGGCGAGTAATTAGCGTAGCATCACTTCTCCTTCTTGCATTGCATTTTACTCGCCTCACTACATGGATAAACACTTTAACCAGGAATGCCTTGCTGAGCACAATCGGTAAGCCGTCTTCCCTCCCTCAATTTTACCTGCCACGTGGATACCCTTTGTTCCCCCAAAATGTAAATTGATATCCTCGTTTGGGTTGGTGCATTTTACTTCACTTCACATTAGATTCGCCTAAGTAGATGATTTTTTTTACCTAGAGTAGGCCAAGTTTAAATGGGAAGGTCCGACGGGTATCCTCAGCCTACATCCGATGGTTAGGAGGTTGACGCGATGCCTTGTCACAGTCTGCTAACCTGACTAACTTCCTGAATTGAGTGCTGAACGTTCCATTGTTTGTTTTTATGTGACAAAAAGACCACACTTATTGTTTTGAAAATGCTCTAAAATGTATTTAGCGATGTCTTGAAGACAACGCTGAAGAGATTTTGGGCTGTCAGAAGAATCCCTTAAATTAAACAAGAAATTTGGGCATTGCCGATGGGTTTTTTTAAGTTCGATATTTACCTGAGTAGCAAGTGATACTGTAGAGCATCAAAGGCATGTGCCAATTAGGCTTTTATTCCGATCCAGGGCTCCACTTTGTTCTGTTCTAGTGAGGCGCTAGTAAAGAAGTTAACGAGCCTGTTGCAACATCATACAGGGGACTAGAAACAAGAGAACACCTAGTGGTAACCACCTTAGAGGGCAAAATTGTTGTGAGCCTTGGTAAAACTACTTCTCTGGACACTTCACGTTTAATGGTTGAAATGCGGACCCCGGCTGCATTGGTAATCTGCTTTGCTGTAAGATCTGACCACCACGGTCTATCCTTTAGCATTATTTACTCTTTTTCTCATGCATACAGATTAAGAAAACTTCATGGGTGTCCTCCTCTGCGCTTGAGTCGGTCTCTAGCCAAAGCATCTCAAAAGTATGCCGAATTAATGGCCAAAGAGGGCTTCTTTGAACACAGTGAAGGCGCCGACTATGGGGAGAACCTAATCACTCGAAAAGGTCCCAGTGGAGTTGTCTTGACGGGTAGATCTGCTTTTGAAATACAGTGCAGGATTTGATAATAACTTTGTCACTCACGTCACGGATACGTGACACACAGGTTTGTGTCTAAGTTAAATTCCGATCATTCACTGCACTGAATTTTATAGCACACCCATCAGTTAAGGTCAATAAAATTCTCGATTTCGGAGTGGAAGTAAAATCAGTGAAAGGACTGTGAGACAAGTGGTAGTTGCGGCGGTTGCAGAAATCCCTTTCAACTTCTGGCTATTCAGCTGTCGACAGAATACTGAAACCTGCTGCATGCACCTACCTTTTACTAGTTAATCTTACCCAACATTTGTCCCAAGTTACCTTTTTGTGGGCAGTGTCGCCTGTAAGAGGAGAAAATACGAAATCACCAATTAACTTAGAGTGCATTCTAGAACGTTTAAATGGAAGAATGATTGTGGTAGAGCCGGTTATCACACATTGTCGCACTACCACAACACTTACTGATATTCAACACTACATAATTCATAAATAGGTCGTTGAATTGTGTGGAAATCCAATTTTCACACAGTCTACAAATAATTTTATTCAAAATCTTAATTTGCCGGGGAAATAAACCCAGAACTTATTTACTGGATCACACCAAAAGGGCGGTGTAAGCTATGGTGCTTATGTGAGTAGGACTGTGTAAAATCACGGCGCTTCTATTGCGCTTTGCTGTCTCGCTCTAGCAATCACCTTTCTGCTGCTCCCTTATTCACAGGAACGCATATTTTTCACATCTTGTTAAAAAACAACGCTTTCCTGATCAAAGTACATTTCACATGAAATCTGAGGTGGCTTGCACGTTTTTACATCCAACGAGTGCATAAATGTTTATATCTTAGCCGGGTAGGGAAAGATTAACACAATTCCTCCATTAAATTTACAAAAGTTAATTTTTCTTAAAGATTAGAGAGATTCCCTCTTTTAATTTAATAGGCCGCCAAGCTGCATTGGCATGGTACAGCGAAATAAGCTACTATAAATTTGACAAAGAAAATCAAACAAGTTGCGGTAAGTTGCTTTTTTTATTTGTTGATCTGCTTAATATTTGCAAAGCTTGGTTGTTAACTGATTAAACACTGCTTTAATCGATGCACTGCCTAGGCCATTTCTGTCAGGTAGTTTGGAGGGATACACAAAAGGCCGGGTTTGGTGTTGCAAGGACCAAGGACGGAACAGAAATCTACGTGGTAGGCCGATACCAGAAACCGGGAAACTACCTAGATAATTATTGTAAAAATGTGCCTCCACCAAAGAATGGTGTTAAGTACATACCAACGAATGAGGAGTTGAGTAGGTCTTAGCAGTGTATTCATGCACTGCCTCGTTTCTAAACGTTCATCTCAATGTTTCTTTTTGTTCGTATGTGTGTAAAATTTAGTCGGAGTGGAAGGCACACATGGGAACAAGAGGTGTAGAAGATGCAACTCGAAGTTGTACTATTACAGGAGAAGGTCGAGAAAAAGGTGATGATTGTCGGTGGCTTACTGCTCAAGCCAAATAATGCACAATTCCCTGAATTGTTTGGAATATTTTCGAAAATGTTTCATGCTTTATTGAATTTCAAACTATTGATTGACTTACTCTTCACTTCTGGTTTTAAGGCTTGTGATCAATAAAAATGACAAAATAGAGGTTATAGTGAGGTGTGCAGGTTTTAAGGGGAGGAGGGCTGAAGTTCATATCCTCCATGCATAGAAATGGGTTCTGTGGAATCATTGTGCTCGTAACCTAAAAAGGTGCAGTAAAACTTAAGCATACTACCCAACTCTGGCTGTCTTAGCCCCCGTCCCTCGTAATTTACTTAAATAGTATTCCTAAAAAAACCACAGTTTGTGGGTTTTGCAGTAGTGATGTGCCTAATTAAGGATGTATTTTGTTAATGGTGGACTGTGATTGATGATGCACCAGCAAGACTGTTGTGGACCCAATTTGTAATGTCAAATCGCATCTCTCCCTGCATAGTCAGCTGTTCGGCTGTGCTTCGTGTAGTAGGTAATTCCTGTTGAAAGCGGTGGGGTCAGATGTTCTTTCTCTAGGGTAAATATTTGACCCATCTCATCTTCTACTTGTAGTGTGCATCTTGGAGCCGTGTAATTTGACACGTCAATCTTTGGTGAGTAGATACCGGATGGTAGTATCGTGAGTATTTTAGAAGGTGAAATTCCGGTGGTGGTATGAAATATGGCTCTATATGCTAGAAAGCGTCCGTCAGGATCTAAATACCGTTCTACAAATAGTAAAAACTTCAAGTTAACGTATTAAAGTGGGATCTTTTCTTCACCATGATTTCCACCTTCAAAACTTTCATAGCTGAGAAAAATTATAGCAATTTGGTTACCATGTCCTGTTTTGAAGACCTCGTGTTGGCAAGTTCACTGTGTAAAGATAAAGGACATGATTACTTCGGCGTCTTTGTGTCAGCTAAGCTAGTGAAGTAATCCACCATTGCATACATTTACATATTCCTCTTCTCCATAATCGGTAGAGGCTCAACGTTGTCAACATAAATAGTTTCGTCTGGGGCCTCTGAAAAAAGTAGATCGAGAAGGTACGACAATGATAAGGTGCCGACTTTCAAATCTGATAACAATACAAGTCCAAGGAAGGTCATGTACGTCACTGATGGCTGACCTTCACCAATAGCGTTTTCTCAAAGCATTAAGATTGCCTTTTCTTCTACATGTCTTAAAAGTTCATACAATTTTTGAGGGGCTGTTTGTTAAAATGCACTTAGGATTGCTATCCACCTAGATGCGTCGGCCTGCTCTCCGTATCTTAAGATATCGTGCTTTGGTGTCAGATTCCACCACTTCTGCTATATACGCCTGACCTTTGCAATTAATCCGTAAGAGGAGGTAAGAGATCTCTCTACCGATATCTGAAGGGCCAAGGGGAATGGAGGTGTTTACAATGGCGTTATCAGTGTTTTGTAAAGTCTAATTCACAACACAAAATATATGAGGTACTAAGGGGTAGTTATTGTCTTTAGTTATTAAATAATAATACTGTAGCTTAAAGCAAAAGTGGTACTTTCAACAGGATCTACCCTACATTGATTTCAAACATGACAAGTACAGAGTAGCAGGTTAGGTACCTGGCTTGAGATTAAAATTACGCCAGAATCACTCAAGATTGCGCTCGCTTCCATTAGAGCTGCTAACTTGTTTTCTGTCAGCCTATGTGAAGGATTTGCAAATCTGATAAATTCTTTGATGAGGAGTTTTGAAGTGGCAAAAACATCCAAAATTCTGCATGGTTATTTTTTATTATTCAGCAATTGCCATGGCCGAACTCAGAGAGCAATCATCTGACACCGTTACGATTTGATAGTTAAATGGGAGAGAGAATAAAAGTTACTGTAGCGTTCCGAGACTCCCTTTAGGGTAAAAGAAAGCATAGTACTAAGGATAGAATACATGTATTCTGGAAACAGAGGGCTTGAGGACTGTTGGCACAGCCCAAAGGCCGACCAACCGGCTAAGTAAAATATGGCCACCCAAGTGACCTAAACCGGTAGTTTGAACAAACAAAGTATTACAGTTACCCTCCTGAAATGCAACCTAAACGTCAGGGAAACCACAAAACTGGCGAACGAATTTAACAAACAATAATAAAGAACCCTACAATCAGAGGCAAATAAAGGTATTTGCACTTTTTCAAGTAATTTTAGTGTCGCCGATTCTACAAGATATAAAGTAGTTCCTCTGATATAAAATGCCCAAATAACTCATTTTAACGTAACGAATCAAAGGTTTAATGTGCCTTGGTTATAAAAAAGGCATTGTGCTACTCAACGAAACCAAGTTTCAGAATACACAGGAACAATTTTACCAATCGAATTTGTGCCACATAAAACATGTTTGTTTACGAGTATCTTATTTTAAATATAAATTAAGCATTTAAAAATTTAAAGAAAACTATCGTAGTTTTAAAACTTTAAATGTAGTCTCTTACAATTGCTTAAATCAAATGCAAATGGGATGATTTTTAAATGGGCTAGAGCTGTGGGCGGCAGTGTCGAAAGTCGGTGGAATCTCTTTAAACGTGTAGGATGGCAGGCGCGACTGAATTTACCAATCCTTTACGAAAATTTAAGCTTGTTTTCCTCGGCGAGCAGAGTGGTTTGTTTGCATACACTTTTCTCACGGGAAACTTTTATAGTTGGCAAGACGTCACTAATCACGCGGTTTATGTACGAAACATTCGATAGTGTTTATCAAGTAAGTGGAATGTGGTTTAGTTTACTTCAAAAATAGGCCACGATAGGAATAGACTTCCTGTCAAAGACAATGTACCTTGAGGACCGGACGGTACTTTGTTTTCTGCTCGATTTCAGAGTCTTGTAGATTCGGCTTCAACTGTGGGATACAGCCGGTCAGGAAAGATTTCGAAGTCTCATCCCCAGTTATATCCGTGATTCTTCAGTTGCTGTAGTTGTGTACGATATTTGCAGTAAGCCTACTACTTAGTTAATATATCCATTTATCTAGTGCGAGAGTCCTTTTCACAGACTACCAAATGGATTGACGATGTTCGCAATGAGCGAGGAAACGATGTTATAATAATGCTGGTCGGGAACAAAACTGACTTGGCAGATAAAAGGTGAGTTCGTAGGAAGAATTTGCTATCAATTTTAGGAAAGTAACTACTGAGGAAGGCGAACGACTGGCCAAGGAACTCAACGTGATGTTTGTTGAGACCAGTGCTAAAGCGGGTTACAATGTAAAAAACGTAAGTCCTTAACTCTTTTTACATACACACCTTTTGCCGATCAACCTTTAGTGCATTTCTTAAAAGTTGTGTAATTTCTCTACATTGGAACAGGCACACTGCCTTTGACTTATTCAGTCTTTTGCGTCAAAGTCATTACTTAACGCATAGCCGAAATCACCTCCCCTGTTCTATGCATCTTCGACTTCCTAAACCTTTTCCTGCTTGTTAAGTCTTGTAGTATTTCAGCTAAAATCAAATAGGAGTCTCCTCAAATATTTGCGTTTATGCAGTGGTGTGCCTGTTAAAGGGGCTTTGTTTCCATTGCTTTTGACCCCTTTCATTTTTATCTTCTTGATTTGCCATTGCCCTGGATAATTTGCGTAGCTGCGTAGCTGTGGGTGGATCAGTGAATATGGCTCTTTCTTAGTAATTAGGCTCTACTAGAAGAGATGGCTACTTTTAAAAGTCAACCTCTACTGCTATGTTTCCACATTCTAATGTATTACATTGCAGTTTCGATCTAGCTCTCTTTTTCATTCCTAGTCCCAGTTTGCACTGTTTTAGTTATTCCGTCCACATAAGTGCGACGTCGTTCCTTGTTTTTCAAGCAACCCTCAATAGTCATTGGTATCCACCATTTGTGTGTCACTCCCTCAAGTTTTCTCCTTTTCCGCTCCCTTCGTGTAAGTCATTGTATCTTCCTGTTTTAGCTTTTCCGACGGATAGCCACAGAACTGTTGAAAAAGGAGACACCTCCTCCTCGTCATGACGACTGTATCTTTTTATTATTTTCCACTTTATTTTTTTGGCTCATTTCCTCCCTAAATTGTCTCGTAGTTTGTTCACAAAATTTAACACTGATAGAATATCTCAACCAGTTAATACTGCTATTCATTGTTTATCGTTAAGAGGAATCAGTTTATACGACCTTAACTTGGAGTTTATTGCGCTACCCTCCCTAACCACTTAATTTTGCTATTCGCTACTTCGTTTGCCCACAACTTTTTAAACCCTTTGTTCGACTAAATTGGGTTTGTGTAATTAATAACCTCACTCCTCGATTTGACCGCACAACGTTGCTTGCCTTATTTGCGGTGCTTGTTTGACCATTCGTGCAGTGATCGAGATCCGACTTAGGGATCACATGACTGCGGGAGATCGTAGTGGTGTTATAGCACAGAACTCCTGCTGGTGCTAGCTAGTAGCTATAGCTCGAACCCATTACCTCTCTTTCCCTTACTTTTCGTAGTAATTGAACTGAAGCCGAACGAACAACCGCCAGACAACAGTCCCAAGCTCTGCGGATGTTGATCCTTCTTCATTCCTTCCTCTTCTTCTTCTTCTTCCCTTTCGCACGAAGTGGATGCAAGAGATCGTGCTTCCAGTCCATAACTGTCGTTCTCTCACACAAATACAGCAGGACTTCCTATGACTTCACTGCCTTCCCCCGCTCCCTCTCCTTGGTTTTACTTGCATTTCTTTTGGTTCCGATTTCCCACTCATGCGTAGTACCGCCGAGCCCTTTTCTTTCGACTTTTCCATCGTGTGTTTTGCTCATTGGTCTTGCCTCCTCTCTTTGGTTTTTTTCGGTGCTGTGCTTTGCGAAACAACGGCCCTTTTCCTCCTGGGGGCTGTGCTTAAGTGTACAATGTAACTAACTATTGCCGATGAAAGGAAAACAACAAATGATGATTGTAAGACGGTGGCAATGTTTTGTTAACTAACGAGGGAGTCGTCTCAACTTAAACGACTTTTCACTGGTATGTGGGATGCCAGTAATAAAAGTCGTGTTGAGGTTTGCAATGAGTCCGGTACTACTAATAAAAGTAGTCAGTAGTACGGCTCGATAACATTGCATAATTCGATAGGTTAGTTGGTGGCTTCGAGTTATAAAACAGATCGGATGTTAAGTGGCTCAGTACTACTGCTGTGTAGAACAACAAGTAATGGGTTTGCACTGTTTGAGATAGTGACTTGCCGCGAGTTGCTTGGTGGCGTTGTCGATGTTTTGACGCTTTCACAGGTCTACTTCATCAAGTACCCAATACCCAATGTTACCATTGCCAATAAGGACTTCTGACAAGGGGCTTTGGAGGGTGTGAAGCAAAGAGAAAATATTTATCTTCCGTTCTTACTGAAGTGGACGATTAGTAGCATAGCTGCATGAAATTTTGATAGTAGCATATCAAGAGTTATCAACCAAATGACTGTTTGTTTTAACATGTTCTTCATAGTAACGCGTCAAGATAGCATGCTTTTAGTTCTGCGTAGTAGTGATGATGTGATAGTTGCTGAAGCTTGTAGAACCACTTGTACTACTGACTACGATTGTGAGTAGTACAGCTAGTTGATAACACAATGTTGTTTTATGTAAGATGCTTTTAAATTTCAAGGGGTCGAAGCCCATACTCAGCTTTACGAAACAAATACTGAAATATCAGGGCATTTTTTTGTTTTATCGGACTACAGGCCTGGAAACCAATGATGAAGATTGTGATATTTGTTCATTCAAATACAATCTCTTTATTTGACAGAATTAAGTACAGAACTAGAGATTTGTCATCTGTTAAAAATTAGCATGGTTTCAATGTCTCTTTGATGAGAGGGATAACAGACTAGCTAGCCACGACGACGTCTTCTCCCCTACTGGGTTGGAGGCAAATTATCTTTAATGATACGCCCATCAACAATTCCTTAATTCTTGTCTTCAAGTTTGTTGAGAACGCTTCGAAACACACAAGTCTGAAGTACTCTTCTAGGCGTCCAGAATGGTAGTGAGCAGTAATGTCCTCAATGTGAATGCTCAAATACCGGGGGACGAGGTGACTCACTTATGCACATATGCAGTTACTCTATCACCTTTCAACCCCACTTCACTGAAAACGAATGAATGAATCAAAAGACAACAGGGGCATTATAAGGAACTGTTGTTAAAAGTTCACGCATGTCAATGTACTTCATTGGGTTGAGTAACCTAATTTCTGGCTTCAGATGTCACATTTGTTAGCTTTTGACATTTACTCCTGAATGTTTTAAATGATCAAGGTGCAGATACTCATTTATCCAAGGTTCTCAGGGGAGGAAGCGCTTTTACTTACAAAGTGGTGAGCTATGAAATAGCACTATTCTTGTGCATAAGGATTGTTTTCGCCCATTTATTTTTCATCGATTTTGTAGTTGATGGCAATTGAACCTCAAATAGTATGTCTTGTAATGTTTAATCCCATTTTTCGTTGGAGAGGGCAAAAAAGTGTAATCTTGTCGTTAAAATCATTATTGGTTTAAATACACATGGTAAAATTCGAAAGTACGTACAAATTGCTACTAAAAATTATTTCAGTAATCAATCATACCAACAAAAAACAGTATCAAACATTGATGTGTCAGCACCCATTTTTTGCGCAAGTATTGGAGAGCTGTGAGCATTTAAAATGGAAATAAAAGAAAATTTAGAAGTGGCTTATTTTTGGGGGGGATCATATACAGACAGTGTGCGAAGAGCCGGTCCTGCGACGTCGGACAGTCGATTTGGTGTGCTGTGGTTTACTTTCGATCTAGGAATGACTCCCGCTCCGGTATGTATGGAAGACGGTTGTGGCGGAGTAATGATGGTGCTAATGCTCCTCGGTGCCACTTCTTCAGCCCCCAATTCCATATTGGCCACAAGTAAGGTCACAATAACGCATGCTAGGCAAGCCACCACAACCAAGGTGAGTGAGACTGGAACCAGAGATCTGAAAACTGGAGAGGAAAATAGAGTTATCAAATTCCAAATGAGATCGAAACAAATAATGCCACTGTGCAAAAATGTGTTAGCTCAATCTTTCCATTTCCATGTTTGTTGGAGATGTGTTTGGCACTTTCCATAAGTTTAAACGTTTGCCAGAAACTAAATTATGAATTGGAACAGCAAATTTAGTGAGTTTTATAAATAATGATGCATGCGCAAACAGAGCTTGTTAGACCAAGTATTGTGGTAAGGCTGCAAAAGATGAACGATTGCATCCCATTTCTACTTTTTACCTGTTTTCTGAAAATCGTTTCAAATTAATGCAGCTACCTTTTGTGTTTCGAAACGATTTTAGCGGACATTTCTTACCGTTCAAATCATGCATAATGTCGCCATAAATGACGATGATACACCCACGGGAATAGACCAAAACACTTTTTGTCGTGTTTGAGGGGAGTTGGAGGGTTTGAGTTTCACAAATTCCTTTTTCTTCGTTAGAACACGAACATCTCTCCAGAAGAGTACTGAGCTGATTTCCTGAAAGGTAAAAAAATATTCTATTAAACCTCGACCAATCAGCTAACAAAGAACGAAGTTTCAACCAATCGGAATGGCCGTGGAATAATTAGCCAATGATTACAGAGCGATTTTCTGCTGTTAATTATGCCGACGGACTGCTGATGGTGATGGAGTTCTGGAAAGTTTTAAAACTACAAATTATGTAGTTACTATGATATCAATAGCGAGCGACCTCCCAGTAATGGTTAGTTCCATATCTACCGTCAAATCGCACAAATTTTGACCTCCTTCAGTGTGCCCACATCCTCCACATCGAGATTGGGGATTTACGTGTTCAAAAACAAGAAGACAATTTGACGTTTCGCATTCAATTGTAGTGTTGTGACTTAACCTTTACAAAGACAATGGGGCTACAAAAAAGGCTCATATAAGGGGATACTCAGGGTAGCAGGACATATAGATGCAGGACCTACGAAGAAGAAGAGTTTCATTTGCAGGGTAATCGCTGAGCCAATCCTCAGCACCAAGGCAGCCACAACATTGACGAGTAGATTCCATGGGATGCCAGCATTTTGCAGCCAACGATGACGACATCGATAGGGTGGATTGAAGAAAGTAGGGCTTCGCTTCAATGAAGATGTTTTCCACCTAAAATGTTATTTTACTCACGAGTTAGTCATTTTAGCATCAACCTTGGCACTTTCGGTGTAAAAGTGTGTCATCTAGCTAGAGAGAGCCCCAACGAGCCGTCGTTGATGCTTAGGAGTCGACTGATTATCATTCTTCACTACTGTTCCATGAGTACTCCGTGATGGTGTGGGTGGAGGAAAGATCGCAAGGAGTGTGAAGGATAATACTCAAACAATGTAGGGACTAGGCGTTCGAAGTATAATTGCTCCGGCTCTACATTTAACCGCATGCACCTTTTGAACTCGCAAATAAATGCTAAAAGGGTCATCAAAGTAGGCTAGCGACACCTTACCTCAGTTTTGAGCCCGGATCCAAGATTTTGTGCTCGTGAAATAAAGGAAGTGGTAAGGAAAATGGCAGCAATATGTGCAATGACAATGAGGAAGAAGATGATGGCAATTGGACGGAACCAGACAGTGATGTCGGACAGCGCTGATTGATTATTACCATTGCAGCAGCAACAGGAGTGAGACTGCCAGCGACAGCGCTTATGCGAGTTTGTATGATTTGAGGAGAGGTGGAGTGTCCAATGCCCCCTTGGGACGCTATCACCCGGCCTCTCGGTGATTTCTCCCAATTGGTTGCCTTCCGGACCAATCAAAATGAGGTTGCCTATAATAGGTGGAGTAAAGCATTGGTTCCTTGTTAAAGCATGACTCTTATCGACTGTATAGCAAAAGCGGTTATGATTTGCCACGACTTATGCCAGAATCACCAACTACCAATCACATTGCAGCGTTTTGTGCCCAATCAACCCCTTTGAGCCACCTATGTAGCACAAAAGGCATCGGGACCGCAAAGCACCACCTTTGATAACCAGGTATCACATGAGGAAATCAGCAGGCCAAGGATGCTACTCGGTTTGATCAACACAACGATGTATCAGCTTTAAAATTGCAGGGCCAAGTATCCATAGCAATGGTTTGATGTCACCATGAGGAGGCATCTTTTTCGATTCCCATGACAAATAACCCTGCTTTCCACAACTGCGCCACTTCGCCACTAGCATCACTTGATGGAGCACGGTATCACAGTCTAGTGAATGGTTCCAGTAATTGGAAAGAATGGCAGCCCAAATAGTTTAACTGGGGCCCAGTATGTGAGGAATGGTGATGAGGAGTAAGTAGTGAGAGATGGATAAAACTTTATAAAAAAGATTTGATGGTTTGAAGTTGAGAGAGGTGAAAGAAAACTTGCCCTAGTATATTACAATCCCCCCACTACCATGTTAAGGCTCTATTTAGTAGCCCCAACTTCTATACTGCCTATAAAAATCTCTCCACAAATTGCGTGTTTCAGACCTTTACTTTGCGTGATCTTCTATTGACTATTTGGATGAAATGCACACACACACAACACACACACACACACCCACATACATACAGAGAGAGACTAAAAAGTGGAGGGGCATCAACAAGACAATCATCCAGCCAACTTTAGAGAGCGCTTCGGAAGCACTTTGAATTCCAATTCTTGAGTCACCTATCTCAATACTAACTGGCTCAGTTAGCAAGCAGTGCTGAAGACTTGCAACCACAAAAAGCCTTGTCAAGTGTGGCATGTGAAGGAGTAGCCCTAATACGCGACAATATCAGACCATTTTCACGCCAGCTTCATGACAAACAGAAAAACAGTCGAATAACATTATGCAATCAAAAAAATAACTCCTAAGTAAGCAGTGTGGTGGCAATGGAGCACTTGAAACAAACTTTTGAGAAAAGAGAAGTTGTTGGCTATCTTTAACATTGAGGGGAAAAAAATGTCATTTGAAATTCACTGTCTCTGGGACGACCTTTTTTACGTTTTAGCCTACTTGCTCTATTATAGATGCTTAAACCAAATTAGTATCTGTAGAATGACGCTTGATCAGCCTAGTAGAAGTATTTGTATGTTATTAAATCGCATCATTCTCCCAGGTGCTCCAACAGCAGTATTGTTCCCTGCTATTGCAAAAACATAGTTGTGAAATGCTTATTTAGGTGAGAAGTCGAAGCAAATCTATTTAATAAATTTGAGATTTTGGCAAGAATTGTTAACACATAGTTTATCAGTGGCGTATACTTCTGGCCTGCCGATTTCCCTACCTGAGTCCGGCGTTACGGGCATGCTCTTGAGGTTACATCCGCAAAAGAGCTATGTGAAGTTCTTTTACTGAGATTAATTGCTTTTAAGTATTTTGCACCTGAGTGGTGGTGCTATTAGCAGGTACAAGAAGTGAAACCTCCGAGCTGTGTTAGTGGGAGCATCACTGCACCAAATTAAGGGCTTTAGGACCGCTAACTGAGGCATTCCAATAACCAACCAAATAGGGATGGGAATGTCCAAACCTGCATTTAGATAATTAAACACTTTGAGAGAACTCAAAGCTATTCAGAGTAAAAGTATGGAGCTAGTATTTTGTTATGATAAAGGTAATTAACAAAGAAGGCGTTAAAGAACGAATATTCAAGGATTAACCTACAAATCATCAAATAATTACAAGAAGAGCTCGGCTCGTTTGAGTAAAAAGCCTACTAAAAATTAGCAAAAGCGAATGAAAATTTTTTTGACACAAAAACCAATCAACCAGCTATAATACTGTAAATGGAGCAACTGTAAACAAGCCAAGTAAGAGACTGTTCGACTTGCCCTGCTTTGAACATCGCGATTGACAGCAGAGAATAATGGCAACCACACTCCCTAGGAGAACCTGTACAATGCCTATTGTAAGGCAGAGCCACGCGACTGAGTAGTAAACATTGAGAACGGGGCAACTCCAGTAGAGTGTTCTGACACTGACAGCACTGCCAATGATCAGGAGAAGGCCCATTGAAATGAGAGTGACGACAAGGGCAACCTGACTGTAGAAGACACAACGGACACGAAAAATTGTTGATTTGAAGAGCATTCTAGTCCTAAAAGTAAAAAACATCAAAGCAGTTCAGTGGATTTAATGCGTAGCAATTTTGACACATCGCACAGTCACGTGGTGCTGATGAGGCACAACAAAACATGTGGTATAAAGGCAAGCTAAGAGTATGTACAACTTGTATAACTTTTGAACACATATTTGTGCTTTTTATACAAATTTAGTAAAAAGCACCTAAAATGGAATGAAATATCTTATTTTTTACTGGCTTGAATAACAGTGCTCATTCCAATTAAAATAATTTGATAAAAGGGACGATATAGGCTGGGATCAATAATTTGATTTACATATCCCAATAAGCAAAATAAAATAAAACTGTAGCAGAACCAAAAGTCCTAAAACGAGGAAAGACGTTAATACTTTGGTAAGAATAAAGTATACCCATTGCAAAAATCTCAAATCGTTTTTTATACCCTTTTGTGGCTTTAGGAGATTGTGCGACGCGATCGTCACCGCTAAACATTGTTAATGATAACTCGAGGTAAAACTCCTATCAACAGCAATTAATTGCACCTAAATTCCCTACGTAGTACTAAACGACAGTTTGCATTTAACAAGCCCACATTGTCAGCTTCAAGGTCGTGTAAATACTTCGCAATAAAAATTAACAACCATGACTTTTGTTATCATTACCTAATGACTCTATTGCGGCACCTTAAGTTCAGTAAATAACTAAAAAATAATGTTTAGTTGATTTAAGGTGATAGCATTACGTCCTATTGCTAATCAATAATATGCTTGATTAAGAGCTATAGGCCCCGGTTTGTTTTCACAACCTTAGCTAAATTATAGACCTAAATCGAATGACACTTAAAGTTGTCACAGCGTATACAGAGTATCAGTTGAGCGAAGCTGCCTCTTTCTGAGAATTCCCTGGAGGTCGATAGGCGACATAATACTGGGGAAAAATGTATTACCGGCTTGCAGAAGGACTCAAGACTACCAACATGGTACATAGACCATGTCACCTGGTGGATTTCCTTTGGCAGAGCCTCTGTGTGGCTCTTTGCCCAAGTCGAGCGTTAGGCAAGCAAGTAACGAATTGTGGCACTACATGTAAGTCGATGATTGACGTCCGCATTCACCTCCTTGATTCTGGTGTTTTGGTGGTAGATTTGGGTAATTCTTCACACTTAGCAGCGATCGAAAGCAGAAGCTATACAAAACCCCTAAAGCACAACAATAGCAACATTTCAGCACCCAAAAGATAAGTTAAGAATAGGCATATCAAAACGCTCTTTAACAGCGATTCAGAAGAAGAGGAATAAAGCTACAATCAGATTGCATACAGTTCCTATACACAAAAGCACTCCATGATACAGTAAGAAACGACACTGGCAGAATTTAGGGGGCAAGTGGAGCATGTGGTGGAAAAGTGCTTGGCGTTGCAACAAAGGCTGCGGCCGCAGCAGCGGCAGCAGCGGAGGGTGGAGGCACTACCACACTCATGAGGGGAGGGGGTAGCCAAGGCCCCCCAGGAGGTGGTGGTGGTGGAGGTGGGGGTGGGGCCTGTGCAGCTAGCACCGTAGGCAGAGGTGGGGGCGGTGGTGGTGGAATTGGTGGCGCTATCTAAAGCAGGAGTGTATTGTTCACTGCATTGTATTGCTTATAAAGCCCACCCAAATTGAAAGTATGGACCTATAACCATAGTAAAACCATAGTAACGGTCTTCCAGATTCCCTGTAACCTCATTGGAGAAACCTGCGAGTCAGAAGACTCCACCTTCCAAAGGAAGAACTTGTTTGCATAAATGAACCACTTCTCCTCATCATTGGTATTGAAACGGTGGTGATGAAATTGCTTTCCTCTATGCTGTGCTGTCATGCAAGTTCGACAGATGGATGCACACGGGATGCTGTGTCAGCCTTCCATTTTCGAACAAAACAGGCGAATTGAACACACCACACTGGATTGAAAGATTGCTCTCTAACTTGCATCAGTGGAAACACGTGAATTCGCTATCACCACTTCGGCATCAGTGATGCGAAGCTGGCTGTTTCAGAATGCTTCAGAGGTACAGATGAGTCTTTTTACGCCGAAGTTTTGTAAGAATCACACGGAGGGTGTGATAGGTGCAAAAATTGTAGCAACAAGGAAAAAAGTGGAAAAATTGATGTGGCGTAGACTTAAAAGTTGTAATTTTATACCGATATCTCAAATAGTCTTAATTAAGAAACATTTACACAGTTAAGACTGACACCTCAAAAAAGCTGAGCGAAAAGAAACAACTGAACATCCCCACAACAGACAAGACCCTAGACTTAAATTACAAACACTAGAGCTGGGTCTAGCTCTCACTAGGGTCTCTCGGAGTGATTGATCACTCACCGGAATTGCTGGTGGAGGTGGAGGGGGAGGAGGCGCACCAACAATCGTCGTGGACGTGGAACCCACTCCCACAAATGGTTGTGGGAAGGCTGTCGCGAGTATTCCATGTCCGTACCTTGGCATTGTCTGATTCCACACTAGACCAGAGGTGGTAGTCGTTGTCATCGTGGCATTGTTATTAGATGACTGTAGTGAAACTGCTGACGGAAGAAACCTGACGACAGTGACTCAAATCAAGGATGAGAGAAGTTCAGCCCCTTCAGCCTCCAACTCACCTTCCACCGACTTTTTCAGAGGCTGGGGTGGTGGTGGAGGAGGAGGTGGTGGCGGCGGCGGCGGGGATGGTGCGCAGTGGCTACGCCTTTTCGACCCACTCTGCGGTGGTGGATCAGATTTTGTGGCCGTCTCGTTGCCACTAGACTTATTCCCATCGGAGTAAATGTCAAGAATGCGATGGCAGATGTCCTCCATTACCTCTACGGTCATGCCCTCGACAAAGCACTCCCACCAAGGCTGACCAGAGCGACGGCCATGCCAGTCGGTGACGGGACAAGACTTCATCCGAGTCGCCAGGTAGAGAACCGCACATGCCACGATCTCGGGCTCCCATTGGAGGCACAAAGTCGTCTCCAGACTGTCGTTGATGAAAGACCACGCCATCTGTACCATATCTTTAATGCTCTCCTGACAGCCTGGCATTGAAATATAAATGAAGGTCAAAGACAGAGCCATACCATTCACATGTGCATTCCTAAACACTCCAAGGGTTCGAGGTAAAAAACTCAATAACACAATGTCAAACAATCATGAGACTGTAGTATTTTCATTTCCCACAGGCTCATGCACTATTGACGAATTTTATTAGACTCAATAGAAAAAAAACAATCTTCTCGTGACTGCTTGGCAAGAAATAACACAAGAAGTTCCAAACTTCACAACCAAGTGCGAAGAAGCACCTTATTTAAAAGAGCTTTTGTACTTCCACGTATTTCTAGCATTCGATCAGTATTTAGGTTTTAGAATAAGAACCGACTAGTACGGCTAAACTATCCTCAGGCACCCAGAGTACGCTAAGTTTCGGAAATCACACAACCTGGCAAAAAACTGTGCAAACTCATGTCGGAGAGGGAACACATGTGCTTCGAGATAATTCGCCTGGAATCTGATCAAACAAACTATGAAACAACTTACTCTTTCACTGAAGAGCAAAACCAATAGGAAGCAATAAACTTTTCAACTTACTTTTACGCATGAGCTTCGCAATCTATTAATCGGCAAATCTTATTAAGCTAAAGGTGGATAGGATCCATCGGAATCAAGGAAACGAAATCTCTGCTCCTGTATTTAAAGATCTTTCGGAGTCACACCTTCATAGGGAGAACGACATTGATACATATCCCAAAGACAGAATAATTTTAATGATTCTACTTTAGAAGATGCAATACCCATTTCACCGTCGTATTGTTGGGGTAAAGGAGTTCCTAATAAGAAACGATTAAAAAGACAAATTCAGCCAAGCAAGTAGCTAACAACCTCATTCCATTACTAGCGAAAGCCAAGAATTAAAAAACGGGTTACCTTTCGGCAAGAATAAACAGCAATAGAAACAACTCACCCTTTATGCGCTTTGCGTACTGCAAGAGAAAACTATAGGGATGCGTTACTTGCAGATCGAATTTGATGGTCTTGAGAAGCACTCTTTCGTACATCATTACTTCCTCCTAAGAAGAACTCAGGTGTCACAATTTACATTTTTGAAAAGTGCTTAAGGAAAACGTGAAACAAATACCCTGGGGTCGTTCCCAAAAGTAGCGAACAACTCAGGAGGTAAGAGTTCACGAGCAGTCCGAATTATATCCCGACATTTCTTCGGAGTTTCCTCAACTTTTCCCGCCAACATCAAACAACAAGCGGCAGTAACCTAAAGAGAATTTAAGGACTAGACCCTTTAAAAAACTTTTTAAAAAAGGCTGACAGCGCTTACGTGTCGAGGAAATGCTTTAAACGAGTGACACATGTAAAAGCGGTGAAAAAAAACAATGGCTGTGGCCCAGGTGTCATAACGAAGGTGAAGACGATTGCTGAGGTCGAGGATAAAGCGGGCGCCCTCGCGACGATAACGAGTTTCTGTCTGTTGATCAATCCCATCTAAGATAGAGGGAGTTCGAAGAAAGTCCTCCTTTTCGTAATACCAACATGGCATTTGCTAGGGGAAATGGATAATCTTAAAGTGGGTTTGTCAAGCATTTCAGTTACTATTATAGTGATTCGAGGCATCCCTGCGAGGTTTGTGCAAACATGCAAAATGACATGAAGCTATATGCACATTTATTTGCCAATCGTCAAGCAAAAGCAAGGTGGGCTTACATGTTGATCCATAGTGCAGCTGAAGACCTCGACACCTGACAGAATCTCCGAAAAGAGCGGAGTGGTCAAAAGCGCGTTCGAACGATGTCTGAAATTCCTTTAAAAACAAGAAGCCAAACAAAAGGTTTTGTCTTTATTAAATTGCACCATTAATTGCACGAATTTTTCTCGATGCTGCTCGATATTTATTCTACAGTGTTTCGAAGATGCAGACAGTTATTTATGCCCTTTACATTCGTTTATAGAGTAGCTAATTACTGCTCAAGGGAAGATGCAAAGTTCTGTGTCCGTAATAGCACAGAAAATCAAACAAGAAAATGCACTTATTTTAAATCAGTGAATTGAATATCAAAACATAGTGGTTGTAATACTTTGTTTGTTCGAACTACCGGTTTAGGTCACTTGGGTGGCTATCTTGTTCTAGCCGGTTGGTCGGCCTCCGGGCAGTGCCAACAGCCCCCAAGTCTTCTGTTCCCGGAATATATATATTCTGCCCTAGAACTGCGCCTTCTTTTACCTTAAGGGGAGCCTCGGGACGCTACAGTGGCATTGCTGTAACCTACATTCCTTTAATGCACATTAGAGGCAAGAGGTGAGAGGCAATTTAAATCTGGTTTTGAAGGAACGATTTAAATTCCTTACTTGGGCAGTCCTACTGCAGCGTCCCGAGACTCCCTTTAAGGTAAAAGAAGGCATAGTACTGGGGGTGGAATACATGTTGTAACAGGGTTCTTCTTTTCTTCCTCCTCATTCCTTTCTACCTTACTAGCAGAAGACCAAGCTTTTCTGGGCACGGTTTTATTTAAGGGGAAAGGGTCATGTAGGGATGTCCAGTCTACGGGGCTGAGGTATCCGGCGCAGGGGGAGAACACGCTAGCGGGCAATCGACCACGTGTATATTGTGTTCCCGCCTCTCGCCTACAAAGCGTATATAAACACCAACATTATTACGCATGTATTCTTGAAACAGAGGACTTGGGGGCTATTGGCACGGCCCAAAGGCCGACCAACCGGCTCAATACAATATGGCCACCCAAGTGACCGAAACCGGCAGTTCAGACAAACAAAGTATTACACCTACCTTCCAATTCCTATTGATGCGCCATCTACTGACCGAAAAAAAGGCGATTATTTCACAAATGCTACACATTGAAGTAAAAAGGGGTGCCATTCTGGAGCCAAATCCTTTTTTTAGGGCTTGATTAGATATACATTGGCTAGGCATTGCATCTTTACGCTCATGATCTCCTATATACAAGGATAAAAGCAAAACTTTTTGTCCAAGATGTAGTTGTGGCGTCCCGAGACTCCCTTTAAGGTAAGAGAAGGCAAAGTACTGGGGGTAGAATACATGTATTCTGGAAACAGAGGGCTTGGGGCTGTTGGCACGGCCCGGAGGCCGACCAGCCGGCTCAGTACAATATGGCCACCCAAGTGACCGAAACCGGCAGTTCAAACAAACAGAGTATTATAGTGACAGTTGATGAAGAACCTAAATAAGAATGGAGCGTGTGTGACAAACAAACAATAAATACATGAATCTAAGCTTTAATAACACAATTGCAGGTGTCACTGTGGAGACCTGAGACTTCCTTGAAGGCGGCAGAATGCATAATACTAGGGCAGAATGTACATATTCAGTAAACAGGGATATTGGGGCTTCTGGCATGGAGTAAAGGCCTACAACGCCTAGATAGAGCAATAGGGCCAACTCGGTGTTTAAAAACGGCAGTCAGAACAAATAAGGTATAACAGTCACATTCTACATGTGAGAATACTAAGCTACCAAGTAAAATCTCAATATACCATGTCATTTCGAGCCCGACAAGCGTAATTATGACGTGTTTTAATTCATTTAGACGTCAAGGGCTTATAAAGGACGCGTGTAATATCTGTGCAGACCTAAAGCTAGGGAGCAAAAGCGAATGCTGTCTATGTTGTGGCTTTGATGTCGGGCACCTTAACGGGTACAAATGATTGGGCAAATCAGTCATAACATCATTCTGTGGTATAAATGACAATAGCATTTAACTCAACCTGGGTGAAAAAAATGAGGCAGAGGAGTCAATTTTATGTTCTACAAGGAAAAATTTTAAAATCATTCTTGCCATTAGGGTGCTTGTTCCATTAAAGCCTAGAAATAGATATAAGGTGTACAGTCTTAGAATTTTTTCATCAAAAAATTTAACCCTATTCTAATTATGGATTTAAAAATCTAGCAAGTGTTCTACCGCCACATTTCCTTCGGAAGTGACAAATGGTCCTATCCAAACATTCTTAAGGGTGGATGCAAAAGTTGCCAAATTGCACAAAAATGCAGAAGAACAGGAAGGTAAAGAGTCCTTCCTTTGAACACTGCGCTTCATGCATGCCCATTTCATTTAGTCTGATTCTAGCAGTACTGGTCAGCACAAACCTAAGCCGATTCAGAACATCAATGTAATACTTTTGTTTGTTTGAACTGTCGGTTTCGATCACTTGGGTGGCCATATTGTACTGAGCCGGTTGGTCGGCCTTTGGGCCGCGCCAACAGCCCCCAAGCCCTCTGTTCCCAGAATATATATATTCTGCCCCAGTATTGCGCCTTCTTTTACCTTAAAGGGAGCCTCGGGACGCTACAATCAAATTGGGCAAACTCATGCTGCGAGAGAAATTGTGAGTTATGTCAACCACCTAGCGTAGTTGATGAGATTTGTAGGCGTGACTTCTTGCACCTAACAAACGACAGGCGGATATATTTGAAATGGGCGAGTGAGAAGCCTGTAAAAATTCTTCTGGAATAAGTGGCACAGTAGCGTTTTAAGGATCCGTTTAAAAAGAATACCTTGCGAGGCCTAAACCACCTCTCACAGAGCGCTGCGCTCTGTTCATATTAATTAGTTTAATCTTCGAGGTTGCTTACTGACTTTTCTTAATGTAAACATTTTGTGTGCATAAGATGTAGTACAACCTTATTACAAGCTTGTGGTTTCAAGAAATGAGTCATACCTGTTTGGAATGCCGTCGGTCAATCTTAGTTTTAATTTACTTAAAACATCGCACACCTTCGTACTCGTGTTATCTTAATCACGACTTTGGAGTGATGGAGGTTCGGCGGTTTTTGTGTTTATCACTCTATTGTAGGAGGAGGTGAAAACAGAAGGAGTTGGCATCCTTTTTTGTAGTGAATGCAATAATATGCTTTATCCAAAAGAGGATAAACGACACAAGAGGCTAATGTATGCATGCAGGAATTGTGAGTTCATGCAGCCGGCGGATAATCCCTGCATTTATGTCAATCGTTTGGAGCAAGACATTGAGTAAATCATACTGCATATGATTGGTTTTTTTCTATGCCTTTGATGCTTTCTTTGAGAATAGGTGTGGTATTGTTCCTAACCTTTGACTTTTGTTGTCGATCACGGCAGTTCATTTAATGAGCGTTGACCCTCTTAAAATCTACCGTGCCTGTATGTTACTATGTATTCCTATCAGCCCTTATATCTCTTGTCGGACCATCGCACTTTGGGCTGTGGAAATTACCCTGATTTATGGAATGACCAGGTCCTTTGGTTTTTACTTCTTTTTAATGGTCCATCAATATCGATGGGGATGGGATAGGGGATTGGTGACTGTATAATTGCAAGTGTTCTTCCGGGGTCTTTGGAAGTAAGGCAATTTGCTTTACTATGCTCGGTAACTTAGCCGAATTGTCTTTGTTTACGGTAAATTCTTGAGGGCCAACTTATCACAGCACTCAAGGGATGTGCTATGTTTAAGGGGGGTAATTATCCTGAGGTTGAAGGAGCTCTGAGCTAGTTGGCTGTTTTGTACACGCGACAGGTCTGTGTAACGGAGTGATTCAGCTGATTATCATAAGCTTTGGCCTGTTTTTAGTGAATTAGCGCTGATAGTGCCTGACGTGGTGCATGATCCAACGCTACCAAGAACGGAGGAGCATCAGTGTCCTCGCTGCAAGAAACAGGAGGCCGTTTTTTTCCAATCTCAAACAGTGAGGGCTGAAGAGAATATGCGGCTCTACTATGTTTGCACAAATCTCGACTGTCTCTACAAGTGGACAGAATAACCGTTTGTGTCCTTCGTTTTCTGTATAGATCACCATCTGCTTCAATGTACGAACCTCCTTCAGCTGTATATGATTATTTTGAACATGTATCCATAAATTTAGATGAATTTCTTAAGCATTAAACCTTGAATAGGCAGGCACTACTCATGATGTTGGCGCTCTTGGGGCCAAATCACTGTTGACTAAGTAATTTCGTTGCAGGTAGCCATTTTAAATGTTGTACTAGGTTTTTTTGTAATTGGGTGCTTGGGTGGTACGCAATTCATCCTGTGGGTATTTTATGTGGTGTGATGTTTAGCTTTAAGTATAGTTTTTAGCTATTTTGAACGGCGATCACAAGAGGCACTCTGCCGCTTCCTGTTGTACCAAACTACATAGATTTTAAGAAATAGAGTTTTATTGTGGCTATAAGAGATGTGAAAATGCGAAAGTTCTCTGAACCAGACGACTGGAAATATCGAACAGGTGTAGCGCCGTCAGTAGTGTACAATTTCGACGCATTCTGGTAGTCTCCTTGTGCCGATATTTAAAAGGAGGTGGGGTTTTCCATGAATACAAGGGCACTTTCGGTGTAGTAGTTATTACTGTAGTTCTCTGGTCCCTATTCCACTGAATGTAGGATTGCCTCATGAAAGACGAGAGTCTTCAAGTTGCGTCTTAATAAGAGAACCTAGTGACCATTGAATTACATGCCTTTTGCTCTCACTGGTGGATTATTCCTTCTACTGAATGCCTATACCCCTTAATAGCAAGCGCGTCCTCACACTGGACACAGCACACCAGCCTCTTAATCAGTCTCTCAGGTTTATATCCAGATCTCAATCATCGGGAGAGGAAGGTGGCTAGCTTCCATCTGTGCTTCAAAGATGATGTAGGATTTTAATGTCTGTCCTTCAATGCACATGTTTTATTTTCATGTCTGGAAGCATAATGATGTGTTTTTTTTCCTTTAACTGTGAGTTTGAAACTTCAATTTATGAATGTTATGCTTCCACTCTGCGACACCACCTTTGGGCCACGATAATAGCCTCCCGACTCCTCCATACGTTAATATGCAATGTGTTCTTCAACACTGCTTTGTTGTGGTACAGTTTTAGGGCAGACTTTGTCCAATGTATTGAGGGCAGAGGTAAGCAAACTTAATACAAAGGAGCGACGATCGTGTGGTTTATCAGTTGTGCTGTGAACTAGGTGAAATCCACCGAACTTTACGTGAGCAATCCATTTCGTGGTTCCTTCTTCATACCTTGGAGACACTGCGGGGAGGTGACATATTAATGAGATCAAGAGGTTGAATGGCTCTTTCTACACGTTGTGGTGTAGCGTCGTGAGACCTTGAAGGTAAAGAAAGATATAGTGCTTGGGTAAAATATATATTCTAGAAACAGAGGGCTTGGAGACTGTTGGCACGGCCCGGAGGCCAGCCAACCGGCTAGTACAGTATGGCCACCCCAGTCACCGAAACCGGCAATTCAAACAAACAAAGCATTACACAGCTCCTCTCTTCCTTCGAGCGTCGTCCCCGACGCTCCCCTTGGTCAGCCTCCTGTGTCAGCCATCACAACGTAATCAGCGCTGCGAGAAGCATCCACGAGCTAACCGTACCAGTCATCGGGATTAGAGCCCATGTGTCCTTGTAGTACCATCAATTCCGCGTGGCATTCGATGAAGCAAATGCGTATTTCTTAATCCTCTTCTCCCACGATAATGTGGCCCACTGAAAGATGGGGGTACTAATCCAAGTTTTTGAATGGATCGAAACACACGCAACACATGTTGTTATTTTAGGCTTTTTAGATGCCGTGGGAGAAGCGCAAGGGTTTCGTAGAACTCGGAGCAAATGGGGCGATCGGGCCTCATAGGAACGGGATGCACGTGATCCAAGTGTACAAAGCATGAAACGATGCTATCGAATGGCGTCCTGCACATTCTGCATCTGTAGATACGCATTTTGACGAAGATGGGCGAGATGTCCGCGAACAGGAGAGAGAGAGCTTACGGGGATGCTTGACCACAACGTCGCTGGTCTCTCCTGGCAGTTCTACTGGACTTGGAGTTCACGGTTAGTGTCGCTTCAGTTGTCAATAGCTTCCTTGTTGAACACGAGGGAGAGGGAGATGGCGAAGATAGACGTCGATCTCAGTTCCTCTGTTATGGGATGTAAGCGATTCTCCCATCCGTAGCACATGTACTTCTTTCACACCGCCAAAATCTGCCAGATGTGGTATGGACTAAGATGGAACTTTATCAAAGTCGGGTCAGCTTTCCGTTGCCACCAATGCAGTGTCATGAGACTTCCTTGAAGGTAGAAGAAGGCATAGTACGTGGACAGAATCTATATTCTGGAAACAGAGGGACTAGGGGGCTGTTGGCACAGTTCGGAGGCTTGCCAACCGGCTAGTACAACATGGACACCCAAGTGACCAAAACCGGCAGTTTGAACAAACAAAGTATTACAGTGTCATCCGTGAACATCACTCCTCTCCTCCATTCAGGAATGTCAACCCTACTTTGTAGATACATTGTGTTTGACCGTTCTAATCGTGCTATTTATAGAGCCTATGAATGTATGGAAAGCCTATGAATAGCAAATTGAATTGACATGAACTATATGAAGACAACTTTAATGCCAAGGTGTCGCGGAACACTTCATGCTATGCGCCCACACCACAAGGGTGGAATGCCACTCCATGAATTGAGCAGTCTGGGAGTCGATGGAGGACTCTCAACTGTTCTACAAGTGCTGGATCAAAGTCCTCTCTACGGAACACCCATTGCGGAGTGTGTGCAAAGGAGTCCAGATGTACTCCAGTGGGAATGGAGACTAACCAGGTGCTTTAAATCGCAATCGAATGCAGACACCGTCTGTCCGGGCGTCAGGTTAGCACTGCCGTAATGACAGAAGCACACAATTTCTCTCTGATTTCCAGAATAACTCCACCACAAATTCGTGCATTGTGAGTCCACCATCTGGCAATCATTCAATGCCGATGTGGTTACGTAAAAATCATGAGGTAATGAGGCAGAGTCTTGGAGCTACGACTGCTAATTCGGGTGGTGATAATAGCTGCTTGATACTTGGCAGCATGAACTCCCCACCGTGTCGCCAATCCACGGTTTTGGAGGTAGGGCAAGTCAGTGTTTGAGGGAGAAAGATTGCGACTGTGGCTAGTGAGCTCCAATGTCCCACTGACACAGATGACAGCAGATTTGAACAGCGATAGTAACCCATTCAATCAGTTCAGTGTGGTGAAGGCGGTCACCGTCTTTCTCCTCAGCAGTTTGGTTTCAACAACTAAATCAGCCTGCAGGAAGGCAGCATTGTCAGGCTAGATGAGGAATCACATTGAAAACAGTGTGACAAGCCAATTCGACGATTGTCTTTAAGTCGTACAACAGGTAGGGAGGAGAAGCAGATGGAGGCATTTATTGTACATGCAGCTACGTGGACACTTCGAAGAAAAAACTTTTGGAAAGAAGAATTGTGTTTTACAATGCAAGTTATTCACTGTCTCGTCAACCGATAATCCAAGCGGCAAGCGATGGGAATGAGCCTAACATGCATCTGTAGCGTCCTTAGACTTCCCTGAAGGCAAAAGGAGGCATAATACTAGAGCGGAAGATGTATTCAGCAAGTAGAGGGAACGAGCCCGCTGGCATGGTCTGGAGGCCAGTTAACCCGGCTTGGACAATGTGGCCATCCAAGTGACCGAAACTGACAGTCAAAACAAACAAAGTGTTACATAGCTCCCCTTCCAAGTGTAGTTCCCTTGGTGGTAGACCTCCCACGTCAGCCATCACAACGTAATCAGTGCTGCAGCAAACATCCACGATTCAGCCGCGCCAGTCACTGAAATTCGAGCGCAATTGAGGAGATGCTTGATCCCCAGGTCACTTATTTCGCTTGGCACTTCGACTGCACTTGAAGCTTCGTCCGGTTTGGAAGCCAAAGTTGTAGTGAGAGGTTCTGCCGAGCATCAGTGTGTCTGTAGGGAGACGTTAGAACACCGGTCTCCTTAAGCAGGTATGTTGTGGAAATTTTCGCAATGAGACGTTTCCAAGTAGTTCACAATTAGTGTCGCCTCTGTTGTTAAGAGCTTTCTTGCAGAACACGGAGATGGAGGAGATGCCAAAAACGGACTTTATTTTTAGTTATTCTGTTAAGAGATGTCAGAGATTCTTCCATCCGTAGCACATGCACTCCTCTGGCACCAATACAGCTTGTCACAGGGAGTATAGATCGGGATAGAAGTCCCATTAAGTCGGGTCGGCTAACCGCTGCCACCAATGTAGCGTGCCAAGACTTCCTCGAAGGCAATTGAAGGCACGATGCTAGGACAAAATATGCATATCTATTAGTACGAAGAGGGAACGGTGCTGTTGGAATGGCCCGGAGTCCACCTCCACCCGGCTAGGGCAATATGACCAGCTAAGTGACCGGAATCGGAACCGACAGTGCGAACAAACAAAGTATTACAGCATCAGTCGGAAGAGAAAACTCAGTACATTTTCATTTTGTTGCTATGGCTGTCCTGACTCATTTCTGAAGCAGTAAAAAGGAATAACAGAAGGGACTAATTACACCGCTAAAGTAGAAGTCGTTCCGGTATCTCGTGCATACTACTGAATTTCTTAGTAGACTTGACAAGGGATACACCAACTTCTACCTGCTACCGGTTGCATGCATGGATGGAGAACTGATAGTTGACATGGTCTTAGACTTAATGCCTACGAAGCAAGTATTGTGATCGTGGAAGCGTGCAAAACTGTCTGAATGACAGATGCTAGATGCTTCTTAAGCAACTCGTGGTCAATGCAAAAACTCAATATGCATTTCTGAATGCTGCAATATCTTTTACCGAAGCCATTGTCTTGCGTCCAGTAGCGTTGTCGAATTCTACAGCTATTGCATTATATTTTTTCACTATTTTATTCTTAACCTCCTCTATGATAATTTCAGTAGTATCCTTGCTAAATAGGGAAGAGGCGGAAGGATATTATCATTTTGTCTCCAAAAACCCTTTTTGAAATGCGCTTTGAAAGACTAGTCGTACTGCCTATGTTCTTTAAATGTTCTTTTTGGGCAAGAGGTGGAGAAACAATTTTCAACTTGCTCGTGGACGCATGCGGTTCCTCTCCAGATTCAGAGGCCTCTCCGTCATAAGTACTCCCCTATCCTACGTTTCGCCTGTATCCATAATAAAGATGTTTAGGAACATCCAGACATCTAACAGTAGAAGAGAGATCTCCCTACAATAGTTGTCAGTTCACGTTTTCATCTCCTTCCTTCCCAGCCATATTCAAGGTGTTGAGGATTTGCGCGACATCGAGGGAGGATCGGGAGTTTCTTGCCACAACACCGCCTTTTGGAAGCTCAAACGAGATCGTTCTTTGGAAGCTGCAGCCATCTCTAACAAAAACGTAAAGGTAAATGTGTTACTCGTTAACTAAGTCCACTAAGCTAGGCATTGGGATCAAGCCAGAACTTCTGTAAGCCCATCAACGATGAAGAGACAGCTCAATTACGCATAGTAATAAAAACCAAAGAGTGCCAGATTCTAATTAAAATTTGGAAGAAGTGCCCTTATTTGAAAGAAATGGACCGTTAGATTCAAAGAAGTTTAGCTATTGTCTTTGACTAGGTTGGTGCTGTGGAGGAGGAGGAGGAGGAGGAGGAGGAGGAGGAGGAGGAGGAGGAGGAGAAAGAGGAGAAAGAGGAAGAGGCAGTCGACCCACGTGTGTCCTCTGGAGGGCGACGTGCTCTTTGGATCGCCTATGTTAGTGGGAGAACACTAGGTTAGAACTCTGCGACAAGCACTATTCATTTGACAATCATCCTGATGCACATCCAAGTAGGCGTCGAATTCAAGCGTCTCAGAAAATTGACCAACATCTTTGCATTTATTCATAAACTTATCACCTCACTTGCTCATCAAGGCAAACTCCAGCAATCAACACAGTCAAGACTAATTTCCTCATGGCTTATGTATCCCCTACTTATTCTTCCAGCATCATCTCTCCGCCCCATCTGTGTTCATTACAATTACGCCGGGTTCGAGTCTGTCATCCCCACTCTTTAGTGAGTCATGGGTGTTATTGTTACTTCAGGAGACACAATAACCCCCTAAAGGTCACCGACACTTCAAAGTGGACAAATCTGATCACATTAGTTTACTGCTGCTAGTAGAGCAGAAGGGTCTTCTTGAATCATCGACACCAACTAAGAATTCGTGAGTGGTGGTGATAGCTTTGCCTTTAGATTAAAACTTGCCAACACTGCGGCTAACATGTACACTCACGAATTACTGACAGGTTTGGCATTACTTACTGTTTTAACAATGACTCAATCGAAGTGCTTTTGCATTGTTCTAATAGTCTGTCAAAGAGCAACGTGTGGAGCTCCGTTTTGGAACCTGAGGCCCATAAAATGCAGGAAGAAATTTTGCTGCTATCAAATGCTCGGTCCCAATTTATTAAGGTGGTTACTCTGGTGTAACACTTTGTTTGTTCTGACTGTCGGTTTCGGTTTTGATCACTTAGCAGCCCCGCTCCCTCTGCTTACTGATTGTATATGTTCTGCTCTAGTAGTATGCCTTCTTTTGCCCTCAAGGAAGTCTCGGGACACTACACTGATGGCAGCAGAAAGGCTACCCGACTTTATGGGACTTCTAACCCGATCTATACACCTTGTGACAAGCTGTATTGGTGCCAGAGAAGTGCATGTGCTACGGGTGGACGAGCTTTTAACATTCCATAACGGAACGGATGAGAACGACGTCTGCCTTCGACATTCACCTCGTCCCCGTGTTCTACAAGAAAGCTATTAACAACAGAGGCGACACTAACCGTACACCGCCTGGAAACGTTTCGTTACGGAGATTTTCCCAACGCACCTGCTTAAGGAGACCAGTGTTCTAACGTCTTCCAATGAACTTGCTTATGCTTGGCAGAGCCTCCGACTTTGAATTTGGTTTCCAAATTGGACGAAATTTTAAGTCCCATTGAACTGGCAAGAGGGAATAGTGACGTGGTGGTCAAGCGTCTCCTTAGTTTCCCTCCAATTTCGATGATTGAGATGGTTGGCTGATGGGTGTTTGTTGCAGCACTGATTACGTTGTGATGGCTGACATGGGAGGTCTACCACTAAGGGGGCGACGCTCGGAAGAGGAGCTATGCAATGCTTTGTTTGTTTTGACTTGGATGGCTATACTGTCCTAGCCCAGTAGGTTGGCCTCTGGGCCATGCCAGCATCCCCATTGCTTCTCTTTGCCGAATATACCTTCTTTTGCCTCTAAGAAAGTCTTGTGACACCGCACTAATTGTGACACTTTATTCTCTACCTTCAGGCAATTGATATGTGGAAAAGGCAGAGCACTGCCTCTATGACTTCAGCGGCGTTTATCTTGCACAAGTTGTTATGTACTACTCATTTGATGGTGTTTCTTCGGAAATCCGTCTATATTTATTCACAATCCAGTCATTTGCCATGCCCTATGTCAACTTCGTCTTACTCATTGAGACGTTGATCAAATCACCGGCAAAGAGCGTTAAATAAATCACCAAGAAACCCAAAATGTTTTCTATGAAACCCCTCATTGTACCAGGCATAGCACATCTACCCTTCTGCAAGCGTTAGTGCAATCATCCATTAATGCGGATGGCAAAGGTGCGTAGACACATTATGCAGAGCAGATTTTGTTTTGCATTCTTCTACTTACTTTACCGCACATCTCGCCTGTCCTATTCTGCGTTCTTTGTCCGTCCAGGTTCTACCGCACACTGACCGCTACCTGTTAGAATTGAGTTGAGTATGTCGTGTCCACTCGCTTTCGCAGTCAGCACTCGATACTCTGCAGTCCGCCATAATGTGGCAGTGGACATAGATTTGCACCTAAGCCAAATTTATCCACATTATACAAAGCACTGAAACACAAGATCTCGTTTCATTCCTCTGATTGGACAAGGTCATACATGATCAGGATCATAGTGGACCACAAATCGAAATAACATGCTGTAAAATGTCGCTCCCTATGTAGGCAGCCAGTGGTCATGCACTTACCGTCGTGTCTACGTCGGCAACCAAACGTGCTTGTATGGCAGGCTCTGTCTCCCGACTATTCTACTTAACAACTCAATACAATCTAAACCCACACACAGAAGCATTATTTTGTAACACAGGGGCAATAGTAAAGTGAGTTGACTAACAAACCACCATGTGTTGGAAGTATGCCTATTGGAGTCGCGCCAACAATGATTGTCTGGAAAGCAGCTGCAAACCTGTACATTGTGGAAGTGATCACCACAGAGCTTATTACAGGCAGACCGAGGCCGCCTACATTTGATGATGCCACCTAGGTGGTGGTAGAATTCGTAGAATGCAAGAAGGCAGGAGAAGCCGCATTGGAACGTGGGTACTCATACGTGGCCACGTACACACCCACACGGGCAAACACGCAGAGCGTCCACAAGGTCCGTAGTGAACCTCACTCAAAGCGACCAATCGGTGAGAAGCGGCCTCTCCTTGAAGCGGACCAAACACATGCAACCTACCAGTGACCATGTCTGTTCACTCATATCTCTAATGTAACCCAACACTTCTGTGAACACCCTCATTTTTCAGACGGACCTCATTCTCAACCGTTTGACGTCTGTTCATTCGTGTTGGTGGCAGTGGTAGAGTCTGACCTCAACAGCTGCGACGTTAGCAACGCGCTTCAAAAAGCAAATGCAGAGGAGCCAAGAATAGCTTTGAAGAAGTGTTCCTCCTGATTATTGTAATGAATGATATATCAGCAAGCGGAATCAAAGGTGTTAATTGTCTAGAAAGGGGAAAGTTCTTAAAGGAAATGCACAGTAGATAGATCATTACGATCATGGAGATGAATTGCAAAGTGTAGTAGCTGAGCAATGCCGAAACGAAGTCGCAGCTGTAGTCAATGCAGCCATGACTAAGATAATTCAGAGATCTTTTCATTATTGTTTGCTGCTTTTGATGTTTGTCGAAATTTTCCACAAAAGCATGCAGCTCACTCGTCCATCTGCGACAAATTAGCAAGCTATATTGATGTGAATGAGTTGTCAAACATTTGGAATATCAATGGTCACAGTGACTTCAACGACGCCAGTGGATGTAAGAAAACGCAATCGTCAAACAGTGAATCAGGATTTGGCAATGCACGCAGAGTTGTCCAAATAGCCACAATTGTGGCTTCTTGTGGATCAACTACAGAGGCTTCGACAATCAGTCGCGATGTCTGCTTTGCAGTCGTTGAGTCCAAGTGCAAGATGCCCACTTGATCGCCATCCTTGTATGTGGACGGTCTGCATCGATTGACTGGCCAATTCCTTGGTTCGGTTTACTCATGCTCCTATCATTGCTTGGTCCATGGGAATGCCTATATCTCCGTGGTTTCTGAAGCCGTTATGATAGCGTAAACGAAAAGACGCGACTCGAGTGCTTCAGTCTTGCTGTGGTCTTCTACGCTCTCACGCTTCTGACTTGAGGTCTTCTGCTCTATGGTGTTTATACTTCAACGTTCAGGTTTTAGTGTCTCTGTAGCCTCCGACTTTTCAAAAGCAGAAAACGAGAGATAGATTGATGGGGTGATATGGGATAATGACCATGGTTAGAAAGGGACTACTCCAGCGTTAAACATGGTGACTCATGCAAAGGCACAGGGTTGTCAAGACGTTCTTCTTGAAGAAGGCAGCTGGCGAATGAGCACGGAATGATATGGAAAAGTCGGGGGCGGAGTGCATACTGTGGTACTTGAAGGCTTATCCTCGAATTCAAGGTGAGGTGATTGGTGGCATAAGGACTGCAAGAATATAGTGGATGGAGGAAGTTTCTTTTGATGGACTTGTACTTGCTTGCTTGAGGAGGAGTGCGAGTGACTGCTTCAACGGTGGTTCAGTCCGAGATCTATGATCTCCTGATGTGCCTCAGAGATTATGGTGGCGCTGATGCTGGCAGCTGCTGTGGTGGGACACGTTGAGCAACTGCCTTTCAAGCAGTCGAAGCAGGTGTTACTCTCAACTCATTCCCTGTATAGTGGGGCGACAAAGTCTTCGATACGCACATGTATCTTTGTTGATGAGTGAGCTTGGAGTGTCAAGATATGGGGGCATTGAGGTACTTACTGACGGGGCTACGGGTACTTTATGTGGCTCGTGAACGCTGACTGACAACGGAAAACACCAGGAGAGTTCCATTTGTGAGCATTTAACTCATGTTATTTCGATTTCTCTTGACAGTTCACCGAGTGATGATAGGTTCCAAGTCCGCCCACAGGTGATATTGGTTGATCAAAGAAATGAAACGAGAGTGTAGGCTTGAAACATTGCCACGGCATGTCTAATTGAGTACGAAGCAGGAGACTTGTAGAGCATTGCAATAGAAGGCCTTTTTGACCTTGCTGTGCCTACATGCCAACATGAAGTCACTGATGATTGGAGAGCTCCTGCAAACCTTGTGGGATTCGAGCGCTAATTGCGGTCCATTCAAACAAGGCATACTATACTAGTCAAATAAGCAGCAGTTGGTGCGAAGTGGAGGAGAATGCCCGCCCAGGGAAAGCATGCTTACCCCGTCTTTTGTCCAGTTGAAAGGGTGTTCTCGTGCTCATTGGAAGCATTAAATATAATAAGTTCGATCACAAGATTATGCGGTGAACAATGAAGGCTAGCGCGGTCTTTGAGGTCCAATTCTGTAATAAATTTCTAATAATTGAGCAGCGCCATCCTGTGATTCCTCCCGCCTATGTGACCGGGTGGGCTCTGTTCGTTGAATCTAGCAGGAAGCCGCTGCCGCCTCTTTGTTTGACGACTTCCGCATACGACCGTCACAGACACATTCTAATTGCAATTATTTTCTCCTGCGTGCGTGGGAATGCAGGACTGGAGTTTACTGTGGAGAATTTTGTACCTTTCGGTTATGCGTGTGTGTATATTTAGGTCCTCTCAGAAATTGAAGTTAGTTAACATGTCAACGGCCAGTGATCGCTATGTGATGAGATTTGTCTAGTGTCGTATTAATCACCTGAACGTCTACTTAGCAATAGCGCCTCTTAAACACCGAAGGTATCGGTTAGTGTAAAAGACTGTGTGTGAACAGGAGTCCGTGTGGATTGACGTTTGAGAAGGAAGAAGACAGACGACAGTCGGTCGGGAAGACATACAGATGTCCTCCTTCAGAACGCGATGCCACGCAACCTGTGCCGTTGCGTTTAACGTTGATTATTGGCTGTGAAGCCAGAAGAGTTACAATTATGCTTCTATTTGCTCATGCCTTCATTCACTCATATTTCAGTTCATTACGTCTCACTCATTTGAAAGTCAACAATTGTGTGCATCTTCTTCAACTCTCCAGTAAGTGCATCCATTAACAGAGGAATACTTCCCTCCGGTTATTGTTGATTGAAAAGTGATGCTGGTCAAAGTGATCTTGACTGAGTATAAACGAGCAAAGTCGGGTGCAGATGTGTTTCGTGAGATTACACGCGCATCGTGTGTTGTTGGGCGAAGAAGGCGAGGAGCAGCAGCGCAGACGACAACTACGTTGGAAATAAGTACGAGAGTGGAAAGATCGTCTCGTTTAACCACGTTGGCACCACTTTTGACGCTCGTCACGGAGGTTTACAGTGGACAGGAAAAGACAATGAGGGCGAGGAAACAAAAAGAAGGATTGTCAACATCAATGAAGATGACAGCAGTTTTCATGCTTGCACTCGAGAATTTTATGATGTACACGTCTTCCTTCTTCCTCTTACAACACACACTGGAGCAGAACTCACCAGAATCTGCGTGTTTTGTCACCTCTTGCAGAGATCACAATTAACAGCGTGCGGTTTAATAGCTGATTGTTCCGAACCCGCGGGGCTTGTTGCCGCTGAATTGTATAGTGACTGCATACCTCGGAGAAAATGCCTGTGGGAGCGCTATGACTTGAGCTCCTGTTTTGCCTTGCGATTGAATGCTTCGGTCCGTAATGCTTCAGTCTCTGAAGGATGTAGTTTTGTTTCACGACAGCGTCTAAGTCAAGTGGGCAGTCTATCGACTCTTCTGTGCGTTTGTAAGTTGTGTATCCGGTTTCCCTACACATTGTCCTGCTGCGAATTCAGGAAAGTTTTTAGCCACGTGTTCGCAGAAGTAGTTTTTACTGCCAGGAAGCGAATTCGAAGAACCACTCCCACTAACTCTTGTGACAAGTGATATTACTGCATGACGAATTGAGGGAGCCATCAGTTTCAGATAGATATGCCCTAATCACATGCCTACAGTGGGCAAGATGTCAAGATCCTCGACCATAATAGGAAAGCTCAGCCTATCCCTTGGAGTCGTAATGAGCCTGCACTCATCTTTAGTCCATGCTGAGGCGCTGTGGAAGCCTATTGAGGAAGATTCTATCCAAGTCTGCCTTTCATCCAATACGATCAGCTCACGGCTGCGGACTACATAGTTTGAGGCCAATTCAGCCACCAGAACTGCGCTCATGAATGCGATTGGTCGGTCTTGACTGCGGTTCACAGCCAATCCTCGCGCACGTTCGTGCTGCTGCTGCTGCTCATTGGTCTGAGATAGGCCTGCATTCATGCATTTTCCTATGCAAGAGTGGAAATAAACCACACATCGCAAGCATAATTACACTTCTGCAAAGGCAATCGAGTATGCATAGTAACGTTGTCGAGCTCTCACTTTCTTCCTCTTTGTCCTTTTCTTCTGCTTCTACATTTCCTCCCATATCATCCACTTCCACTTTGGCCACAGTTTTGTTCTGCAGACACCGACAATGATGGGTGCAGTGGCGATCTTTGTAAACAGATTGGATAAGATACTACATGGAATGCTTACCTCACTGACGTAATCCAGTCATCAGCCGTTCAGACACACTTCTTACAGGCACAAGGTGAACACTCATCTTCACTCCCCCTCCAGTCATGTGCCACATCTTTCCCTCGTTAAGGTCATCATGGTCTGCTTCACTAGCCATCTCCGATTTCGTCACACTTTCTCGCGAGGTCTTTCCGTTCAAAAATGACAGATGGAGGATTTAATGCGCCTTCTTTCATATCTCTGTCTAATCAACACGGAGTTGACTTGGCCTCGCATCCTCCATAAGACGTGATGCGCTTGTACCTCCACATGCGGTCCATCAACTCATCGTCACAGTCTCCTGACTCACTTATAATGCTCACCGCTGCATTATTCCCAGCTTGCATTAAACAGTCCACAGTATCCAAATCGACAGCAGAAATGCGTCCGCCTTCAAGACTGGACGTCACTCTACTTTCCTCCCCACGTGCATTGGAGGCTATCTCTTCTGGTTCGAGTGTACCTTCTACGACAGTCAAGGTGTCACTCGCCTCACAGGCAATACTGTCTACCCACAAAGTGCAGGACAGTGGTCTGCAATGCACGATGGTATGGGCACAACATTTTCTTTGTGTAATTAAGACGTGATTTCATCCAGGTAATTGCTCCGTACAAAGGAGGTAAAAAGGAGGCAATGGAACGGAGCACCTGTCTCTCTGGGCCTTACATCAGCACCGTTATAATGACCGAGGCGCACAGTGTCTCTCAACCATGAACTTGATCGTTCTCACGTACGCTCCATTCAGGCTGTGATGATACAACACGAACTCACTATCTGGTAATCGTTTAATGGTGGCATAATTCCGGTAAATCATGAATCTATCAAATTTACTTTCGATGGGTAATGAGGCAGGTTGTTGGAGTCACTACGAGCGATCCTGATTTCTTATTTGCCTGCTTTCAACTCGATCAATCTTGGATAATGATGGCACCTACAACATAAACTCTCCACCACGTTGCCAATCCAGCTTAACGATAACGTAGTCGTTGTTTTGGAGGTGGAGTATGTCGGTGTTCGAGAAACTGTTGTCTTATAAAGAAGTGTAAATTGCTAAATATGGGCACTGGTGAGTGGAAGTCAAGTGCCAGTCCTCCGTTCATGGAAGCATTTGGTCTGATGTGATCGACCGACCACCTCTCATCGAGTGACCACCTTGACTGAGCTTCACTAGAGGCCCTCGTGAACGAACGTGCTACTGCTGTAATGCCTCAGTCTCGGTGGCTTCCACCACCATCATAGTAACATGGTCGAAAATACCTGACTTCGATCGTTTAGCTAATATGGAAATAGGAAGAAAAGCATTCCCCTACGTTTTTATGCCGTCGGCTCCATAAAAGTCGACATCACACTTCACGCTACAGAGAAAGTCTGCAACTCACCCCCGCTTTTGCAGCTACCCACGCTAAACCCCGAGTATGCGACTCCATATCGAATTAAGAAAGTTAGTTGCTAGAGGAGAACGCGTAGTACTTTGAGAAAATTTTAAGGTGTGTTTAAACAATGCATCCTTCAGTGCCTGTGGGTTGTTTTTATGTCATGTGTTAGAGGATCGCTAGCACAATCGTACTATTTTGTGACAGATTAATGATGCATGTACATTAGCAAAGTTTACAGGGGGACAAGATTAGCAAGCTCTTGAGAAAAGCGATAATTATGGAATCACGAGTTTGGTTAAGCTACTTCATTTGCCACCTAAAGGGGTGTAGTAAAGTAGAAATAACTCACAAACTTGCCTTCGCTTTACTTTTCTGTGAGTTTGATAGTAAAGATCAAGTACGAACTCTTAGCGTTCCAAGACCTCCTTGAGGACAAAGTAAGCATTATGCATCTTTATGTATAAGTATTATACATACATGATATGGATGTATTCAGCAACCAATGAGGAGATCAGGCTACTGGCATTGAACGGAGGCTATCCCACCCAGCTAGGACAATATGGTCACACGAGTGACCACAATAGTAACTGGTGGTCTAGCAAACAATGTGTTACAGTACTGGTTTTGCTAAATTTGCCTTTGAATTGAATTACTGTAAAGCCCATATTGTCGACGTATGTTTGACCCAAAACATATTACACATTTTTCTAATTGATAGTTTCTGAAAAAATTTTAGCGGTGTGGAAAACCCACGCCAATTAGTATAAACATAAGTGTGTTGATTATACAAATAGTTTTACTTAATTGCAGTAGAAGGAGGCATTTTGAATCGACAAGGCACAGGGTTCTGGTCTTGCGTGGCTCTGCGTTTCATTTTTGCTTTTGTTATTTTGCTTGCTTCTTATTCGCTCTTTAAAGTTCTATATCATTCGACAGACCTCTGTGCTGCCTTGAATTAGTTAATGCTTCCATTATTGACTTTTATATTTGGTTGCTTTATTTACCTCCTTGATGGGACTTTCTAGCTTTATTTCTCTTAAACTTCAAATCAGATGTTACTAAACGTGAACGTTGGAGTTCTGGGCCATGTCGACTCAGGGAAGACCACTCTATCAAAGGCCCTGAGCACAGTAGCTAGTACCGCTGCTTTTGACAAAAATCCTCAAAGCCAAAAACGCGGAATCACCCTTGATTTGGGCTTCTCGTCCTTCAGGGTGGAGAAGAATATTCCTCCCCACCTCAAACCCTTTGACGCAGTTCAATTCACTCTTGTTGACTGTCCTGGCCATGCCTCCCTCATTCGAACCGTTATTTGTGGTGAGTGTCCGCGATTCCTCGTATTGTTTTTCCATTTGTATATTTACCTATTATCCCCATTTTAGGCACCCACATAATTGATCTAATGCTTCTCGTAGTGGACATCAACAAAGGTTTTCAGACTCAGACTGCGGAGTGCCTTGTCATTGGTGAACTCACTTGTGACGCCATGGTGGTTGTTCTCAACAAAGTTGATCTTATTTCTCCAGACCAACGCGATGAGAAAGTTGCCAAAGTTGGTGCTATTTTGTTTTGTGAAATGCTGAAGTTGGTTCAATAATTGTAGTTGCGCTTATTGTTAATGATTACGGCTGTAATTTTATTGAACTACTAGATCCTCTTTATTTGCTCTATTGATCGTACAGATGAAGTCGCGAGTTTCAAAGACATTGCAATCAACAAAGTTCAAAGGCGCACCGATCGTTGCCATCTCAGCAATTCAAAACATTGAAGCGGTGTGTGCGTACAATAATCCTCCTTTTCCACCTTCACCATTCGTTGGCTGATGTATTTTCTTTTAGTCCACCAGTGAAGAAATGGAGGAATTAGTTTCAACCCTCCTGACCAGTACTCCTGATCCACGAGAGAGACGCAGTGAACTGGCAACTCTTCCATTTCTATTCGCTGTAGATCACTGTTTCACCAAGTCTGGTCAAGGAACCGTTCTCACTGGCACTGTTCTTCGTGGTCGCATTCGTGTTGGTGAGGTATTGCTCGAATGGTCCTGAAATTGTCTTATTCAATATGATATAAGTTCTTTTTTCATGCATTTTAGCCGTGCAGGTGTAACTGAACTCTGTACTCCAGTTTTACTTTTATCTGGCATTATTTCACTAAGCCATTAAGAATGAAATGACTCGTTGAATTGCTGTCACTATCGCGGAAATCGGTTCTCATAAAACTGGAGGAACTTGCTTGGTGCCAAATTTGTGTCCCACTACACAGTCCCTGTGTCCCTTTGATTGTTATTACGGAAGCTTAGAGTGGTATTTTTCCTCCCTAGTATGTCATATTTGCCCATCATAAGGGGGACTCTGAACTCCTCAATGGTGTTCTGTCTTATTGGTCGCAACAGGGTTCATTTGCCGTTTATTGCATTGATAGGGTATTTTGAGAGGCCTATTTAGGCTAAATAAAACAAGGCATTACGGCGTTAAACTGCGAGAAGTGTTGCTTCCTTCCCATAAGACAATCTGTGCTAGTGGTAAACCTGTCAAATAAGGGTAATGTGCATGGATACTTTCCGAATGTTCATCTTGAATTTATTCCTCTCACACTCGCCATCGCACTGGTACTGTTCAGTTATCCACGTGAGTTAGATCCTCAATTTTTACTTCATTTTTGTACGGCCAATGGAGAATTGGGGTGGTGTTTATCTTGCCACAGCTCAGCCAGTGGATGTACAGGGGAGGCGAGACGGCTTGTGGTGAAGTGATCAAAATGTTTTGCGTTTGGCATGGCCGATTATCTTTTGGGAGAGTGTATAGATTCGCGTTGCTTGTACGGGGATTCATTGTTAGGACTAAATAGTCTGGCTTTGGAAGCCTCCCGACTGTTTTATTAAAGGGAAATTTTTTGGTATACACTCACTGTCACCAAACTCGAATAAGTTGTTGTTGAGTTAGTGCTCATTGATATGCTACTTCTCATAAAGTAGCAGTGGTTAGAGCCAAATGTTGTTTTTTAAATTTCCTGTGTGACACCTTACTTATCAACCCATCATAAAGCTACTAGGCTTTGTTAGCTGTAAGGCTCTCTTAAAGTTCTACCTTTTGCGTTCCAATTGCTTATTCGCAACCCTTACCTTGGTTAAACATTTATCTTGATCTTAAAGATGTTAAAAGAGCAGTTCTCTTGAGATTGCGAGTAGTGTAGAAGCGGTAAATGTCTTGGCCTCGCCAGCAAACGGTTAATTTAAGAACGGTTAAGTGTTATTTGAAAGTCCTCCAAAGACTGGCAGCATCCATGCACTGAAAAGCCGTTTTAGACCTAGCAAACCCAAAGTTGAATAGATTTAATTTTGAGGGGGACTGCAGTACCATCTGCATCCTTGGAGATGTTTAGGGGTTTTGTTCTTATTATAGACCGTGGAGATTCCCCAAGAAAAACTGAAGAAGAAAATCAAGTCCATACAGATGTTTCGAAATCCCATCGAAGAAATCGGTCCGGTAAGTCCCTTTTGTAACGGACTGACGAGTGAATTTTGGGTGTAATCTCTTGGACAGGAATTGGGATCTCATAATTTGTTCTGTAGTTATTATGACTAGCGAGGGTGCCGGATATCTAGACTTCGCTTGTTTCCAATAAAAAAAAAACTGGCGCAGATTCTTGTCTTAATTGGCTTACATCCAAGCAAGCAAACTCGTTTTCTCCAACCACCTGCATAAACATCCACTTGGTTGTGAAAGGGTTCTTTGACTTTCTTGTAACCTCTCAAAGTTCTGGTTAGGCGAATTGTTTTTTTATTCCTTTATGCTGTAGTATGGTGCGTTTCTCCCACTGATCTAAACTTTTCCTTACTCCTTCGTCAGGGTGATCGTGCAGGCATATGTGTAACTCAGCTAGATCCCGGTGTGATGGAGCGCGGCTATCTGGCCGCACCGGACAGTCTATCAACGTGTCAGGCCTGCCTCCTTACAGAAGTAGCACAGATTGTTTATTACAAGGGTATTGTGTGTAGTAAGCAGCGTTTCCATGTCTCTATCGGACAGGACACCGTTCTCGCACGTATCACCTGCCTTCGTCGGGTGGAGAACACGAAGACGGCAGGGGAGGAGTTTGAATATGCCGAGAAACTCTGTGATGAGGGTAATTTGTTACCTCTCCGTGATTTCGATCGATGTATGCTACTGGTGGTTGCTGTAGCTCTTTGTCAATTTCGATTGCACATTGACTGCTTCATGTTGCTGCTAAAAGGTTTCCCAATGCTCCGCGTTGTTAATGCTACCAATTTTGATGGCATGCTAGGTGGTTCGAAGTTGACAGTTCGACTATTCACGGGTTGTGTTGGTAACCCACACTTCTTTGTTAATCCACGTAATGTTACGAATGTAGCCCATTCACCAAACCTAATATTTCTCGGCCTTTGGACCCATTTCGAACTCTAGGTGGATGATTTGGTTGAGTCTTGTGAATGTTTGCTGAAATGAATCCGAGCATCGAGTCTATGCGCTGTTAATATCCGTTCCATAAGAGTCGCAAGACGATTTTTGTTTTTATCCTTTGTTTTCTACTCTTATGTCTTGGTAAGGCGGTGCGGGTGAAGCAAAGGAGATGGTGTTGGAATTTGACGCACCACTGGTAGCACCCATGGCGGGAGTTGTGATTGGGTCGCGCCTCGATACCGATCCCCTCTCGTCCAGCTGTCGTCTTGCCTTCCATGGCATTGTCTCTCGCTTCTTTGCCTCATCTCAGGAGTGCCGCACCTCTCTTTCCGTGAGTCGCTGATCTCTTAATCCGCTCCTTTTGGGATGGATCAGTAGAGGATCATAAGGTGGAGGGGAGTATCAAGCGAACAAATGGATCTTTTTTAGTGGAAATTCCTGTGGATGCACTTTTTGTTTCCTCATTCCCCTCCACATAACCCAGCTGTTGTCCCATCTTGCCAAACATGCATATTGCTCCCTCCTGATTAACTTCGAAGGTTATGCATGTTTCTGATTGGGCTTAATTTATTAAACAAAATGTTTTCAGGAAAAGCGCTTCAGTAGCTTCTGTAGTATACAGGTGAATGTGGTTAAATTATAACACCATTTAGCATATTAGCCTCACCTTAAGCGGTATAGATGATCCCTACACATTTTTACCATGCCAAAAATGCTATCAGATACTAAGTGGTCCCTGAAATTGGGGCCATGCCGCTGGTAACCCTTATTGGCGCTCTGGACACAGCAATTCAAAGGGTTTAATCTAGGAAGAGTGGGGAGACAGTTGTCGAGAGTGTGATATTTCCTGCCTAAAATATGGTTCATTCTCGAATTGAGGGGTTGGACGAAATTAGGGAAGAACACAATTCATGAATCACTTCATACGGCAGCTGAGGCTTCCTTGTTGAATCGGAAGGCAAGCGAGTGATACCTACGGCTTAATACGTGTCGACTTAGTGAAATCCTTGTTCTCAAATAAGCTCACACTTTTGGTCTCCCTTACGATGAATGCGCCATGAATTTTGTGATTTGTATTTCTATTTGAGGGTTTTTTTACTGCCACTACCTGCAGCGAAGTAACGAAGAGATCCAAGTAGGCATATTTATTGTGAAACTTAACCATCCGAAAAATCTATATGGCATTGTTTGCACCGACAGGTCTATCGGCACAAGCAGCGGCGGGGCGAAGTGGAGCGAGTGGTAGACCCTCGACACTGTATCGTGAGGGGCCTCTTCAAGAGTGAGACTGACTGGAACCTGTTTACCGGTCTCGCTGTTACTGTCACACTCCCTCCCTCCTCTGCCTCTGCCACAGCCGGGGGCGACAACACGAACTCTATTCCGGCTGTAATAGAGGGTAGCTTTGGGCGCACTGGAAAGTGTCGCATTCAACTTTCTGGTGAGCTGCTTGATTTTTCTTAAGGCCATTTTTTGTCATGTTTATTATCTGTCTTCTTATTCAATAACATATTCATTAAAATTGGTTTTTTTTCGGCCTCCTAGCTGATCTTCCAGACGCCTTGGTGAAACGATTTAGCGGGAAGGCGGGTAGAAAGTTGGCTAAAGAGGCCACATCAACAGAAAACGCAAATTCTGATACTACTCTTGTTACCAGCCCACCCAGTGGGCGCCTTATAGTGACATTGGAATTCAAGAAACATGTCTTCGACCCTACCAGACGCTTTGTTCAGTAATCTAATTGTAACTTCCTTTTCTATCTGCATCTATTACTCAATGACTCGTGATTTGTCCACTTTGTCTGGAAAATAATGGGCTCTATCTGTCTTATCGGGTTGTACCCAACCTCATGAAACTTAGTCGACGGCACTTGCCATCTGTAAATCCATCGAAGCTACATCAAAACTTCATTCTTATCCCGTCATATCTCTTGTGCTCTGTTTGGGGCAATTCGAAGCTGCAGCGGCAAAAGTTGCGGACATTGTTAAAGCGATTACTATGTAGCTGGGCTCATTGAAGTGTAAGATAATACTTTATTTCCGGCCAAAGTTAAGCCCTTTCGGCATTGCTACCAAGATAGTGGCAGATGCCACGGCAAGAGAGAGGAGGAAATATAGCGATCCAATTACGTGTACACGCGCAGTGGTATAGAAGCAGACCGAGGAAGAGGCGGAGCAGTAGCTCGAGTGAACATGAGGGCTAGTCGTGAGCCGCAATCAGAGCGGCCATTCGATGGGAGTCCGGTCGGTCGGTCGGTCGGTCGGTCGGTCGGTCAGTCGGTCGGTCGGTCGGTCGGTCGGTCGGTCGGTCGGTCGGTCGGTCGGTCGGTCGGTCGGTCGGTCGGTCGGTCGGTCGGTCGGTCGGTCGGTCGGTCGGTCGGTCGGTCGGTCGGTCGGTCGGTCGGTCGGTCGGTCGGTCGGTCGGTCGGTCGGTCGGTCGGTCGGTCGGTCGGTCGGTCGGTCGGTCGGTCGGTCGGTCGGTCGGTCGGTCGGTCGGTCGGTCGGTCGGTCGGTCGGTCGGTCGGTCGGTCGGTCGGTCGGTCGGTCGGTCGGTCGGTCGGTCGGTCGGTCGGTCGGTCGGTCGGTCGGTCGGTCGGTCGGTCGGTCGGTCGGTCGGTCGGTCGGTCGGTCGGTCGGTCGGTCGGTCGGTCGGTCGGTCGGTCGGTCGGTCGGTCGGTCGGTCGGTCGGTCGGTCGGTCGGTCGGTCGGTCGGTCGGTCGGTCGGTCATCCCTCTCTACTTATACGCCTTCCACTTCATACGGATTGTCAGTTTAGTAGCATTGGCTTTCTTTGTAATACCTGAGGATACACTACACTAACTTCTTACAGGGCAGTCATTGGGGAACGAATTCAAGCCTCATCGTTTAAACCACGAAAATCCCTTTGACTCTTTAAGTGCATTAAAAGATCTACTATGCCATTGTTGCACCAAAAAATCTATTTGAACTTTGTGTTGAAGCAGTAGGTATTGCTTCCTGAAAACAACGCTCGCCCATCAGCCATTGAGCGCAGGTTCCATCACCTTAACTACAAATGAACGGATATTTGACATCAAGTGCAATCAAACAAGACCGTAAACACAAGTTACTAAAAAATAGGAATAAACACTGCAGAAGGTTCATTGACAGAGTAATAGGGAGGTTGCGCATAAGGAACCTAATGTAGATAATTGAAGCCTTGCTTGAACGGCGTAGGCTCCCTGGAGTTGAAACACGAGAGACGAAATGATGTGAAGGCGGTGTGACGCAGTCAGAAGGAGGGGATTCATTTTAGTGTTTGCATGCTTTCACCTCCCCAAGATAGAACAAATCGCAGCATAAGGTGTGTGTATCTAGGTGATATGGTAGGTGAATGACGACACCAACTTTACCCACCTGAGCGATTCTATTCGTGGTTTGCGGTCTGTAGACTATTTTCGTGGAGTTCATTATTAAAAAGGTGCAGTGAAAGGTAAGAGAGGTGGTGGCGATGATGGTGATTGGATACCTTGATTTGCGGCGATGTGAGTACTTGTAGTAGAGAGTCGATTTGGGTTCAACTCGCATGGACGGGCTCTCGATGCATGCGAGCACCCTCTTCAACTAATTCCAATTTTGTCTCTGTGTTACGAACTGGTGTTTTGGTAATCGAGCCTAGATCCTCTTGCTTAATACCAACCAGAGCAGTCTGCAGACGAAGCCTTCCATACAGACGTGTTCGTCTGTCGATGGAGATGAGTGAGTTGGGGTGCCGAAGCCCTGGCGGATACGAAGACACGGAATTACAGGGATGCAGGTACGATATGTGAAGCGTGACTGCTGACTAATGACAAGAGACAAGTCGTCCATACCCATGGTCCAGTATTTCGATAGGTCCCGGCCTGTCCATTGATTGGTGGCACAGAGTAAGTTTGTCGACGTGTAATATTGGACAATCAGAGCAACGGAACGAGATCTCAGGTTTCAGGTCATTGCAGAATGCTTGTGTACCTTCCTTGGCGGCAAAAGAAGGCATAATGCTAGGGCAGAATGTATGTATTTTGGAAATAGAGGGATTGAGGCTGCTGACATGGCCCGGAGGCCAGCCAATTTGGCCACCCATGTGACCGAAATCGGCAGTCCGAACAAACCAACTAATACAAGGATTGTGAAAGATTTAGTCATTGATATGGCATTCGATTGAACCTAACATGTTGCACTTGAAACAATAGTAGTGCTTGATGCAACGATGAAGGTTGATGTAGTCGTTAGAGTCGACTGTGAACGTATCATTTATCGACTCACCCTCAATTGATGTGGATTTCTCTTCATCTCAAATCACCTCTCCTTTGCATTCCAGAGTGCAGCCCTCACATGAAAATGCATCACTCTCACAATTGCTGTGACTGACAATTTGATGAATTCCACAGGGACGATGCTTGAAATCCTAGACTTTGCTCTAGCAACTTTTGCTTGAGGTCGCCATGAACAGAATCTGATTTGAATGACTCCACATGAATAAAGGGGAGAATCGAGGTAGTTGTGAAGGTTTTTTTTACTTTTCACAAGCTTATTGAATGCCAACTCCTAAATCAGTAAAGTATACTTAAGCAAACATCCCAAGATGCATCTTGAGGGATTCATGTCCACCTATCGTTTTGTGCCTACATCCACGATCAAGAGGCAGCCTCGTCGTCTTATGAATTGGTATTGTAAAACTTTGTTTGTTCTCACTGTCGGTTTCGGTTTCAGACAGTGAGGTGGCCATATTGCCCTAGCCAGGTGGGATAGCCTCCGGGCCTCCCTTCTTTAGCCTTCAAGGGAGTCCAGGCACACTACATTGGTGGCAGCGGGCAGCGGACCCGACTTTATGCAATTTCTATCCCGAACTATACCGCTTATGTCCAACTGTAGTGATGCTGGCATCTACCCAACTCTGTGTTCTGCAAGAAGGCTATTGGCAAATAAAGCGACACTAGCCATGAACCATCTAGAGACTGTTCTTTGCGGAGGTTCCCTTAACATACCTGGTCAAGGAGGCCTGTATTTTCAACGTCTCCTTGTGGACAAGCTGATGCCTGGCAGAACCTCTCACTACAAATTTGGTTTCCAAACCGGAAAAACTGCCAAGCGAGATCAGTGACGTGGTGGTCAAGCATCACCTCATTTGCGCTCGAACTTCGATGACTGGCACGGTTAACTCATGGGTGCTTCTTCCAGCATTGATTACGTTGTGATGGCTGACATGGGAGGTTGACCAAGGGAAGCGTAAGAGACGACGCTGGAATGAAGAGAGGGAATATGTGGAATTTTGTTCGTTTTGACCGCCGATTTTTGGTCACTTGTGTGGCCATATTGTCCTAGCCATATTGGCTGGCCTCCAGGCCATGCCAGCAGTCCCATTTCCTATGTCTGTTTAATTGATATTCTGCCCAAGTGTTATGTCTTCTTTTGGCCTCAAGAGAGTCTTCAGACACTAAACGATAAATCATGATGAAATTCTACCACTGTGCCCTTAAAAATATTAAGAAAATAAAGTGCGAAACGCGTGTTTGGTGCACTTGTGGACTTTTGATGAGGGAAGTTCGATTTGTAAGTCTCTCACCTCGGAAAATAGACCAGTTAACAAGACAAACTTGATTTAGCGCAAGGTAAAAGACAGTTTTTAAATATATTTGTAGACGGTGTAGCGTCCCGTGGCTCCCCTTAAGGTAAAAGAAGGCGCAGTACTAGGGCAGAATATATATATTCCGGGAACAGAAGACTTGGGGGCTGTTGGCACTGCCCGGAGGCCGACCAACCGGCTAGAACAAGATGGCCACCCAAGTCACCTATACCGGCAGTTCGAACAAACAAACGAAATATTACACAGCCCCTCTCTTCCTCCAAGCGTCGTCCCCGACGCTCCCCTTCGTCCGCCTCCCGTGTCAGCCGTATCAGCCATCACAACGTAATCAGTGGTGCGAGAAGCACCCACGAGCTAACCGTCCCAGTCCAGTCGTCGAGGTTCGAACGCATGTGTTCCTGTAGTGCCATCCATTCCGCGTAGCACTCAGTGCAGCAGATGCGCGCCTCTTGGCCCTCCTCTGGGCTTGGAGTCCACGGCTAGTGTCGTTTCAGTTGTTAATAGCTTTCCTGTCGAACACGAGGGCGAGGGAGATGTCGAAGATGAACGTCGATCTCAACCCTTCTGTTACGAGATACCAAAGGTTCCCCCCTCCGTAGCACATGAAATTTCACAACGCCGACGTTTGCCAGAAGCGGCATGGAGCAGGATAAAATCTGTCAAAGTCGGGTCCGCTTTCCGCTGCCACCAATGTAGCGTCCCGAGGCTGCCCTTAAGGTAAAAGAAGGCGCAGTACTAGGGCAGAACATATATATACCGGGAACAGAGGGCTTGGGGGCTGTTGGCACGGCCCGGAGGCCGACCAACCGGCTAGGACAAGATGGCCACCCAAGTGACCTAAACCGGTAGTTCGAACAAATAAAGTATTACAGACGGGTTCCCAGAAAAGAACCATCAGAAGGATCGGAATACATTACTTTATGTGAGGTGAATGCTGCCGAGGCTTCCGAAGCAGTGCTCTGCGATTCCCTTTGCCAAATTGCTTGAAGGTGGAGAATGGAATGTCTCAATCACTATTCAACAATGGGCGAATTTGACAGTGACAGTCAATAGCGGATTTACCACAAAAATAAGGAGTGAAAGCAGATGTCATTGTGCAAATGAAGTACAAAAGGTAGATTGGTTGGCTTTCCAAATTTCCCTATAAAGTACTATCAGTTGTCTACTTGCATCCACATGGCACCAGAGCGACCTCTGCTTCAATAGTGCTCTTCAATTCATCCACTTTCGCGACATGTTATTACGATCATGTCCATGGCTTCCCAGGACTTCTGCTACTCCTTATCACATCTCGAGTTGTGGTGCGCGATAAATGGGACGCAGAAGTGAAAGCAAACTGGGTTGTTTGACGTGTATTATTGGATTAATAATTAATAATGTTCATTTTTAAAAGTGAGCTAAATAATTGGATAAAACGCTGGCGATGTTTCCTTATGCATCATTGTTTAACTACACTATTTTAAGTGGCAAGAGAACTACTTGGTCAGACCCGGGGAAAAAGTAAGGGGCGCTGGTCGCCGAGGAAATTTGTTTTTTTTTTTCAGAAACTGCCACACCACACAGCAAAAAACCTTTTTAAAACAATGCAAACTGACATTAAGGTAACAGACGGTAAAAATTACTTACATGACGCAGTATGATGGCTGCACACAAATGAGTCAAGGCGTCTGCAATACATATTTTCTAGAAACCTGCTGGAAGAGCGTGTCAATTCTCCTGTTATAGACAGACCCAACCCAGTTCCCATTAATCCGCTACTTGTCAACTGTTTCAGCCACTATAACAAATAAACTTAAGAACATCAACCTTCTCATATTTGGAGTAGTCAAAGAGAAAAAATGACAAAAAACTCAGGCAAAACTTGTAATATTTTATTTGTTTAAACTGCTGGTGTAGCGTCTTAAGACCTACCCTAGGGTAAAAGAAAGCATATTACTAGGGCAGAATATACATTCTGGAATTAGAGGGCTTGGGGACTGTTGGCATGGCTTAGGGGCCGGCCAACCGGTGAGTGCAATATGGCCACTCAAGTAACCGAAACCGGCAGTTCGAACAAACAAAGTGCAACAGCCAGTTTTGATCACTCGGTTGGCTACATTGTACTAGCCGGTTGGCCGACCTCCAGGCCGTGCCAACAGCCCCCAAGCCCTCCGTTTCCAGAATATATACATGTTCTGCACTAGTGATGCGCCTTCTTTTATCTTAAAGTTGGTCTCGGGACGCTACAATACTCACTTAGCTTCTACAGAATAAATTTTAAACAATTTATTGACCAGAGGTTTGCTGATTTATCACTTTAACTCCCTGTCACTTACACTTCGCTTAATGGCATGCTTTATAAAATATACTAAAACGTAGGGCTTTATTTGTCGCTTTCAAAATGTCCATATGGATACTCAAAATTTGGCTCTAAATTGCTCAAAGTCAATCGCAAACCATCATCAGCTGCAGTTTGAATGTTTTTGGACTTCTGTGCATCTTAATTCATGATGAAACTGATGCACATTTCTTTTTGCAAACGCATGAAAAAATTTGTGAGGCTCGTTTTTCTAAAATTGATAATTTGTTTGTTGAAGGCCATAAAGGCCCGACGAATACGCTTTCCTCAAAATCAATTGGTTGGTGTTTGTCGGGCTATTTGGCGCTATTTTCATCGCGCCAGCAATACATTCAAGTGTACTGGCTGCGATTTCAGCTGCTCTACACCACAAGTACTCCTGCTATTCCTTCAAAGACGATGACTACGGTGTCGTTGCTATGGGTTGGGGATTTAAATCAAGACAAGCGAATGGCCAGTACTTCTATGAAAGTATCAGATGAGCGCTATCGTCCGAAACTTATCGAGTTAAAAGAAGGCCAAAAAGAAATCAGAATTGGTCGTCTCAACTCTACAAACCCACCCCATTACCTTATTGAAAGTTGCATCAATAAGCGCATGATTTCACGCAACCATGCTACCATCGAACGATTACCAGATGGCGGCTTTATGCTGTACGATCATAGTATGAACGGTACATATGTAAATTACATGCGCGTTTCCGGTGGTGTCACCCTCAAAAATGGGGACATTGTCTGTTTTGGCCATCTTAATGGTGCTAATCTTAAACCTGGAGATGATGTTACTCCTTTCTTTTCCGACCTCAAGTACCAAGTGAGTGTTCGTTTTTCCTCGCACTTGTGCAACTCCCCTCGCAGCATCGCTTAGTTTCCTTTTTAAGCAACTGTGGCGAAGTTTTGTTTGCTTGAATTGATAGAAAATAAGGGCAATAACTTCATGCTGTTCTGCTTCTGGTAGGTATACATTGGTTCCCCCAAAGAGGTCGCTGCTGCAACAGCCGCAGCAGGTGAATCAAATCCAGATCGGACGTCTGCCAGCAAGCGGCAACGAAAATCAAGTGGAGGCAGTCACGAGGTCAAAAAGAGTGTTGTGTCCTCTTCAAAAACTCCCAGTCGTCATCGAGGTGGCGATGATGCGGTAGCTAGCATCAAATCTGAGGCGGAAGACAGTGACGAGGACTTAATGGACCGTCTGTCAAAGCGCAAATCCGGTGCTCCATCTAGTGGGAACAGTGTCAAGAAAAATCCATCTTGCAAGAGCAATGGTATGAGAAAACACGCCTCACCTCCTCCGTCTGTCGTGAAGAAATCTAAGCATCACTCGAAGAAGTCTCGTGGTAGAGAGGTGCCAGTTGATGCGGAAGATGATGGAAATGATGATGAGGAGGAGGAGGCGGACTCAGCTGCGGAGGGTGACAACGAAGACGTTGTACGTTATGGAGAGGATGATCAGGAGGAGTGTTCGGCACGTACCTGCAAGAAGCCTGCTGGAACAGCTATTGATTGGATCCAGTGCGATAAATGTTCCAAGTGGTATCATCAAATCTGTCTTAATTTGACTCCGGAGGAAGCAAACGTGGACGTTTATTACTGTCCGTCGTGTACTAAGAAGCGCTAAGTTTTGTATCACTGTCATGATCATCGTCATCCCACTTTGTGTAAATACGTTTCTCCGTATATGCGTACAACAGAATTTTTATGAGGATCGGGAGGACGATAGTTGGAGTACTTTCACCATTTTTTTTTGTGAATTACATCTTGATTGACGTCCACTTTTGCTACTCTTCTCTCATTTCCATCCTCCTGTCCGATGTTTGTCGCTTTTCCTATCCACATAACGCTCCACTTATCATTCTTTGCCCAGGGGAAGTTTGTTAATGCTTGCTACTTCTAATCTCTCTGAATTCATTCAAGCTTGCACAAATACATGTAATTTAATTACCATCACCTTGGCTTTCATTTCAATCAGTCCTCATCGAAGTGGAGTTGTGTTGAGTGCGTGAGTATTGCTTAGTGTTGCAACGGACTCTGATGGTTCCTTGATCAGGCTTTGGTGCATAAAACTGTTCCGGGGCGTAGGCTCTGACCTCTCGACTTCACGAGGGAACAGTGAGACTTGAGGGCTTGTGTTGTTCTTTTAGCTGCGTTGGGTCGGCACAGGAATGGGAGTGGGTCACGCAATGTGTGATTTGCGTGGGCGATCGTATACCGATTCAACATGAGGTGTGAAAGTGGTTGGTTCAAACTCGTCACGTTGTTTTCCGTCTTCCAATGAAGAGTTTCGCACCCTAGAAATGCATTTCGCTTTGTGGTGTCTAGGTCAGCCTCGGGGGCGCTGTTGGGGATTATAGCTCGAGCGTATGTTCATTGGAAGCGCGCATGAGGGATGAAAGAACATACCGCCTGTGTCGGGAGTGGATGGTATGTGATTGAAAAGTCATTCAAAATTTTGTATAAACACCTTTATAAAACGCTCGGCACCCTAGAACCCTTGACAGTCCGTTTTAGTGCAATTTTTTTTTCATGTGGTTGGCTAATGTCAGGAAAAGGTGCCAGTCATTTGAAAGAATGTCAACAAAACAGAGCGGGTCTTGGGCTGTCATTGAAGCAAAATTTACATCTGGCTCCAATCTAGTTGTGTCTATGGCTTGGTAACAGCCGTGTTAGACCTCTAGTAAAAACCTTACCGTGAACAAGTTCAATTCTATCCCACAATACTCAGGGATGCCTCGATGCACGGCACGAAATTGTGAAGAGGGTTAGTGAGTCCAACATGTGGAGCAAACGAACAGTACGTGCGTCTACGCAAGTCGCATACCTTCAGAGGTCAGTCGTTCAGGTGGGCAAAAACGCATCCACAAGAACACCACCTTGATCGACATGAAAAGCATTGCCACTGTTTTCTAAACATATCACCAAATCGCTTGGCTTCAACGACGTATTTTCTAATTAAGGTGAATGCAGACAGTCACCTGTCGGCTCACGCATCCCTAAGTGAGTGAGGCCCACGGAATGCTTCATTTAGCTACAACAGCACACTCTTTACAAGTGGGCTTCAATGGAGTAGCCGAAAAGTTTTAGCTTCAGTAACTTGGAAACTGAGCTCAACCTCCTCGGTGAAGTGAGCAACCACCGACCACTACCACCTCCGCCTCTCCCCATCGACATCCTTTCACACGCTATGAGAGGTCCAAGTGTGAGGTGGGCAGTAGGAAACACCGTCGAAGATGCCACACCGATTCACTGCCTGACAGAGTGGTGATGCTTGTCCGTGCTTCCATGTCCGCATGCATTTCACGAGTTCATGTGCCTGTCCCCACCTTACAACTTGCCACAGGTCATGACATTCAACTGCAACCTCAACCACACCAACACTGCTACTCACCTGATGCGTGAACTTGCACGCGCAAACTACCGAATGCTGTGCAGCCCAACTTCCAGTCTGCTCGCAGTGTCCTTCTTCTCCACCACCCTCTGAGGTGCCGCAAGCATGTCATGGATGTCAGCCTCACTCTGGTCACCCATTCCAAGCAACTGCGCCAAATCGTCGACTCCTCCTCGTTCTCCCATTCCGCCTACTTCAAGCCAACCTCATTGTAGATGTTCATCCACCGAGTGAAACACAAGCTGGCTCAAATCGCGCGATTTCGGTGAAAGACAATGATATGTGCCTCACACTCAGACCCCACCCTATTGCCAAGGTACAAAGGAATTGATGCTGTCACTATTGCCACACCTATTGGTGCTGTGATTGTGCTTGTGATTGCGGTGGTAGTCAATGCATTGGGGTGAGTGAAAAGATCCGTGAAGAAGTTGAATCACTCAGAGCAGACATTCATCTGCATCATCACGTTTTCACAGTTATTCACTATATTCCACGTGAACACTCACTTTCCTGCTTCCACCATCACAACAGTAGTCAGCTGTGCTCAAACCACTCATGAAACAGAAAAAAAAAGGCATCACAGATGACTTTTTTCTCGTCGTTGTCGTCTTATTCCAACGAATCTGGTGACACCTACACACACTCTATCTCGTGAAGACTGCAATGCTTCACAGTGAGTGCGTGCACATGGCTGTGAACTAAACGATGGAGGCGCCTCACTTTACCTCATCCATTTGATGTGAGACTAGATTGACCTGACCCTTCAAATCGTTGTGTCGCCTTATCGCCACTGTATTTGCAAAATTGAACGAAGTGTAGTAAGACTGCACCAACACCACAATCCATCTATTTAGGGACTGCCATTTCCACACCCCAACGCCGAACCACGTACTACAAAGACCTACCGCTTCGTCCTTGCACCACGCACCCATTAATCTTCTACCTTGGTGGTTGTAGCAGTGGCAGTAGTGGTGCTTCCGTCTGTTTCCTTCACATCATCTAGGACAGGCGAATGGACATTGTTCACGCACTTTCTGACACATTTCGACTCTCCTGCCTCGGCATCATCAAATCAGCCGATGGACACAAGTCAGTAACTCTCACATCCTTCCCTCGGCCAAATGTCGCCAGTATTGGTATCACCTTCTACCACCACCACTTCCCCAACTCAACCATCGGTTGCACGTTTCGTTCATTTTGTAGCCGTTTCCCCCTACCCGCCCCCACTCCCCTCCACAGACGTGTTTCTGGGATGGAGATGTAGCACACCGAGCGGTACTACATGCCTAAAAACAACCCACGAAGATGGTGATGCCATTGCTGCACTCCACGAAGTAGCGCATTCACACACTATTTGTGACCTGCAAAAATCCTTGCAATTGGCGTGGAAGGAAGTCGTAAAAAGTGAACTACGCAAAAGAGGCGTGGAATGTGGTCGCAGTGCTTGTTAAAGGACTAGAGTACACACCTCATTTCTCACTACACTTGACAGAAAAACGATCCCCCAATCAACTCACCAACCAAAAGTAAGTAGGTAAGACCGGATGCATCATGTGACTCCTCCTGGCCGCCATCTCGACTACCCACGCGGGCGGGCTGGGGTGACGGATGTTACCCTGGAGGAATGGCAATAACTGCAAGCCTACTGCTGTCCCATTGGACGGCTTCAGTGAACAGATGACGAACTGCAATTGTGAATCGCTGCCTCTCAGAATGCGTGCTCTGATAGAATGTGCAGATGGAGCAGTCGTCCAGCGTCAAGGAGTTTATGGGTGGATGGGAAGGTTACAAAATGTCCGATCTAGTGTACGTGATGCCCCACAATTAGCATGTCAAACTAACCACAGTGTGGAGGAATGATATCATTTGAATATGTTGCAAAAAGTAAAGATACATTGCTGGATAGACTCAAAGTGTGGAGAAACAATATGACGACTAGTGCAGAGGAATCGGGAGAGGGAGGGAGGGAGTGAGTGAGGGATAGGGGAGGAGGGAGGGATTGGCAAGGCAGGATGGAGGAAAGGAGTTGGGGAGAGAAAGGCTGATGAAGGAGCAGCGATCGTATCGAGATTGATAAGCATGGTTCACAAGAGGTCTTATTAACAGGATTTGTTGATGGTGGAGAAGAAGGACACTGCGAGCAGATTGGAAGTTGGGCTGCACAGCATTCGGTAGTTTGCGCGTACAAGTTCATGCATCAGGTGAGTAGCAGTGTTGGTGTGGTTGAGGTTGCAGTTGAATGTCATGACCTGTGGCAAGTTGTAAGGTGGGGACAGGCACATGAACTCGTGAAATGCATGCGGACATGGAGGCACGGACAAGCATCACCACTCTGTCAGGCAGTGAATCGGTGTGGCATCTTCGACGGTGTTTTCTGCTGCCCACCTCACACTTGGACCTCTCATAGCGTGTGAAAGGATGTCGATGGGGAGAGGTGGAGGTGGTAGTGGTCCGTGGCTGCTCACTTCATCGAGGAGGCTGAGCTCGGTTTCAAAGTTTTTGAAGTTGAAACCCCAAGACCTATGTGGACTGCAGGAGGTTACTTTTCCAGGGCTCTCTATTCCAGTGTCTTAACTGTTTCCCATGCAGCCATGGATACTAGACTTGGAAATAGGTAGCAGCCGAATTATTTGCTCCGACATGGTTGAATTTTAGTCAAACTTCGAGTCAAATCTAAGCATCTCCGATTAAGTTTTAAGCAGTGCTAGCAGTTGCTTTGGCTAAACTTTTGACTAATCATCAACACACAGCAACGATGAGCACTTTGGTAAACATTGTTTAAATAAATACTTCTACTCAATAGAGTGGCGTTTTGAGTTGTGACAATAGTTCACCACCTTCAAGCCGACTGAAGTGCTTGAAAATAGTAAAATTTGCAAAAAAAAATAGGTCAATAACTCTCCAGTATGAGTTGGTAAGCTCTCGAACAGACTGTATCCACAGACACATCAGGAATATCATCCGACTTGTTTATTGAATTGACAGCGGCGGATAGACTGTGGTGACAGACCGGAAGACAACCAACGCCAGGCCTGGCTAATAACTACACACCCTTGCAAAAAGCAGTCTTAAAGCTGACAGTTTGTCCCACAAAAAAGTTGTTACATCGACAAATGCAATCCACCTCGACGTCGTCAACAGGTACGGCGTATGGCACAGTAAAACGAGACCTACACTCGTAAACACAAAAAAACGAGAAATTGAGAGACCTAGTCGGCTAAAAACTAGTTCACGGAAATCACAACAACGCAAACAAACAGTATCATCGCAGCTAAAGATTGAATTCAGAGTAGTCATCCAAAAGGATCGAAAAGTGGAAGGGCAATGCACACAATGAATATCAAACGCGAGGAGAACTACGGATATCGCAAATAGCACCCTGATTTACAAAATAAAACGAAAAGACAAGCGATAAAATAATTTTAATATTATTATTATTATTGCGATATTCAATGAGATAGCAATGCAAAAAAAAATCAACCGCCACGAAGACGAAGCACAAGGTGAAGGGTCGATTCCTTCTGAATGTTGTAGTCGGACAATGTGCGACCATCTTCCAACTGCTTGCCAGCAAAGATCAATCGTTGTTGGTCTGGAGGAATGCCCTCCTTGTCCTGGATCTTTGCCTTCACATTCTCTATCGAGTCACTAGGCTCAACCTCGAGGGTGATAGTCTTCCCAGTCAGCGTCTTCACGAAGATCTGCATACCACCACGCAAACGCAGCACCAAGTGAAGCGTCGACTCCTTCTGAATGTTGTAGTCGGACAACGTGCGACCATCCTCCAACTGCTTTCCTGCAAAGATCAACCGTTGCTGGTCTGGTGGGATGCCCTCCTTGTCCTGGATCTTCGCCTTCACGTTCTCTATCGAGTCACTCGGCTCCACCTCCAACGTAATTGTCTTCCCAGTCAGCGTTTTCACAAATATTTGCATACCACCACGCAAACGCAGCACCAAGTGAAGCGTTGACTCCTTCTGAATGTTGTAGTCGGAAAGAGTGCGACCATCTTCCAACTGTTTGCCAGCAAAGATCAAACGCTGCTGGTCTGGTGGGATACCCTCTTTGTCTTGAATCTTGGCCTTCACATTCTCAATCGAATCACTAGGCTCAACCTCGAGGGTGATAGTCTTCCCGGTAAGCGTCTTCACAAAGATCTGCATGATGAGCACGCCCGCAGCACAACCGTTAATACAATGACCTGGCGCTCTCAAGCGCTGTCTTAAATTTGCTTCGGCTATTTACGTAGCTAGTGCAAACTCTTGGTTGATTGGTTGCTACATTGGCTAGCTAAACATACGCTCACCCCTCATTGGTTAGCAGCCTTTGCATTGCAAGTGTCGCATTTACGTACACTTGCTTGCTGCGCAGGGCCTATCGATCATTGCAAGTGCATGAGTGCGTGCGTGCGTGCGTGCGTGTATCAGTGTGCACGTGCAGGCCTCTTACTACCTTTCATTGCTCGCCTCTCCGCTGTGTGCTGTAAAACGCCGATTTTTGCATCATCTTACTTCGACTTAGTGTTTTACAATTTTGATTTAATTTATGGATATTTTAATTTTCTTGCGTCGTATCAACTTACATAATTCCATTACCTTCTCTCGATGCAAGTGAATCCAAAAAAAGGAAAAATAAGCTAGAAAATTGAAGTGCTTCTTTGATAGTTCATGTAGACGACTTGGTTTTTGTATATTTGGTCTTTAAAAGCTGCATTTTATGCCTGAAACTGAATTTGACTTTGCTTGATCCACTTTGATAATGTGCTGATTTCGATTTCAAGATTGGAATGCAGAAATTTGCCACACGGTAAGTGACAATTTATTTTGTTAAAGTTCCGCTTTCTTAGGTGGATCCTCACAGACCTAGATCCTGGCGTGATTTTCACTGTTGCAGGTGCACGGCTTTTGGGGATGGTTGGTTATAGCTTTCGTTTCATTGTCTGGTTGAGGGAATTGGTTATTCTTTGTCGCTTTTACGAGCAACGATGAAGAGTAATGTGAGCCGATGCATCAGGGAAGCACGAAGTCGGAACAAGTAAGCAACACTATTGCACAACCAGACGCAGTGTTCTACTATTGCACAATCCAGAACATTTGATCCACCCTGCTACTCCTCGCTCTCGATGCTGTTGATCGCAAATGTGCACTACAAAGAGGAGGTGGCGCGCGCTAAGGCGTTGGTGATGGCGCGTTACCAACATCAACTTCACTACCATAAACCCGCTATGAGACATTTTCCAATTGGCTAGCCGTGGCGTCCCTCATCGCTCCACCTCGCGATGCGTCACGGCAACCGTTGCCTCGGTTGTCTTCACCCTTACATCCACTCCTACCAGTAGGACTACACAATCGTCCCAAAACTGTACCTTCAGCCTCCTCATGTGGTCCTCCTTTCACTTCATACTGTAAGGATGAACAGATGAGACAAGCAAGGGTGGGTGCGTCACTCCATTAGGTCACTGAATGTACAACAAGCAAGGCCTCGACGCTCCCAGAACGACAGTAGACACTCTGTGTAGGCATCACATTTTGACGTGAGTCGGACACATTCTCTGCAATTTTGCCACTTCCAGAGACCAAGTACCACTGCGATTCTCACCTTTTGTCTTGGCATCCGCTGCGGCTTTGCCCGACTTCGTCCTTGTCACCCAACCGAGCATTCACGTGAATTGGCTAGCCGAATGGAGTGGAGTCGGGCGCAGTCCGTCCTATCCCATCACTAGATGATCGTGTTAGTTTGCATTGTGAAATGTTCAAAAGCGAGTGCATTCCCTGCCTCTACAAGTCATCTACCAATGCAAATAAGAAGATGCTCAAAAGGGGAGGAGACGTGAGCGTCAATAATTGTTGGGTGATTGAAGCAGCAGTGCTACTGCCAGAACCTCCAAGGCTTCAGGTGCCGTGCTCCAGCTCATTTCCATTCGAGTTCACGAAGTTGGCTGGTTTGTGTGTGCGTGGCTACGGGAGCACCCCAATCTGATTCCCTAATGAATGCCTGTATGTACACCCGTGCACTACTGCCAACACCACCACCAGCTCAGCTAAGGTATCACATCCTCCCCAGTAGTAGCGACGGTGCCAACACCATCGAAGCCATTGCTGCCATAATTTCAGTTGCAGTCCCCACTTTTATGAGGTTGGTGCCCTTCCTCACTACACTCACCTCATGCACACGATGCACACGACAAACTGGTTTTGTCAACAACATCTCATGTGGCTGTTATTAAACCCCAAGTGGAACCTTGGAGAAAAACACATTCTTGTTGTGTTTACCTCCACTTCTACAGCAATCTTGTGAAAGCATGCCAGTTACCCACTGGTAATGGGTGATTGCAATGTTAATTGTGCCCTCCCTCTCCTTGTCCCTGCACACACATACATGCATTTTGAGTCATCTACTCATCACTTTTACATGGTGCACCTCCCTGTGTTGTCTAACTACACACTCTCTCCTCCTCCTCCGCCTCTCCCGATTTTGAATAAGCGTGCGAGTGGTGCAGCATGCCCTCTTCAACGTCGATGTCTCATTCACATCCTTCGGCGTCCAGTGAATATGCGGTTGGGTAATGGGGTGTACCCGACTGATTTGAGAAGTACAGATTTGGCAGGTGATTTAAATCAAATTGCGCTTCCATTGCAAGTGGTGGATGAATTGAAAGAGAGTTGGTCAGCGATGCTGTGTCCTGATTGCTGAGATGGACATACTGGTCACACTGTTTCTTTTACGACCAGTGGAAGTTGAGAGCCTCATTAGTAGGGCATACGACAGTTAATAAGAGGGTGGGGGAGGGTGTAGATTTTAATGCGATTAGAGGTGCAGCACCTCTAATTAGTAGGGTAATGTGTCACCTTCCTGGCGCCCCGTCGATTGGTCGTCTTGTGTGTCGCTGATACAGCCCTTTTGTTAATACACCATGGAGTCCCCTTTTGACCTTCAAAATTAGGCACTTTTGGCCTGTGCTGAAGGTTAGCGTACTCCCCCTGTCTCTTCAAATATCTGCCTTGTAGTAATCACAGATAAACTTTACATTAAATTGAATTGAATTATGAAATCATGAGCTCACAAATCGGAATCCATAGGTAGCTGCAGAACCTGGCGGTCTCTGTCAGGCGTATCCCCAATACAGCATTGCTGCAGATGAGCTCTTCAATATGCTTCCTTCTTTCGGTCGAACTTCTTAAATTACAACGTCTTTCGCTGGAAAAATTTGTGAGCTCATGGATTGATGGAAAAGAATAAAGAAGCCAAGTTGGGACTTATCTGGATTCCATTGTATTGCTAATTCTAGCCCCCAATGAAGAAGTTATGCGTGGGCACTAAAAACAAGAATGCGATACTTTGACCCCATTAATTTCTTTTATTAATTATCAAACTTAAATCTCGTTTTCTCCACAATACCAACTACTTATATGTGCAATCAGTAGCATTTGTGAACAGAAAATGAATGGACTGAAGGCCGGTTTTCTAATGTCAGCCAAACATGACACGTTTGCCGCTTGTTTAACTCTCAGCTTTGATTAAAGGCTTACTTGATTATCCACTGTGCCTTCGTTGGATGGGCTGTCCTCTAGACCACGCCAGTAGCCTCAACCCTTTCTGTACGCCCAACATCTATGTATTCTGCCCGAGTATCATGCCTTCTTTTGTCCTCGGGGAAGTCTTCGGGCGCTACAATAAGATCACAAGCACTTCTTTATTCTACAAAATTTTACGAAATTTTAAGGCAGTCCAAATGCTCATCTATAAAACGCTGATATTCTTAACTTGCCGTGCCAGTTTTTTTAAAGTATGATTACGTTTGTTTCATCACCAGTGTGCATTACACTGCTCCACGCACACTCACACACATGAACACGGGTACTACATGATCAAGGTTGTGAAGGTGACGTTCACGTTGAAGATTGCGTGTTGCATTGCATCCGCCAGCATTGTGACAATGGCGAGAAAAATTATCTTACACTAACCTGGGAGGTGCCATGAGTTGCTTATCAGTCGGTAACTGCTGTCTCTACGAGAGGGATGTAGAAGTACAAGTAACCTTGAGGGCAGTGGTTTTTCCCTACTTTTTCCGCTTGAATTGGCCTAACAATTACATAAGATTGTACTGACGAGATCATGTGACCAGATGCCGCGTTTGTATGAAGTGAGGCCATTAAGAGAAAGCATTATCGCCATGATAAATGGAAGGGAATGAAATAGAACTGATGCCAGTGGTGGCGCAACCACTATCACCAAGGAGAACCTCATAGCCGTAGTGGAGTTGGTAGGGGTGAATGGATAGGCGATTGGAGGTGGATGGTGTCAGCTGAACCAACCATCCTCCCATCCACGTGCATATACGGGCAGTGGTTTAGGGTCCCGAAAGGGGTACTTTCGCGGTCACGTACACACAAATGAACTAACTCAGCACCCAAAAGCAAATGCACTCGAATGCGCCAGTTGAAGTACTGGGGTGCCCAGCAATGCTCCTTCTAAAAAATTTGTGGAGACAGTGAATGCATTCATCAGCATAAAGTTCAGTTAGCAACTTCACATGACCATCTTGTGCTAAGAAAAGACGGCCTGCGCTCGACTCCACTCGGTCTGGTTAGTTGGCTTGCGTAGATAATAGACTGAGTGCTTGTAAAGAAGTCAGGAGGAATCGAAGCAGATGCGGACACGGACATTGACATTCCCAGTGGAAGTTGTTCTCTAGACACATCTGAATTACATCCAACATTGGTTGGATAGGAAATGTGTCCGAATCACGTTAAAATGCGATGCCTAGGCAGTGTTCATTGTCGCTCTCGAAGCGATATTCAGTGACCTAATCGAGCGACGCATCCATCCTCGCTTCTCTCATCTATCCATCTTCACGTTATCAAGTGAAAGAATAAGCAAATAAGGGAATTGAAGGTGCAGTTATACGGTGATTTCGTAGTCCTACTGGTAGGAGTGGAGGTCAGGATGAATCCAGTGGAGCCAGCGGTTGCTGTGACAATTCGAGAGATGGAGCGATGAGGGACGTCATGTCTAGCCAATGACAATGACAAGTGGACAGTAACAAAGAGCCATTGCTGCCATGGTATAAAGATGGTAACTGAATAGGCTGTAAAGCCGAGAATTCCTTCCTCTTTACTTGTTAGCAGTAGTGGTATCATGTTACTCTCCAAGTCGAATAGAAAACACTCATGAATTATGGCACAGTGTGCACAAATGTCGCACCATATTGCGCAACCACTCTACAGAGCACACAAAAGTGCTAATTTTTTTTTTTCAAGTTCAGTCGGTTGGCGACTTTTTATCACGTTTTCGTTACCACCGCAGACGCCATTACGGTAACCACCAGTGGTGGTGTATTCATTCAATCATTCAAGCTCCTACTGGCCAACTCTGTGATCGTCTCCATTCATATTTTAAGAAATCGCACCTTTCACCAAATCGGTAAATAAATTAGAGCGTGTCGAATTGATTCAACAGGAACAAACACATTGAAGCAGGCATGGATCTAGGCTTCCACGTCAGTAATAGGATATTCATATCGAAATGAGTTTCGCGTACACAATCACTCAGACTCACCAAAGTAAGCCTTAACACAGAACGAGCGAAGGATCCTTCCACTTTAAAAATCAAACCTATTTGACCGAACTACATGGACGTACTTAGCTAACATAACTAGTAGAAATTGCGCAATCAAAACCATCTGACATTGTTTGCTTGTGATAGACACAGGAACGAAGCGTATTCGTGATGATGGACTAAGAAACTCAAAAGAAAGGAAAATAGGCGAAAAAGCTTGAAGAACTTCAAGGTTTAGGCACTAGTGCGGTGTCGGAAAGCAGAAAGAGGGGCAGCGAGTAGCACGGACGCACACGTCATGATCGATAATCGCATGGCCTGCCCCGTATGCACGCACATCACAAGGTTACAATTCCAGAATGTTCTAACCAATCAGTTGGAAAAGAGAAGGCATGTTGTAACACGCAGCAGCCAATCAGATGGAGAGCTAGGCTCACCCACGCAAATGGCTGGAAAATATTTAAGCTTGCATGTGAGCCGCCATCAGCATTCGCTAGCTTGGTTGCGCTTGATTACGCGTCACGATGCAAATTTTTGTGAAAACTCTAACCGGCAAGACAATTACGCTGGAGGTGGAACCCAGCGACACAATCGAGAATGTGAAGGCGAAGATTCAAGACAAGGAGGGCATTCCACCGGACCAGCAACGCCTAATCTTTGCGGGGAAGCAGTTGGAAGATGGTCGCACCCTGTCTGACTATAACATTCAAAAGGAGTCAACCCTCCACCTTGTGCTCCGACTTCGTGGTGGCATGCAGATTTTTGTCAAGACTCTAACCGGCAAGACCATAACGCTAGAAGTTGAACCCAGCGATTCGATTGAGAACGTAAAGGCGAAGATCCAAGATAAGGAAGGCATTCCACCAGACCAGCAGCGTTTGATCTTTGCTGGTAAGCAATTGGAAGATGGCCGCACTCTTTCTGATTACAACATTCAAAAGGAGTCAACGCTTCATCTTGTGCTACGACTTCGTGGTGGCATGCAGATTTTTGTCAAGACTCTAACCGGCAAGACTATAACGCTAGAAGTTGAACCCAGTGATTCGATTGAGAACGTAAAGGCGAAGATCCAAGATAAGGAGGGCATTCCGCCAGATCAACAGCGTTTGATTTTCGCTGGTAAGCAGTTGGAAGACGGTCGCACTCTTTCTGATTACAACATTCAGAAGGAGTCAACGCTTCATCTCGTGCTTCGACTCCGTGGTGGTATGCAGATATTTGTTAAAACCCTCACCGGCAAGACCATCACCTTGGAGGTGGAGCCGAGTGACTCGATAGAGAACGTGAAGGCGAAGATCCAGGACAAGGAGGGCATCCCACCGGACCAGCAACGCTTGATCTTTGCAGGAAAGCAGTTGGAGGATGGTCGCACGTTGTCCGACTACAACATTCAGAAGGAGTCGACGCTTCACTTGGTGCTGCGTTTGCGTGGTGGCATGCAAATATTCGTGAAGACGCTGACTGGGAAGACTATTACGCTGGAAGTGGAACCTAGCGACACAATTGAGAATGTGAAGGCCAAGATTCAGGATAAGGAGGGTATTCCGCCTGATCAGCAGCGTTTGATCTTTGCTGGCAAGCAGTTGGAGGATGGTCGCACTTTATCTGACTACAACATTCAGAAGGAATCGACCCTCCATCTCGTGCTTCGTCTGCGTGGTGGTATGCAAATCTTTGTGAAGACGCTTACCGGGAAGACTATCACCCTCGAGGTTGAGCCTAGTGATTCGATTGAGAATGTGAAGGCCAAGATTCAAGACAAAGAGGGTATCCCACCAGACCAGCAGCGTTTGATCTTTGCTGGCAAACAGTTGGAAGATGGTCGCACTCTTTCCGACTACAACATTCAGAAGGAGTCAACGCTTCACCTGGTGCTTCGTCTGCGTGGTGGCATGCAAATATTTGTGAAAACGCTGACTGGGAAGACAATTACGTTGGAGGTGGAGCCGAGTGACTCGATAGAGAACGTGAAGGCGAAGATCCAGGACAAGGAGGGCATCCCACCGGACCAGCAACGGTTGATCTTTGCAGGAAAGCAGTTGGAGGATGGTCGCACGTTGTCCGACTACAACATTCAGAAGGAGTCAACGCTTCACTTGGTGCTGCGTTTGCGTGGTGGTATGCAGATCTTCGTGAAGACGCTGACTGGGAAGACTATCACCCTCGAGGTTGAGCCGAGTGATTCGATTGAGAACGTGAAGGCAAAGATTCAAGACAAGGAGGGCATTCCCCCAGACCAACAACGATTGATCTTCGCTGGCAAGCAGTTGGAAGATGGTCGCACATTGTCCGACTACAACATTCAGAAGGAATCGACCCTTCACCTTGTGCTTCGTCTTCGTGGGGGTTAAATCTGCGTATTTAATTTTAAATAAATCGTTTTAGTTCTGTGTCATTAATACTAATTGTTTTTTTACCATTCATTGGGTATTTTGCACGTTTTCCTGTCGGTTTCTTGGTTTTCCACGGCGTTCTGGCTGCTGTTGGGGCGTTTCTTTCATTTACATGGTGGTTTGGTTTCGAGTCTTCGGGTTCTGTGGCTTTGATGCGGTCTCGCTTCCTCGCCGCCTTGGTTGTATGTAACTTTAGTGGATTTGGATGTGCAACCGGCTTCGGGTGCTACGGGTGGGTTGAATTCTAGGTGCTCCCGAGTTGCCGTCTTTAAGTGCTCCAGGCTCTACCGTCTGTTGTCGGCTATTCAGATCCTGGGGTGTTTTGGTTTTTTTTTTCGTGTTTAACCGTGAGTGGAATTGCGATTCCCGCTGCTGGTGTTTTCAGTCGGTTCGCGTGCGGGCTTCCCACCACTAGCCAGCATCAGCGTAGTCAACGTTGCTGCGATGGTGGTGGCGTGCACGGTGTGTCCTGTTCGGTCGCTTACCTCCATTTCGTTTACTCCTGGAGCCCTAATCAGGTCTAGCGTTTTGAACTAGCCCGTCGCGGTTCCGCTGGCTCACTTCAAATAATTTGCTCAACTGGTTGAAGGGATCTCACTACCATCTGCAAGTGTTATCTTCCATTGGATGCTTTCCAGCTGTACGTTTGACCTGCTTCTGTGGTTCAAAAGTGTCACAGACTCTACTCTCGACTGCTGCCCACTGTTCTGTTGTCAGATCAACGAAACTAGACGTGAGATTCGTAACACCTCCGTGAAATTTTGCCATATCTCGGATTTACTAGTGATTTCCAGCTTAGGCTACGATGACCCTTCTATTAACGAACCTCCGCGTCGTCGCAGTCTACTAAACTCGGTAACCATCAGTCCTGTCCCCCAATAGGGCAATCGTGTGTTCACAGGTAGCCATACAACCCTTCTACTTCTATCAGAATGGATGTAAAGAGGTGGACGTCACAGATTCGCTGTCTCCTTACTCCAAAAGACCTCGAGAAATATGAAGTAGGGTGGATTATGATCCACCAAAAATACCTCGAACTGGTTTGCAGTGCTGAAGTAATTTAAACACGCTTTCATTTCCCTTGTATACCCGCAAAACCCATCTACAGCCGTCAATGAAAACAACCGATGTCCGTATCGGCGCTCATGCCCAAATATGGCCAGCTGAGTCATAGCTAGTTCATGCAACAAAACCATATATGGTAAGTCAGAGATTCATTCGTGTGTGTGTCGCTTCGGTCGTTTCAGATGCCCCACCAACCAGCTGCTGCTCTCACGGGGACACAGGGTTGACGCACGTGTCACCTCGGCATGCAGCTGCCCGTACAATTGGTTAGTGTGCATGAGCCTCAATGCCTCCAGGTGAATGCTCTCACTCGATGTGCTCACGCCAACCGCACCTTCCATGCGGCAAGCATGATTGTGGAAGGGTCAGGCGAATGCCATCCAAACGAATGCGTGAGCAAATGCATGTTCAGGTGCTTCCCAAGTGGCGTCATGAATGGAAATCTCCCATGCCTAGTTGATTAACCATTTTGAGGAACACTAGTGGTTAGTAGGAGGGGGCTTGGGAAGAGTGGTCGTGAGGAGTCGTTAGACCAAATTGAAGTGGCATTTCAGCAGTAGCATCAGCAGCAGCTCTGTGAGAAGTAATTGCTTCTACACGTGAGACCCTACTGAATACGTTATAAGTAGGCAAGTCGAAGCCCATTCGCGACTCAGTGTCGGGAGTAACCTGGCGGACCTAATGCTAGCACGCCTTCTGCGTGCAAAATCGACCCGAGTCAAGTGCTCACTGTAGTCCATTACTAACTGGTCAACTCCTGACCATGAGTTGATCGAGACATCCTTCCTTATCGAATCCTTAAGTCAATACTGAGTCGGGAGAAAGTAACCAAATAAGTGTCTGATGAGGCGTTTGATGCTCCTTTAATAGTTCATTTCCAGCATTGTATTTGTTTGTTCTGACTTAACTGTCCGAGTGTGACATCAAAAACGTGTGAATTGCAAACAATAAATCATAGAAGGAGCACCAAATGTGTCCCGAGCGGAATGATTAAGTTTAAAATACTAAAATAGATATAAGCGATACCTGACCTCGGATAATCCCCTTTTTAAATTTTGTGTGGTTTTTAAATAAGCCATAAGCACTAATGACAGTAAGTGTTGTTATTTGAGCTTAAGTGATATATTTTCCTTTAAAAATCTTAGGTTATCTTCTTAAGGAAATTAGACATTCTCTACAGTGAATAAAGTGTTAACAGAGATAGTGCAGTGATGGTCTTAAAGTGATGAGACCGAGATCGTTATTGACATGACGCTTTTGGCAGTCTTGATTGGCTGGCATTGCCAAAAACGCTCTAGAACATCGTGTCCGCCATTCCAAATGTTCAATAATGATCATGTCTGTCATTCGCATCAAAAATGTCTTTGTGCGATTGCACGATAGAAAACAAGACCTTCATCGCGTCGGTCTGAATATTCACACCACTAAGGCACGGATTAAGACCGTCTTCGAGATGATAACATCATTAAAGTGTCTCATCATGGGGCAATTGAGCCTCCCATCGCCACAAAAGCTGCCTGTCTTCCTGATTGACACTGTCAGGCCTAGCCCATAACATGTGCCTGGGCTCTTTAAGGGGCGTAAATTAGAACTAGTATCCACTGCTAAATGGATTTGAGGTTTTAAAGAAAAGACGACACAAGTTATGTCAATTCGGGTGTCATCCTGCGGCGCTTCCGTGAGAATTCCAGTTTGAATGGGAGCTCAACATAGAATGCCATCACAAAGTAAACATGATAGTTGATGTTTTTATTTTCCTAAAATTTTTGGCCACAAAGACTGCGGTCATTTGAGGCAATGTCAAAAATTTGAATGAAAGTTTTTTGTTAGCAACTCTAGTCGGATTGCCAAAGTGCAAAATGGATCCACGTCTTTGAAGTTCCATTCCATCGTGCAACGAAAATCCAACTAGATAAGTACGGCTAATAATAATAATAATAACATTAATAAGCATTTCCACTAATGAAGCAAGAGTTAAATTGCGGTCCTCGAACTAGTGAGCCATAAAACATGATGCTGGTAATTTTGATCTTGATTGACAAGCATGCTATACCCATACCTCATGGGGGTACTTCAGATTTTGAGTTGTGGAGGGTTTAAAAGAGTGTTTAAGTGAAGGGTTCACCTTACCTCTCCCCACCATCAATAATCAAACAAAGGCAAATGTCCTGGATGTCTTAAATGTTGCTCGAGAGGCTGTCAAAGTAAGGAAGATTGCTTACGTTCCTACATGCAAAACGGAAAACGCAAATGATTTAATGAAATTTTGACCATTTTACTAATTTGTTTAGTCTTCCTGTAGCGTCCCGAGGCTCCCCTTAAGGTAAAAGAAGGCGCAGTACTAGGACAGAATATATATATTCCGGGAACAGAGGACTTGAGGGCTGTTGGCACTGCCCGGAGGCCGACCAACCGGCTAGAACAAGATGGCCACCCAAGTGACCTAAACCGGTAGTTCGAACAAACAAAGTATTACACAGCCCCTCTCTTCTTTCGAGCGTCGTCCCCGACGCTCCCCTTCGTCCGCCTCCCGTGTCAGCCGTATCAGCCATCACAACGCAATCAGTGCTGCGCTGCGAGAAGCATCCACGAGCTAACCGTCCCAGTCGTTGAGGTTCGAACGCATGTGTTCCTGTAGTGCCATCCATTCCGCGTAGCACTCAGTGCAGCAAATACGCGCCTCTTGGCCCTCCTCTGGGCTTGGAGTCCACGGCTAGTGTCGCCTCAGTTGTTAATAGCTTTCCCGTCGAACACGAGGGCGAGGGAGATGTCGAAGATGAACGTCGATCTCGACCCTTCTGTTACGAGATACCAAAGGTTCTCCCCTCCGTAGCACATGTACTTCTTTCACAACGCTGACGTTTGCCAGAAACGGCATGGAGCAGGATAAAATCCGTCAAAGTCGGGTCCGCTTTCCGCTGCCACCAATGTAGCGCCCCGAGGCTCCCCTTAAGGTTAAAGAAGGCGCAGTACTAGGGCAGAATATATATATTCCGGAAACAGAGGACTTGGGGGCTGTTGGCGCGGCCCGGAGGCCGACCAACCGGCTAGAACAAGATGTCCACCCAAGTGACCTAAACCGGTAGTTCGAACAAACAAAGTATTACACTTCCACTTTCATAATCGGCACAACCACTTCAGGTGTTTTGAAATGACAATTGATGATACAAAGGTCACAATTTTCATTGTTTACCCCCAACTGGATGGTTCATGAGTTTTTTACCCTCTAACAGCTACACCTAAAGTTGTTTCGAAAATAAATTTGGCAAGAATCTAAACACTTTTCGCCATTTGAGCTGAAAAGGGCTATTTTGAAAATGCACATATATGCCAAAATACCACAAACAAGGGGATTGATCCAGATAATTGTCAATACCACCCCTGTGGGTATCTACTTATGGTGTTATAAGTAGGAACCCATGAGTAACAAAGCATTAAGAGGCGTCAATTTTCTGTGCCCTGGATGGATTGACAGTCAAGCAATGGGATATCAGAGTAAGGTAACAAGCATGCAAGCAAAAAAAAACAGAACAATGGCACCAGGCAGGCGTGTGATAGATTTTACATAAACTCTCCACACACACACATAGGAACACGCGCTAGCCCAGAGCGAGAAAGACATTGAGCAAGGCAAGAGGAGTTTGAGTAAGATGGGCTTGCTGTGTCAGTGGTGGGAGAGACGACCAATCGATGGGGTGTCAGGAAGGTGACACATTACCCTACTAACTAGAGGTGCTGCACCTCTAATCTCATTAAAATCTACACCCTCCCCCACCCTCTTATTAACTGTCGTATGCCCTACTAATGAGGCTCTCAACTTCCACCGGTGATAAAAGAAACAGCGTGACCAGTACATCCATCTCAGCAATCAGGACACAGCATCGCTGACCAACTCTCTTTCAATTTATCCACCACTTGCAACGGAAGCGCAATTTGGTTTAAATCACCTGCCAAATCTGTACTTCACAAATCAGTCGGGTACACCCCATTACCCAACCGCATATTCACTGGACGCCGAAGGATGTGAATGAGACATCGACGTTGAGGAGGGCATGCTGCACCACTCGCACGCTTATTCAAAATCGGGAGAGGCGGAGGAGGGTGTGTAGTTAGACAACACAGGGAGGTGCACCATGTAAAAGTGATGAGTAGATGACTCAAAATGCATGTATGTGTGTGCAGGGACAAGGAGAGGGAGGGCACAATTAACATTGCAATCACCCATTACCAGTGGGTAACTGGCATGCTTTCACAAGATTGCTGTAGAAGTGGAGGTAAACACAACAAGAATGTGTTTTTCTCCAAGGTTCCACTTGGGGTTTAATAACAGCCACATGAGATGTTGTTGACAAAACCAGTTTGTCGTGTGCATCGTGTGCATGAGGTGAGTGTAGTGAGGAAGGGCACCAACCTCATAAAAGTGGGGACTGCAACTGAAATTATGGCAGCAATGGCTTCGATGGTGTTGGCACCGTCGCTACTACTGGGGAGGATGTGATACCTTAGCTGAACTGGTGGTGGTGTCGGCAGTAGTGCACGGGTGTACATACAGGCATTCATTAGGGAATCAGATTGGGGTGCTCCCGTAGCCACGCACACACAAACCAGCCAACTTCGTGAACTCGAATGGAAATGAGCTGGAGCACGGCACCTGAAGCCTTGGAGGTTCTGGCAGTAGCACTGCTGCTTCAATCACCCAACAATTATTGACGCTCACGTCTCCTCCCCTTTTGAGCATCTTCTTATTTGCATTGGTAGATGACTTGTAGAGGCAGGGAATGCACTCGCTTTTGAACATTTCACAATGCAAACTAACACGATCATCTAGTGATGGGATAGGACGGACTGCGCCCGACTCCACTCCATTCGGCTAGCCAATTCACGTGAATGCTCGGTTGGGTGACAAGGACGAAGTCGGGCAAAGCCGCAGCGGGTGCCAAGACAAAAGGCGAGAATCGCAGTGGTACTTGGTCTCTGGAAGTGGCAAAATTACAGAGAATGTGTCCGACTCAGTTCAAAATGTGATGCCTACACAGAGTGTCTACTGTCGTTCTGGGAGCGTCGAGGCCTTGCTTGTTGTACATTCAGTGACCTAATGGAGTGACGCACCCACCCTTGCTTGTCTCATCTGTTCATCCTTACAGTATGAAGTGAGAGGAGGACCACATGAGGAGGCTGAAGGTACAGTTTTGGGACGATTGTGTAGTCCTACTTGTAGGAGTGGATGTAAGGGTGAAGACAACCGAGGTAACGGTTGCCGTGACACGTCGCGAGGTGCAACGTTAATAGAACGCCTTTTGAGCGACGTTGTGCAACAAATGATTTAATTAGGCAACGTATACATAGCTAATTTTCATATTTATCCACCACTTCATTTCATTCATTCCCTCATTTACCTCTAGATTATTGTTGAGTGAGATTTTTTTTGACTAGCATGCGGTGGTAGGAGTTGAGGTCTGAATAATTATTACTGCTAAAATGGGTGTCTCGCCAATTCTTGAAGTTTAGTATACGTCCAGAATTGGCCTGAAACTTGGTATTTAGTGCTGCTTTCCCACGTAGCGCCAGAGCTGTCCTAAACTTTTCACAAGGCGCCTATTCGAAGCCACAACTGTCTCCCCTATCAGCCTTGACGACCTTGGAGCACAGCCGACTCACATTGCTAGCGACGAGAGAAAAGAACTTCGTGATGTACTGATTAAGTACGCCAACATGTGTGGAGGCGAGGCTCCCAACTGGGATGAACATGCGTCGTCGAGTGTAGGATTGAAATCGGCTAAGCTAGACCAACCGACAACCACCACCAGGATGCGTACCATTTCTCCAGCTGGAAGAATTAAATCGACTAGTCAAAGGGATGATTTGAGATTCGATTATAAAACCATCAAATTTGCCATGGACCTCTGGGCGCGTTGGCAAAGAAGGACGACGGTAGCGGTCGCTTTCGCATTGTCTGTTAAAGTAGTTCCTTAACTTAGACTCAAAAATATAATATTAGCAAGTGGAAGAGGCGCAAACGGGCTTTGCGAATTATAGACAGTGTCCTTCGCACTCTGTAACGCGATTTCCACCTTCCAATACCCAATGCAGACAGAATTAATTGGCTCATTCCCAGAGCACTGTGCAATCTACCTCGATGACATTTCGGTAGAGAAGGAAAAATGCTGCAGTGGCTGCTCTGTTTTCGATCGAGTACGTAGAGCACCCATCCTGACGCATCTCTGATATACGAGAGGTTCCGAGCATCCTCTTATAATCCATCGAGGGATGAGATGATCTCGTTCAGTAAGGTGACAAGATGGATATGGCAAGTATTGTCGACACTATCTTTAAAAGGTAGGTTTAATGGTCAACAGAAAACATAGGATATTCCAAGAGTCCATTGTTCTCGGGCTCAATAGTGCAAACAGTTCTACAAGAGTTACACGAGCAACTGGGTCATGTGGGTGAAAAGATGGTAGATGCTTTGAGTAAGAGGTTGTGGTGGCCCTGCATCACTTGCAGCATCTTTCAGCTGCTGCTTTACTGCAGAATGGGCATGGATACCATGGGTTCTCTCCTACTTACCAAGAGGGAATACCTATACATTCACAAAAGTGGCCGAGGCGGAAGCCATGAAGACACAAGACACTGAAACGGTCGCTTTGACTTTCCTCAACCGGTGAAATTGTCAGTACACAATGCCTAAATCGGTTCATGGTGATCAGGGTCCCAGTTCTGAAAGTCGACTTCTAATGAAACCACACGAAACCTCCAGGATATCTAAAATACGCATAACATCTGGACATTTGCAAGCCAACCGGAGGAGGATCGAGTCGCATTGATGAAGGCTAGCACTAAGCATGTGCAGCTATTTAAAGACTAGAAGGCGCTCTTTTTGCTAAAACCGGTGTTTCACCGTTCACGATGCTCGCAATTTGTGCAACGAGAGTGCATTCTCATGGAACTAGCAGCCAAAAATAGCGTCCACTGCGAAGGATACTTGGTAGGAGTACACGGGCCGATTTTCCCCACCTAACATCCACCACACGTTCCACCGTCCATTAAGCATGGATTCATTCCGAAGGATCTCTCACCTACAAACTACATCGTCCTCATCTCAAAACTCTGTACTAAGCCAATGACCGCTCACTACAACGGGATGCGACCCAACACAGTTACACCACCGCTAGTAAAGTCTATGCACTAACGGGGAAAAGGGAACCACTCGATGGTTCGGTTAAAGGTAACACATGAGGGTTGCATTGGGGACAGTGCTCCAAAAGACGAAGGGGCTATGTAATACTTGTAACTTTAGGTGAGAGGCAGGCAAACGATGTAAACCACACGGAGCACGAAAAGTGTTAGAGTGCCCTGAAGCAGAGGGTAATCCAGCATTCCCATTCCCCAACTAATAATTGCATCCAAATCCAATCATCCCATTCAGTAAAGGGTATGAAGCCCTGGGGAGGAGGGGATGAATGTGGATCGTACTACACATAATCGTGGAGATTTGGTGCCATTCCCTAAGGCAGCTTAAAACGAGCAAAAATACTTTTGCATTCAATACCAAACAAAAAACCTACTTGAGTTTGATTAATGAAAGTGCATAGACGAAGAAACAAACTAGAGAAATGCGATTAAAATTCATGAGTAAATTAGATGAATTAATGCAGGCTAAGGTATCCGAGTTGGTTTTTTTTTATGAGAAATGTAGAACAAAGTACATTTGTGATGGTAACAATGGAACCTGAGAAGACAAAATCAGGCGAGAAAATAGCAAATCCTCAGGGTGTTGGCATTAAAAAGGCGTCATGAAAGCAGAAAGAGGGACTGGGAAGGAGAAGGTGTGTTGTAGCAAACAGCAACCAATCCGACGGAAGCTAAGCTCACCCACGCAAAAGGATGGCAAATATTTAAGCTGGCACGTAAGCTGATGCTAGCATTCACTGACTTCGTTGCGCCTGAATACGCGTCGTGATGCAAATCTTCGTGAAGACTTTGACTGGCAAAACAATCACACTGGAGGTGGAGCCCAGTGACTCGATAGAGAATGTGAAGGCGAAGATTCAGGACAAGGAGGGCATTCCACCGGACCAGCAACGCCTGATCTTTGCAGGAAAGCAGTTGGAAGATGGTCGCACCTTGTCTGACTACAACATCCAAAAGGAATCCACCCTTCATCTTGTACTCCGTCTTCGAGGTGGAATGCAAATCTTCATCAGGATCCCAACCTGCAAGACCTTCATACTAGATGTGGAGCCCCGGGAATCGATCGAGAAGGTGAAAGCAAAGATCCAGGCCAAGGAAGGTATTCCTGTAGACCAGCAACATTTGTTCTTCGAGGAGAAGGAGTTGGAAGATGGTCGCACTCTCTCTGACTGCAACGTCCAGAATGAATCAACGCTTAACTTAGCACTTCGTCTGTGTGGCGGAATGCAGATCTTCGTGAAGACTCTAACCGGCAAAACAATCACACTGGAGGTGGAGCCCAGTGACTCGATAGAGAATGTGAAGGCAAAGATTCAAGACAAGGAGGGCATTCCACCGGATCAGCAACGCCTGATCTTTGCAGGAAAGCAGTTGGAAGATGGTCGCACCTTGTCTGACTACAACATTCAAAAGGAGTCCACCCTTCACCTTGTGCTTCGTCTTCGTGGAGGCTGATTGCATACAATTTATTTAAAATAAATGATATTGGTTCCATTTTTTGTCAGCATTGTTAATTTCTGTTCTGCCATCTGTTGGATTTTTGTGCATTTTTTTGTTTATTGTCGTTACTTTCTCCTTGAGTGTGTTCTAACTCCTATTATGGTCTGTTTCTTTGTCTTCAAACAAATTGTCTGTCCTTGTGAATTCGGATGTGGCACTCCGTTCATAACCCGTACCTTAGAAGCCTGCAACCCTGGATGCCCTAGCCGTCTTGGCTGCTCAATCTGCTCCAACTGTTACTGAACAGTCGATGCCTATATACATCTGGGCTGTTGATTTGGGGTGCCAGAAAGAAGGTTGTGTGGTGCTGCCGCATGACCGAGACTGGGAATTTTGTGGTTTTTTTTCTGTTATTGTTTGTATTTATCCCTGTGAAATGCAATATATGTGAATCAACACCTCAGATAGCCTCCATGTGAAGGCATCACTACTAATGATTTCCAACTAGCGGTAAATTAATGTGAAATTGGAATTAAGTCTGGGGAAATATAAGTGTGCGCGTGGCTCGATGTGGATTCCTTACATTATCAGATAACTTATGCGGGATTCGGTTTGCTTAACCTTGGTGCTGCAAACGCCAGTTAAATGCGTTGCTGATTGTTATTCCTTTTACATTGGAAGCGATAATCTGGTCCGGTGTTTTGATTTGGCTAATTCACGCAACGCAAACATGCATGGATTGTCATTGATGAACTAGTACATACACTGGCTGTTTGACCCTGCACAGTCGTTTCGGTCGTTTCAAATGCCCCACCAACCAGCTGCTGCTCTCACGGGGACACAGGGTCGACGCACGTGTCACCTCGGCATGCAGCTGCCCGTACAATTGGTTAGTGTGCATGAGCCTCAATGCCTCCAGGTGAATGCTCTCACTCGATGTGCTCACGCCAACCGCACCTTCCATGCGGCAAGCATGATTGTGGAAGGGTCAGGCGAATGCCATCCAAACGAATGCGTGAGCAAATGCATGTTCAGGTGCTTCCCAAGTGGCGTCATGAATGGAAATCTCCCATGCCTAGTTGATTAACCATTTTGAGGAACACTAGTGGTTAGTAGGAGGGGGCTTGGGAAGAGTGGTCGTGAGGAGTCGTTAGACCAAATTGAAGTGGCATTTCAGCAGTAGCATCAGCAGCAGCTCTGTGAGAAGTAATTGCTTCTACACGTGAGACCCTACTGAATACATTATAAGTAGGCAAGTCGAAGCCCATTCGCGACTCAGTGTCGGGAGTAACCTGGCGGACCTAATGCTAGCACGCCTTCTGCGTGCAAAATCGACCCGAGTCAAGTGCTCACTGTAGTCCATTACTAACTGGTCAACTCCTGACCATGAGTTTCTCAACTGAATATCTAACCGATCAGATCGTCCTCCCGTACTGCGCCTTCCAGCCAATACAGTGTCAAAAAGTGGTTACCAAATAAGTAAGTGTTTACATGAAAGTGAAGAAAAATCTACGTAAACTGTGAACTGTGAAAAAGTTAGCATGTGTACTTGTCATGAGGAATGGCTAAAGTCTATAGTGCTTCAAAGAGATCAATACGCTTCTTAGTGTGGCCGCTTTGGATGATCCTGAGAGTGGAAAACTTTGGATCCTGACCCGGACCACGGAAGGGCTCAACACCATTGTAGTAGTCCGGCACCACCATATTAGGATCTACGGTTCCACGTGGAGCTACTTTGGGCTTCGGTTGGACTGGTGGTCGGTAGGCCATTTGAACATCATCCGGTTCGATCAACTGACCGTGAATTCGACCTTAAGGCGAAAGAAAAATAGTCAATAACGAAATAAAATGTGGTGCGATAGCAAAGTTAGCTATGAGAGGCACAAATATCAAAGGGATCAAACAGAAGAAATTCTTTTCTGTCTGAGGGATTGGTTTGATGCAAGCAACTACCTTGTAACGTGCAGAGCAGAAGGGTGGTTGGGAAGAGGTCTTTTCAAAGCACCATCTGATGTTGCTTCCATACTGGCTATACAGGAATCTACTTAGTTCACCCACGCCATTAACTCCTTAGCAATGAGTCTAAATACAGGCTCGTATTTAACGTCTTCAGGGCAAACTAAGTGTTGCAAATCAATGTAGGAGAGGATGAGAGACCATCAATAGGAATAATTCAGGTAGATGTACCCCTGGCAAACTGGTTGGTTGGATCTTGCTCAGGCGCGCGGAGAACATGTTTCCAAGCGTTTGGTGAAGGTGCTGAGTCTGGCGGATCCATTTCCCAGCTGCCACGGCCTTCTGGATAACCAGATTCACCATAAATGGGACCTGTGGGCGTTGACGCCTCCTGAACAGGAGTGAGTGGATTCCTTGAGCGATCTATTAAATGAATCAAAAAAACAATGCCATGAATACGAATGTTATTGTTGCCCTTACTACACTACCTTTTTAATCACCCACAATAGCAAATGGCAGCATTTGGGGAAATTTGTAGTCACTAATTGATTACCATTGTATACATCCAGCTGCAAGCCCCATTTTTACCTTTGATTTGCTTATGTATGCACTATTTAACTCATTCCTTTACACATTCAACCAGCTTTACAGTTTATTGACCGCTATACTGACAGCGTTACCGCATAGTAATCAAGCACAAAATAGTTCAAGCCATCGTGTTTACTTCCAAAGTGAAGAGACTTAAGGAAATCAATCGACCACATACCAGGGAACTTTGGATAGGCTTCCGGATTGTAAGTAGCCGGCTTCTTGGGGTCATCGTCTGTGGACAGCTTCGGCTGGCCCAAGGAATTGGGAATAAGAGGTTCAGGCAGTTTTGGCATCGTGGAAATTGGCGGGTCCGACTGTTTTTTGTGGTCGCTGGGATAGGGATGCTCCACATATCCATGACCCTCCGTTTCTGACGACGAAGCTACTGAGTTTGGTGTCGCATTTTGGGCTATTGAAGATTGTGGAAGTGGTTCCTGCCGCGGCTGCGATGGTGTGGTTTTAACTAGAGATACATTAAGGATTACCGATTACTTGGTGGTCTTTGACACAGAAACCAAAGACCACCAACAACAGCCATATTATAGAGTGCTTAACCCAAATCGCAACCTCCAATTCTACATAGATCTCTACTTATAACTCATTCAGTAGACGTTCATGGATCTGAAACAGCTGAGAGGCGTCAGTTTCCTGTACCCCCGGGGTGAATGCGCAGTCACGCGGAGAGATGACAGAATGAGGCAGCAAGCAAGCAAACGATGAAAAATGGCGAATCAATGGTGCCAAAAGGGAAGGGTAGTAGATTCACATACCTTCACCATCACACACATACACACACACACACACTGTAGGCACATGCACTAACCCGAAGCGAGAGAAGCCGTTGAGCAAGGCAGAGGCGTTTGAGTAAGATAGGCTTTTTGTGTCAGTGGCACGCGAGACCACTAATCGATGGAGCGTCAGGAAGGCGACACGACACCCGACTTAACAGAGGCGCTTCACCTCAATTCTCAATCAACTCTACCTCTTTTAATTAACGGCAGTGAGACCTGCCAATGCGTTTTTCGGCTTTCACGAAATTGTGGTGTATTTTTCATTCAAAAGAAAATATATGCTTATTTATTGCACAAAATTAGTCAAAATAAGCAACAGTGAAACCTAATAACCAAATAGAATTTCTCAATTAGAAAGTGGGTACAGGCTAAATTATAAGGTCATTAAAAATTGCGAAAGGAAATACATTTCTGATAAAAAAATAATGAAAAAAAAAATAAAGATGTAAGCTCTTGTAAAATTGAGAGGAATAAAAAAAGAATCAGAACCATTACCCCCTAAGTCGCAGAATGATTGCACAAATTGATGTGATGGGGCACGTGGAACTGCTGCGCTGATCAAAAGGTCTGCTACATGGAAAATCCACCCAACACTACATTTTCAAGTGAAATTTAGACTCGTAAAACTCCACAGAAAAAACCAAATCACGTGTTTGATAAGTTTGATTTTCCCCATGAACTATAAACAAAGCAAACACCAAGGAACGTTGGGAAAGAAATCGGAGCATTCCCAAAAAAACTGCACTTCAGGGCCATGTAACCAAACGAATGAACAGACAGACGCCAATTCAGGTCGAACATACTCACCTTGATCATCTTGTTGTGACGCGATTGATGCATTCCAAACTGGAACGGAATCTGGGAAGCACAAAGAGGCGAATAAGTCAGGATGAATGCTGGTCGGAAAGCATGTGGTGAAATAAGGACTCTGATCAATCCGTAGTTTAGAACTGGTTACATGGGAAAAAAAGTTCGGAAAGTGGTTGAAGTAGAGGATTCTATAACTTCAAAAGCCTATCAATTGATGCCTTTTCGACAAACCGCAATGCAGCCAATTGCACTCACCCTGATTGCTCTTTTGTGAAGATTTAAACGACGAATTCCAATTTGGCACAGAATCTAGGAATGACAAATAGAGATATGGGCCAGAAATGTATGTGCAGTACGAGAACGAGTGAGCGAAACAATTGGTGAGCACTGCGAGTAATCCCCTAACCATCTGACAAGTTCGCACATTGAAACGGGTTTCAAGTAGAGCAATTGCCAAAATATTTCAAGAAAACTGAGGAATTTCAAGAATTTCTACGGTTTTCAGTGGGTTATTAGGTTCAAGATCAAGCAAACAAGCCAATCGGAAGCCTACCTTTTACCGATCTACATTACAACCTACTGTGCTTACCGTGGTCACCTTTCTGTGAAGGCCTGGTTGAGGGATTCCACTTGGACATGGCTAGAAAAGTAATAGACACATCCCGGACAAATTAGAAAATCAGTGTTTGGGAAGTACATGTTGGGATTACATTTCTAGTAAAGGTGGCCACCTCGTGGAAGAAGCGACCACCACAGCCGGTTCGTTCGATTGCCACAATAGGACTTCACTCGGCATTCGTCTTGACTGATTAAATCGCTGCTCAAAGGTCCGATGGAAAATGACTAACCCGGGGAAAGGAACATTTACCACCCATTCTATGCTACCCTAAACTCAACCAGTTCGGCGGTACGACTTGTCTCGACCAGTTACAGCGGACTGGTAAACAACAGATGTGGCACATGAAAACGGGTAAGAAAACAGAATTGGTATAGATGTTTCAGTGGTTGCGAGAGAAACAGTGCAACCAATACAACTATCTTAGCAACCAGGCCACGTCGTCGTCAACTGAAGTGTGATCCGGTTTCAAGTTACCTACCAAAACGATACTTTTCAAGTAATTAAAATGTTTCACCATTACCTAGCCACTTTCTCCCCTAGTTGTTTTATATATTAATAAATACAATTGATAACTGAATAAAAAACAGTTACATTGGTTCCTTTAACATCACGGGATATTAACCACACCCAGACCAAATGCCCTCACCTTCTGAGTTAGCTGCCAGGTAGGAGCAAACTCAATTAGGCAACGATCGACACATGCCAGGGACTATTAAGGAGGCTGAAAACAATTGCCTGAACCATAATTTTACTAGGCACAATAAGTAGGCTCTACAGAAACAAGCCAGACTTTGTTTTAACGCACCACCATTTCTTTCGGATCCTGATTCGATATCTGAAGAGTAGTCGTCTGAACGATTTGTCAGCGTCCCACCAACACGGATCGCTAAGAAAAAAAGGGGACATTCAAAAGAAATCCCGCTTTCTATTATTCACCCGACCGAAATGATGTGGCAAAACAAAAACTAGCACCTCCACAACGCAGTCAGTAAATTTTCTAGCGGCAAAAAGGCAAGTGAAAGAAACAATGCGATTTTGTTTTGGCTTACCGAAATTGCCGCGGTAACGATGTAGCCGATCAGTGGGTTCTAGTAAAAAAACATTAGTCGTTAGGTTGGAGCCTCCTTCGAGTCGGTGCCAGCCAGCTGTTATGGTGTTAGAAGACGCACACTACATTACCTTTCTCTTTGAAGAAGTCCTACAAAATCAAGGGGTAGACACACGCATATGCATAAGCTGTCAAAATTTTACGCGTATTCAAAGTCCTAGTGGCTATCCCACCAAAAAAACTAGACGAGGTGTGAGAAAAAGGTGCACTTTTTGCAGGAGCCTTTCTAGTGTTCTCAACATAAGATTGCAGCAAATACTTTCCAACTGCCTCAAGCTAGACTCCAAGACCTTCTGACCTGTTCTAAGCAAACACGTGCCTGTGGTGGCATTTCTACTCTTCCGCAATCCTCCAACTTCCACAAAAAATTGCGGTCATAATAAAGCCACCTCGGGGATCACGTGCCTTCTGACACCCCCCAAAAGTCAAAGTTGGCGCGGTGCCGGCAAGCCTACACAAAGGACACAATTGTCTCATTTTTCATCTACTGGATATTACGGCTGTACGTCAAAAAAGGAAGACATGAAAATCTGCTGATAGACGGAGCTTCGGAAGTTTGTGACGGAGCCAATGAAACTATGACACCATTCGACAACTAACCTTAACCTGGAGTCCTGTAACATGATCGGGTGTGAACAAACCAAAGTTGCCCTGACACTGTTTGCGAGGGATAGTTGTCCTCTTAGAGAACAGTCAAGCCTTTTGCGTCGCCTCCCAAATGAACATCTCTTTGCCGCAGTTTAATAAAAAAAATTGGGATACGATAATTCCCATCGCAAACCCATCTTAGACTTGATGAAAATTCACAGAAATAATTTTGATGGTAGAAAAGGAGTTATTAAAAAGCAGATCTCCCTAAATCTCCCCCGGTTCGGCTCATGCCAGCTCCGCTAAGTATCCCCCAGTCTCCCCACTGCATTGTGATAGATTAACTTTCAGAAACGCAGAGCTTACAATAGCTTATGTGCTATACGCATGCTTTAGTTTGAAGCAGCCAAGATACTCAGAGATGACTTGGGTGAGACTCCACCCACGCTTTGAGTCCTCGAGTCCTACCTGTGCTACCTTGAAGATGATATTTATGGAGCTCCACATCACACAAATTTAGAGGACTTGTGAGCTAAACATCCTCGACTAACCTGCTCCAGAAAGACGCGGATTTCTGCAACACGGTGCTGAAGAAGACGAGTTTCGTCGGTCGAAGGGACGTTGAGTGACAGTTTTACCTCGATACCACGAGCCTGTCGAAGCTGATCCTTCACTTGCCATGATGCATACTCATAGTTTGTTGCTCGACGGGGTAGTTCCAGTTCCAATTCGGTAATTTGTTGCTCCAACTTTAACAAATCCATTGGAGTTAGTTTGTGCGGCCTGTAGAGTAGCGAGTGAAAAGCAAGAAATTTAGTTTGTGACCTGGCAGAAAAATTAAATGGTTCAAAGTAATTTACAATGACTTGGAGCTACAAGATGTCGAATATGGGTCAATCGTTATTTCGAGATCTACGAAATTCAAAGATTTAACGTCTCTAGTAGGAAGACAATTCATAGTTTTTCCACTGTTATATTTCTTCGGAAGCTACCAACAACCGAGGAGAGGAAGCAAAAACATGCTGTCTTAGAGCAATTTGGGAAGCAAATACCTTGAAGCTTGTAGACTTTTGACGGGTAGAAGATGTTAACGGGGACGACATTTGATTGTGAGTAGATCAAAAAACCTACAAACTTCTGTTGACAACGGTCAAGACAAAGAGGTGGGGCGGCAGTAACCTAGTCTGAGTGTGTCATTTGGCAAACTCAACTTGACAAGCCAAATGGCCTCATAATTCAGAGTAATATTTGTCATCCGAAAGTGCCGCATTTTGAAGCAAAGTGAAGAACCATTCTACTGTAGACAGGAAGTATTCCCGGATGGATACGATGGTTCCAATCATTCGTCTATAGCCACCTTGAAGGGGGGAGGGAAGGTGGGGACGGGAGATGCAAAAGACGTAAAGAAAATAGTTTATGAGAAAAAAAAATGGATGGACTGAAAGAAAATTGAGTGAGCATTAAGCCGGCCTACACCTGAGGGTGGGAATGTCTGAGAAAGCGATGCATTTCATTCTCGTACTAAATGGGCAAAATGTGCAGAAACTTTATGCTTAGCCCCAATACCGTAAGTTGGCATAAGTAATTGGCTTGTTTCAGTAAAATTGTACTGAAGATGAAGGCATCCAACTCTCTCCACCCAATTAAAGGTGCTAATCTCTACCTGTTAGATGTTTAGACTAGAGAAATGATGTAGCAGGTTTACAGTATCACTGAACCAATCAAAAACTTCCAGTGGAAGGCACAAAGAATGCGTAAATAGACACCAGATCATTCCTATTCCCCGATGTGATGATCAAGTGCCATTGGGAAGGTGAACTCTTACCATCACATTTGCATAACTTGGAACAGAAGAGTTTGAATTCTGGCGATGGTGGTACAACCTTAATTAGTGACTTTCTATGTCAGCGGTGTCTATTGTGAAAGCGTTTCTCTCGACAAGGAACCAAATAACACAATGACTGTAACACTGCCTGAGCTGTTGCTAGGACGTGAGCAAGATAAGAATCGGGCAGAGCTAGAGCATTGGACAACCACTCAACGGCAGTTCGACACACTAAGATCGTGTGTATGATAAAGTGGAAACTATAAAATGAATGCGGATCACCTTCAGAAAACAGCAAATCATGTTTGTAAAACCTTGTTTATTCTGACTGCCAGTTTCGGTTCAGGTCACTTGGGTGGCCATATTGCCCTAGCCGGAAAGGGATGACCTCCAGACGATGTAAGCAGCCTTGTTCCCTCCATTTTCCGAATACATGCATTCCACCCCAGTATTGTGTCTTATTTTACCTTCAAGGAACTTTCGGCATGCTACGCTGGTGGCAGCGAAAAGTGGACCCCACTTTATAGAATTTATTTCCCGAATTATACCACTCGTGACAAATTGTAGCAGTGCGAAGGAAGTGCATTTACAACGGATGGGAGAATTCTGACATCCCATAACAGAAAGGCCGATAACAACGTCTGCCTTCGGCATTTCCTCCATCTCCGTGCTCTACAAGGAAGCTATTAACAATTGATGCGAAACTAGCCGTTAACCACCTGGAAAAGTTTCGTTGCGGAGATTTACTTAACACATACCCTATGGACAAGCTGATGCTCTACAGAACTTCTTATTCTGAATTTACTTTCCAAACCGGACGAAACTTGAAGTCGAGTCGAACTACCAAGAGGGATCAATGACGTGGTGGTCAAGCATCACCTCAGTTGGGCTCGAACTTGGATGACTGGCACGGTTAGTTAGTGAGTGCCTCTGTAGCACTGATTACGTTGTGATGGCTTACGCGGGAGGCTAATCAAGGGAAGTGCCAGGGACGACGTTCGAAAAAAGAGGGAGGTTATGTAATAATTTGTTTGATCTCACTGCTGGTTTCGGTCACTTGGGTGGCCATACTGTTCTAGTCGGGTTGGCTGGCCTTCGGGCCATGCCAGCAGTCCCGTTCTCTCTGTTTTCTTCTTTTGCCTTCGAAGAAGCCTCGAGATGCTACAATTTTGGTCATATCTCATTATGCGTAAGTTTTCCGAAAAATGTTACCAATGAAAACAAGCGGAGAAGTATGACAGAACTTTTGCCCTTCCGCTTAAGGTATTTTTGAGTATGAATTAGACTTTTGTCTAGTCTATCATCTGCTTCTCAATGAAACCGGGTAGGAAAATACTGCTGTAATGCTTATGTTGTTTAAGAGTGATCGTGCAAGTGAGAGGCAGGAGGACAATTTTGAAACCTGGTCGTGGGCGAACGCAATCGCTCTCCTGAATCCGTAGCATCGCTGTGCTTATAATAAAGACGTCTAGAAACATCCAACCTACTCATAGCAAGGGTGGTGGAAGGGAAGAGAGAAAAAGGGAGGAATCGTCTACAACTACAATAATATTCCACTTGAACATCACGGCCTTCAATCCGTGCGACTTCATGCATTCCAGTGAGTGATGGAGTGAAGAAACTCGAGGAGAGGCAATAAAAACGACAACTCATAAGAATAAGCACGAGATTGAAAGGAGGCTAAAGCAAGTCATCAACCTCACCTTCCTAGTGAAACCACATAATGGACAAACATTTAGTCAATCAAAGTTGTCCAATGACACCGCACTTCTATTATCACCATCCGAATTACAATTCCTCGTTGTCATAGCAACAATGTTTTCAAATTAAAAAAAAAGAATTATAAACCAAGGTTAAGAAATGGAAATTCAGACCCCAGAAGCATATGGGTAAGCGTATTTAGGAGATTTTCTGAATAGCAAGTGAAATTCAAAGAACTGGTTTAATTGTTACTGTATGCTTAGCATTTTCGTGCAACCCTCGTCTTAAAGTTGCATTATAGAGGGAAATTTAATTAGCCTAAACCGGGTGGAGGCGGATCCGCTGACCCACTTGATTGCCACTTCACAAAGCACCGGTTCAAGGTGGGTGTCATGCCTTTCTCAGCATGCATGAACAATCTCCAAGGCCGTGTCTATTGTCCGTATAAGGAGAGAGTTGCCTTACCAACCAATCGCAGCCTTCCTCCCAGATGAGGCGGTCCCGCCATTAAGGACAAAAATCTCACCTCATTCGCATGCTTGAATTGCTCTCCGACCGACGGATGTAGTTGGCGGAGACATCGCCCTTCCGCCGACGCGCGTAAAGCTCCCTACTGCCATTAAAGAGATTTTCCAAAAGGCTACATGTCTGCGGATGGTGCACGAAGAATGTGATAAGCTTGAAAGGGAAAAAGGAGGTACAGGCGTCAAGTTATTGGTGGTGGATGAACCGATAAAATAAAATGGATAAAGTCCAGAAACCGGACAAAGACTACACGGTCAAAAAGGTGGAAAAAAATTCAAACATTTTGTCTATTTGGCTCATTGTCAATAAGTAAGTTGGTTTTCGTACTTGTTACAACCTTGGAGGAAAAAAATAATAATGTCATTTCATGTTGACCTTTTTCACCAAAAACCAGCTTAAATATCTCAGAATATTCACAGCCTAAAGAGGCGATTCATTAAAAGAGTATTTGTGAAAATTTTTTGATTTTATTAAAAAGTCGTTAAGGATCCTTGAGCAGCAGCCATTGCATCACAGGCTGTATGTTAATGGTGTTTTTTCGTGGTTCCCATAAAGAAGGCAAAAGTAAGGTTTGTGGCGTGTAAACACCGTAATTGAGCTTTTTTATAGGTCGACATTAATACCAGCAAAAAATGCCAGACTAAAGTGCCATTTATAAAAATCACTCAATTTCTAGAAAAGCTATTTTTTGGCAGACGCTTTCACCTCACAAAATGACCTATACCTGCGTAGACGACCAGAACAGATGGAATCTTAAACGCATTTTTTTGAGTCAGAATATAATAGACTGATCGGATGCACACTTTTCTCAATTTTAGCACCAGGTATTACCAGGATTAGGTGTAACAGATATTCAAGCAATGTCTACCAAGACACATGAGCGAAAGTTATATGCAGAGTCAAGAGGCTCTAGAGAATGGGCTACGCAGAGTGCAAACGCAAAAGACAAACTCATGCCTTTTCGGGTTTATGAACGAGAGCAATTTCAATTTTGTCCTCACTGGCACTGAAAGAGGCTATATCCGACCAAGTGTACCGCTTTGTGGGCGGTTTTCTAAAAGGTCAAGGCAGCAATGAGTCCATTTTGTAGATTATTAAGTCAATTTTACCGCGTAGATGCCCACCTACTTTTTGTTCTCGTAGATATTAAGTCCAACAGCATCTAAACTTATCCACTGTCGATCTTGAGTTTTTGTCTCCACCTCAAAAATTGAGGCTCCATAAAGTTCCACATCTTGAGCAATGTCCAGATATTCAACGATCGCATCAAGAAATGAGGTGTTTCGGAGTTTGAGATGCCATTTTGAAATTCGCTCTTCCCACTCAGTAATTGACAGGTTGTGGTTGTCAAGAGTGCTGAAGCAACCAGTATATTAATTAATCAAATGGCTTTCCCACAAGCTGTAACATTAATATCTATCTAATCACAAAAATCGGCATTTGCATTACAATACAATAGCAAAAGTGCGATGCCATAAAATCACCTCTTTGGGAGGAGATCCTTGACTGGAGGCACAGGAACTCTAAGAGCCTGTGCAGGACCAAATTTTGCTTGACAGGCATATGCAGCCAAATAAACAGCAGTTTCAGGAGGGCAGAAAATTTTTTCACTAAGGATGGCACTGTAAACCTATAAAAAATCAGCGACTTAATAAAATAATGCATTGGAGAAAAAGAAAAATTCCGAAAAAAATACCTTGTTAAAAAGGCGCTTTATCAGATCTTCATTCCCTGCCACATTTCTGCGATCAAACGACATGGTTTCAAGCAGTCTAAAAATAAATACATTGCACAAAACTTCCCTACGATGTAAGAAGCATGACTTAAATTTCAACTCCTAATTGTTCATGGCTAAAAATTTCAGCGGTAATAAGAATTCGTGTGCGCACAACATTTGCTTATCTTTCCAGAATACCGTCCAGAATGGTCTGGGAAATGCATTGATTTTGGAAGTAATACGAAATTTGTTAAGACAACCGAGCTTGGTGTGATAAAATACTACGTCATTTTGGGGCTATGAATTTACGCACAGTTCAACAGATGGTATTAAATTTCTCGAAAGGGAAGCAACAGCGTGTTCAGCAATTTTGTGCTGAGCAGAAGTGGAATGTATCCAATAGGTAGGCACACACACACATGCGAAGCTTGCAAACAGTAGCAAAAGTTTTGTATTGACTAGGACTTATATACACTACTGGAGGTTTTTGACAAGATATGGAGTATTAACTTACCAAATGCAGACCCAACCCCTCTACAGAGCTTCGAATATGACTCGACGCAGGATACAGAATTTGTGATAAAGTAAAACAAATTAAGGTTAAAATGTGCAGATAAAGAGTTTTGCGAAAGGAACCTCTGACATTATGTAAGATAGCTATTGTTATTAGCTCAGGTCAGGAGACGATTTTTGTATTAAGTCGTGGAGATTGACTAACAGTGCTATAGATTGTCATTGGTATTTGTAATATTGCTACACAATTCACGGATAAAAATGCAGCTAAAAATACAGCTCACGTAACCCAATCAAAATTAATTTGTTATAAATATTTTGAGTTAATTTAATGTTGCTGTTGATAAGCCGTTATACTGATAGGCCATATCGTCCAATGGTATGGGAGGGCCTCCATAATACCATAAAATTAAAAGCAACGTGGCATGTCAAAATCACTTGTTTATCGAGATTTCGCAGCAAAACCTGCAATTCAGTGTATCCTAGGAATAGTTCCAAGCAATGAATAACTTTTGTAATGATCGTAAATATAACTATCTTGCTTTTCGGAGTTATGAGAACTTAAAGTTTTTCGAGGATCCTGGAATTTCTCCGAAGGTATTTGATGGCGAAGTGATGTGCGATCGCCAAACCTGCCATACTTAAGAATATTGCATTAATTTAACAAATTTTTAATTGCAAAAGCCCCACAAGTCAAGTTAGTTGGTCATTTATTTAGCCATGGACCTAACATGTGAAATTGGAGTAAAAAACTGCACTCTTCGTCGTTAAAGCATCAGTTCATTTGTTGCATTGTTACAGCCTGCCCGACGTGAATGAGTAGCTAGCTTTGTAGTCGTTGATACATCTTTTCATCTCTACTGATGCTGGTCTCACCAGGCGGTTTCGTCACGCATTTTAGGCACTAGTCACAGTTGAGTTGGCAAAGTTAATTTCTCTTCATATCATTCAGTAGCAATGCATACTTCTCTGCTATTCTTAACGAGAAGAGTGTGTTCCCCAATGTGATAAAATTGACTTGGAGTGAATCATCACGGGAGTCATGTGCTACGTGTTATAATAATCCTTTGTGCAAGAAGTAGCAAAAACCACACACACACACACACACACACACACACACAAATTTAGTCAATCAGTCTAAGTGAATTCCTGTACCCCTCCTAGCCTCTCAGTCCCTCTGTACGCTAGCAATGACATCTCTTCACAGTGGAGACCCCATTTCGCTTAATACCAACCTGTAACGTGGCTGAGGTTGGAATATTTACTCCCGCATTTGGTCATTTTTCGCCGTTTAGCGCATTTGATTTAAAAAGTGACATAGCAGATGCTATGGCAAAGCTGTCAGCGTTCTTTCACACCGTCAAGTAAAAATGCTGACCTTCAAAGATATCACACAGGAAGCTTTATAATTAAACACAAATAAGCAAGTTGTCAATTCTACATTATTTTAGTGATTTTCGCTTACTAAAGTTAATAAAAAGGGGAGGTAAAAACCCAACTTCATTTGAGGTAGGTTTACATCGAAAACAATACCCTGTGTTTCAATTCCATTAAATAAAATTTTTAGCATTAAATTTACCACTAGACCGGGTGATTTTATGCGGCTTGGAATCCGGCATTTATTGCTTCCAGTTCGATTTCGATGAGACATGTTGTAATACTTTGTTTGTTCGAACTACCGGTTTAGGTCACTTGGGTGACCATCTTGTTCTAGCCGGTTGGTCGGCCTACGGGCCGTGCCAACAGCCCCCAAGTCCTCTGTTCCCGGAATATATATATTCTGTCCTAGTACTGCGCCTTCTTTTACCTTAAGGGGAGCCTCGGGACGCTACATTGGTGGCAGCGGAAAGCGGACCCGACTTTGATGCATTTTATCCTGCTCCATGCCGTCTCTGGCAAACGTCGGCGTTGTGAAAGAAGTACATGTGCTACGGAAGGGAGAACCTTTGGTATCTCGTAACAGAAGGGTTGAGACCGACGTTCATCTTCGACATCTGCCTCGCCCTCGTGTTCGACAGGAAAGCTATTAACAACTGAGGCGACACTAGCCGTGGACTCCAAGCCCAGAGGAGGGCCAAGAAGCGCGCATCTGCTGCACTGAGTGCTACGCGGAATGGATGGCACTACAGGAACACATGCGTTCGAACCTCAACGACTGGGACGGTTAGCTCGTGGATGCTTCTCGCAGCGCAGCACTGATTGCGTTGTGATGGCTGATACGGCTGACACGGGAGGCGGACGAAGGGGAGCGTCGGGGACGACGCTCGAAAGAAGAGAGGGGCTGTGTAACACTTTGTTTGTTCGAACTACCGGTTTAGGTCACTTGGGTGGCCATCTTGTTCTAGCCGGTTGGTCGGCCTCTGGGCTGTGCCAACAGCCCCCAAGTCCTCTGTTCCCGCAATATATATATTCTGCCCTAGTACTGCGCCTTCTTTTACCTTAAGGGGAGCCTCGGGACGCTACACATGTTGTTTAGAATACCAAGCGAAAATGCGCCCTTTACCGATGACCGTAATTTCGACTGGTGTAGGGCAGCCAGGAGTGCTTCGGTGTGGGCTAGTGGGGCAAATATGAACATTTGATGTAGCATCTCGAGACGCCCTTTAAGGTAGAAGAAGGCATAGTACTGGGGCAGAATATATGTTCTGGAAACAGAGAGCTTGGGGGCTGTTGACAGGGCCCAAAGGCTGGCGAACCGGCTAGTACAGTATGGCCATCCAAGTGACCGAAACCGGCAGTTCGAACAAACAAAGTATTACATTTGACACTGCAAAATGGCCGCAATTACTGCCTCAAGGAGTGCGCCCAGGAAGATTGAAAAGTTCCTAAAGCTGGAGAGGGTCAGTGTAGCGTTCCGAGACTCCCTTTAAGGTAAAAGAAGGCAAAGTACTGGGAGTAGAATACATGTATTCTGGAAACAGAGGACTTGGGGGCTGTTGGCACGGCCCGGAGGCCGACCAACCGGCTCAGTACAATATGGCCACGCAAGTGACCGAAACTGGCAATTCAAACAAACAAAGTATTACAGTCAGGAAGGCAATAAGGTGAAATAGGTGGGATGGGATCGATGGATTCCTTTGAAGTCATACTTGCCAATTTCTAAGGGCAACAGAGATGAGGCGTCACCAAAAGTTTGTGAAGGATAAGTGGTGTGTGAATGGAAGAACTCCATGACTGCTTGTGCCCCTTCCTCCATGTGTGATTGCATCAACTACATTCACTTATCTTCTGAATTAGCCATCTTTAGTATTGGAGTTGCTTTAACATGGTTTTTACCTAAAATGTAAGGCGAATCGGTCAAATTGCCTAGATACGAATGTGTATTTGGAATCAAGGTACTATGGATACATAACAGTTAAGCAGGTTTGCTTACGTTTGCTCTATTAGGCCTTTTGGAATAGACATGGGAGAGGCAAAGACACGCCTAGACCTGGTCGGAGGTGGTTGCCTCAATCCAAGATGGAAGCACAATTCATCACGAGTATGAATGGGGTGGTCTGTTGTAGGTGATTCCTCAATCCCGCCTAGTTCTGGGGAAGAAGACTAGCTTCCACGCCCTCCAGTGGTGTCGTATAGGGATGGACTTGGCAAAATTTTAATTGCCAGAACTATAAAAGCTATTTCATCATTATGAGAAGTCCAGTGCATTTCTGACGGCAATGCATCCTCCTTCATTTGACTGCATTTAACGGATCCTCAGGGTCAAACGTAAGGTTGCTGCAATTGTAAAGCTGGCCCATGTTTCCTCCCTTATTCATACTTACGCCTCCCCCTGCTAACTCCTATAATGTATTGTCTTGATGCTCGCTTCTATCTTTATTTGTTGACTGAAAAGTTATTCTTGGCTTTGTGTCACACATACGTGACGTGTGTTCATTAGCAACACTTGGTAAACAGTTGAACAAAATCGTTATAATGCATATACACACAGTGTTGCTTGCTTAAAGATGCTACAGTGTTCAAAACTGCTTAAAATTTTTGGTATCATTTTAACAACATCGGAACGTAGCTGTGGAGACCTCGGCTTTGAACGATTTGGAGTAGAATAGTTAATGTGTCGATCACTATTCGTTGATTCATTTGTCGAAACTCATGCACTGTAAACTGCTTGATTTTACTTCTTTTTTTTCGACGCTCTTATGCAGCGTTGTATATTCCAGTTGTCTTACCGCCTATCTGGATTATCCCTGGGCTCTTCCGCTGTTGGAAGATATCACGGTTGCTATTCACTCCTCTTCCACCCAATCTGTGAATCCACAGGTACCGATTTAGCACCTCACTTACACTTAGAGGCGTCATAAAGCCAAAACGTTTTTTGAAAAAACTGGCAGACTGATAACCTGGAATGCATTAGACACAATGCATTCCACAATTGTGGAGGTCGAAGTGTTTGAAATGGGAAGGGATCCAGACGTTAATAGTTGTGCACTCCCTGAAGATCTCAGTGTCTTTAACTTAGGAGGGATCGGTAACATGGTCTAAACCTTGAGGATGCTTGCTAGGCCTGTCATTGCCACTTGATCGGTCGCTTGAATCAAAGATGTGTGCACGTCTAGCCATGGTGATGGCCTTTGACGTTTCTTGCGGGAAAGTGAGGGAGAGCCAAAGGGTGTTATCATGCTCTGCGTGATCACATGATTGATGTGGAGAGAAAAATCACTGGGTTCGACGTCATACAACTTTAAACGCGCTTTTTTAATCTCTTGTAATCGGGTCCTTACAATGGTGCTATGGAGTTGCGCTTTTGATGTCGGAGGCTTTTTGGAGGGCACGCCTAGACTCATGACGTCTTTAGAAGTGACTTCTGAACTATAGTGGGGCAGCAGAGTAGCGTATGATCGTAAATTAATCCACAAGAAGAGCGCCATGTAACAGACGCACTTGACGGAGGCGGTTGAAAAAAGTCAAGCTTAATAGCAGAGGAGCAGGCTAAATTACTTACTTTGCGACAAACGTTCGAATAAAAATCACCAATACTAAGGCAATTTGCCATAATTTCTGATGAAATAACCAAATTTTTAATGAAACTAAAAGCTTGTTTTGGCAAGAAAAAGATGAGGTAACCCAATGAGACGATAGTGAAATGATTTCGAAGTAGAAAGGCGATATTTAACGATTGGAAGATGCTTAAAAACTTTCTCAAAGTAATGTTCTTCTAAAATAAGTTCCAAGGAAAGTGATTAGTGAAATGAAGCTGATGGTTGTAGAATAGAGATCCATTATAAGTAATGCTTTTTGCTGAAGAGAATAAAACGGTTACTGACGATCGAAAACTCACACAAAGCACAGGGAGGATTTCTTTCAACGATGGTAATTTATTACAAGATATACATTTCTGCCTAACTCCTGAAGAAGAGTTTCCAGCGGAAGCTCCCAAGGCTATGCTCAAAGCGATTTCATAGGTATGCAACGAATTTATAGTGTGTAAGGATGCCTAATTTGTGAGTCCCAAGTTATTTGTGTGGGTCCATTGGAATAGATTAGTCGAAAGGTAGCCGGACAGAAGGACTGGGAGAGCAGAATTAGATAGGCAAGCGCTACTCAAGTAGCGGCGCATTGTATGTAAGTAATTACGCTGCCACAATGTTGAAATAAAATAGTCTACTGAAAGGAAAAAAGTAGAAAAATATATGCTCTGTGGGCGTATGAATGGAGACTTGTTGTGGATCACTCCTCAGTCCGCCTGTTTCTGGGAGAGAAGACTAGGTTGCACACCCACCAGTTGTGCCGTATAGGGTACACTCGACCCGTCTTTACATTCCAGGCCTTCAAGAATAAAATCATTTTAAAAACTAACGTTAATAATTTACCACACTCAGCGACACAGACACAAAAGACAATTCACTAAGCACAAAGTGGCGCGATGAAGGCAGAAATAAGGAACGCATTACTCGCTATCAGGGCTTTCACCTATGAGTATGTGACATGTGGATGGAGTTCATCGGTTTGGTACCTTTGAGATAGGTAGGAAGGTGCCAAGGGGAGACTTCACCACTCATGCCAAACACTGCTGACAACAGTTGATTTGACCACACCAATCAAAAGGTGAACTCGACTCGTTGTCAGCACATTTAGCAACTTCTTTTGTTTTTACAGTTTTGTTGACAGAGAGCAGAGATTGAAGCCTGAATTCATCCACCTCATGCCTTAATTACCAGTATCCACCCCCTCGTGACCACGGCATCTCAGCCGCTTTTAGTGCTCCTGTAACACGCTATGATTGACACTAACGAACTGATCAATCCAAGCATTGCTCAAGAATACGTGAAGGAACATGCAATCACCCATAAACCGGGTAAATCCCACATCTCTTCGATTGTTCCGTCGGTGTTGCATCCCGGCGAGGCGCACACATGCCGGGCGCATGCAGCGCCGGTACCGAGAGCCCAGTTGTGGAGGTCAACCACCCCCAAACACAGAAATCCCATCACCTTATTTCGACTGTCCCATATGCGTTCGCGAGAGATGTGCAGGTAGGTTGTTAACACGTCGAGATCAGTAGATCCGCTGGCACAGCGACCAGAAGCCCGTGCGATGTGGTAGTTGAAAGACGCACCTCTCATGTACACCCCGTTGACATGAACTAGGAGGAGGTATTCCAACGACAAGACCGGCCCGTGAGACCTGCTCCGAGATCCATTTCGCCTGTGCAAGTTACGCGTCAGTCAAGCATCCACAGCAATGACCACCGTGGCCGAGCGTTATTGAAATACTCAAGCCACCAGGACAACTGCGAACCGAACGTCACATCGCACGCCATCCTAGGCCAGCCAACTTAGTTGACGGTGGTTGAAAAGACGCACGACCCGACGCTTGCTACCGCACGCAGCACGACATCGCTCCACACGAACGCTGGCAGAGACGATGAATTGAAAGGAGAACCACAGCACATACAAAAACCCGATATATGCTTTATTCCTACTTTCAGCCAGTTCAGAGAAGAGCAAAAGAAAGATGGTGATTACAATTTGTTGAAGGAAGCTACGTCCACTGATTGAACGTAGTCCTCAAGCTCCATGATGTTCTCTTCGAGGAAGTCGGTACCAACCTGTAAGATGCAAATGAGAAATTGCAGTAAGTTAAAGCCCAACTAAGCCACTATCCTGCCCACGTCAAACTCCCACAGTGATCAGGTTTGTCATAGAAGCACACCACATTGAACATGATCAAAAATCCCTTCGACCATCACCGTGACGCCTAGCTAGTTCAAATCAAAACCTTGCGGCCTAAGATTTGCCACAACTTTCAAAACTATCACGTTGAAGAATCACACAGAGGAGTCGGTTAAGCTCTAAGTTAATCCTATGCGCGTGTGACTTAATAAATGAAAAATGACAGATGAAGTAACACAAAAAAGACATAAATTTCCATTAAATCCACGCACTCACACTGAACCTAGGCCTCAAGACAGCAAAAATCCAATCAAGTCCAAAACTGACCTTATCGTCCTCGACGACACAGGCGATCTGCAGTTTGTTGATGCCATGAACAAGAGGAACAAGCTTGGAAGTGCCCCAGAGCAGACCATCAGCACTGATTGCACGCACACCCTTCTCCATCTCCGCCATGTCTGTGGTGTCGTCCCAGGGCTTCACGTCCAGAACGATCATTGACTTGGCCACCGGTTTTTCCTTCTTCGATGCTGCAGCCTTATTCTGCTCAGCCATCATTTGCTTGCACTTATTCGCCTCGTCTTCCTACAGTTGGGTATAAAAAACCACTTTACCTTTAGGCTCAAGGACACGCAGCTTAGAAAGCTTTCAACACCTCACCATTTCAACGTTGAGTTTCGAAAGAATGAATGTGCAACGTTACAATAATGAGAACGAAAAATTAAGAAAGTACTGAAGACCCAAAGACGCAGAAAGTGAAATCGGCACAAGGGCATTGATGAAGAAACAAAGCTCTCAGGGCAATTCAAATGACTGACATGGGAAAAAATTAAGTGCAGCAAACGCGAAAAATTTGGACCTCTTATCTCATGCAAACTAAAATGCGCGTCCTAGCCTAACAATGACTATCCTATTTGTAAACTCGACCTCCCTAATGTAAGGCTGCGAAATATTTAGGACTCTAATTGGAACAACACTCAAAAACCATTTCATTAGGCATGATGAACTCGCCACGCAATATAAGCAAACGTTATATTCAGAACAAGATTGATTACACAAAAAAAACATTCAGACAGAACACCATAGAAACGTGGATACAAACTGCAATAAATGCTCTATCATCCTGGCCAAGAAGTTGGACGAGTAGTCACACCGCAAGAACAGAGTTCGCGTCTTCCTTTAATAAGTACTAGTCAAGATAAATACTCAGCTTAAATGACAGGAATTACTGAACTTCAACTAGATAACAGATATCAAGATCCACCAAAACAAACTTAAAATCACTGCATATGCAGCCCAAACGAAACTCAAACTCGGAAATCGCTACACGCTTCAACGCAGTGCTTGAGAAGCATTCAATCTGAATGACACAGCACTTCCCAAGTGGGTAAAAAGAGAACTCACGTCTTCCGAACCAAAGAGGTCGATATCATCGTCATCACCACCCTCAGCTGGCGGTGCCGTAGCAGCAGCGGCAAGAGGTCTAACTGATTTGACACCTTTAGGCGGTTCAGAAGGCAAAATCTTGCCCAGGCGTTGAATTTGGGTTTCCAACTCGCCCACGCGCAAAGACATCTCCTTTACGACTAAGAAATGAAAGCACAGCTTTGGAGAAGTAGATGAAGCATAGAGTCAAGATTAACGTAAAGCCCAACACCACAATTGAACAGCCTCCCATGCTTTATAACAATGCACACTTACTGGTTTCCAACTTCTCCATTCGGTCATTCCACGAACCATTCTAAAAAGAAGAAAATCGAGTAAGCAACCAAGTTAAACCTAGTAATGGTCGCAACAATAACTTTTTTAAAATATACTTATGGCCCGTTCGAAAGGAAATATGATCCAATTAATAAACACAAAGGCAACCAACACGTACGCTTTCAAGTGATGACTTAATGTTGTCGCGAACCTTCTGTATTTCCTTCACCAAGTAAGAGTCCCCCTTCTAAACACAGTACGCAATAAAGTAGAGAGCGCTAACTTGTTCGGTAGCAGGCGTCTTCCCAGCTGTTGAAAGGAACCGCATATACGCCAGCTCCATCTCATGATAATGGGGAAATTGGTGATATGAATGAGCATCGAACTTCAACGCACACTCCATCGTCAGCAGCGTGAGAGAGCAGCTTAAACAAACAGCAAACAAATAACGACGAAGTCACGTTCTTAACTCTTAAATAAATGCATAACTTTTGGAACCACACAACAAAAAGGTCTCATATTAATTACAATTACAGAATAAGCAGCCTCAAAATCCTTGGGGTTTTAGTATATGATTGGATAGGTTGTCCACTTTTGAGTAAAACTTTTAGTTTTAATTCACTGAAATTGAAAATATTAGTAAAATAACAAAATCCTTCTTCAGAAATTGACTAGATGCCATTGCAATTAAATCGGAATGAGCTGTGGTGTATGCGCTACGCTTTAGAACAAAATGTTTACACCTAAGAGCAGTTCATTAATGCTTTAAAGTGAAAAATCCATTGCAATCCATTACAATGATAAAAAATCTGTTTCCATTGCTAGCATTGCAGCGTCCAGAGGCTCCCCTTAAGGTAAAAGAAGGCGCAGTACTAGGGCAGAATATATATATATTCCGGAAACAGAGGACTTGAGGGTTGTTGGCACTGCCCGGAGGCCGACCAACCGGCTAGAACAAGATGGCCACCCAAGTGACATAAACCGGTAGTTCGAACAAACAAAGTATTACACAGCCCCTCTCTTCTTTCCAGCGTCGTCCCCGACGCTCCCCTCAGCCAGCCTCCCGTGTCAGCCATCGCAACGTAATCAGTGCTGCGCTGCGAGAAGCACCCACGAGCTAACCGTCCCAGTCCAGTCGTCGAGGTTCGAACGCATGTGTTCCTGTAGTGCCATCCATTCCGCGTAGCACTCAGTGCAGCAAATGCGCGCCTCTTGGCCCTCCTCTGGGCTTGAAGTCCACGGCTAGTGTCGCTTCAATTGTTAATGGCTTCCCTGTCGAACACGAGGGCGAGGGAGATGTCGAAGATGAACGTCGATCTCAACCCTTCTGTTACGAGATACCAAAGGTTCTCCCCTCCGTAGCACATGTACTTCTTTCACAACGCCGACATTTGCCAGAAGCGGCATGGAGCAGGATAAAATGCATCAAAGTCGGGTCCGCTTTCCGCTGCCACCAATGTAGCGTCCCGAGGCTTCCTTTAGGGTAAAAGAAGGCGCAGTACTAGGGCAGAATATATATATTCCGGGAACAGAGGACTTGGGGGCTGTTGGCACGGCCCGGAGTCCGACCAACCGGCTAGAACAAGATGGCCACCCAAGTGACCTAAATCGGTAGTTTGAACAAACAAAGTATTACAAGCATTGATGCGGGAATCACTGTAGCGTACTGAGGCTTCCTTGAAAGAAAAAAGATAGCATAATACTAGGGCAGAATGCACATATTCGAAAAACAGAGAGAATGGGGCTGTTGGCATGGCCTGAAGGCCAGCCAACCCGGCTCAAGCAATATAGTCACCCAAGTGACTGTAACCACAACCGACAGTGAGACCAAAAAAGTATAACGCGGCCCCCTTCTTCATTCGAGCGTCGCCCCCCACACCCCCCTTGTTAAACCTCCCGCCTCAGTCATCGCAACGTAATCCGAGCTGGAACAAACAACCACGAGTTAATTGTGCCAGTCATTGAGATTCGAGCGTAATTGAGGAGATGGTTTACCACCACGTCACTGATCCTTCTTGGCATTTTGGCTCGACTTGGAGTTTCATCCGATTTGGAAAATAAATTCGGAGTAAGAGGTTCTAGAGAGTATCAGCGCCTCCATAGGGAGACACTAGAACATCAGCTTTTTTGATCAGATATGTTAGGAAAACCTTCGCAACGAAGCATTTCCAGGTGGTTCAGGGCTAGTGAGCTTCAGTTCTTAACGACTTTCTTGAAGGACACGCAGATGGAGGAGATGTAGAAGGCGGACTTCGTTCTCAGCCCTACTGTTATGTGACTTCAGAGCTCCTGCCCTCCGTAGCATATGCAATTCTTTCGAACCGCTGCAGCTTGTTATCAGTGATATGGATTGAGATAGAAAACCATTAAGTTTGAGTCCTCTTTCCGGTGTCACCAATGTAGCGTCTTGAGACCTCCTTGAAGACTAAGGCGAAATACGTACGTGCATACATTAAGTAAACCGAGAAATCGGGGTTGCTTGCATTGCTCGGAGGTCAGCCCACTCGTCTAGGGCAATATGGCCGCCCAAGTGACCGAAACCGAAATGGGGCTTCAGAACAGACCAAGTATGGCAACCACCTCACTTTCAGCTGTAGCTGAGTTACATATTTCAAGCCATTCTATTCATAAAATCTAGCTTTTGTAGGTCAGATTCGTAATGAATTTACACCTTATTAACCTTGTTATGAGGCCATGTAATCACCACTGACTTGGACTCTCAAGAAAACCTATTTTCAAAACGATTTAATTTTTATGATTGCGTATGTGAATGACTGTAGCTTTCCTAGACTTTCTTGGGGGCATAAGAAGGTATGGCATTAGGACGGAATATTTATGTTCAGCAAAGAGCGAAACGGAGGCAATGACTCGGCTTGGAGGCCAGTTCAACCGACTAGGGCAACATGGCCACCCAAGTCCGTAACCGAAACCGCTATTCAAACAAACAAAGTGTAAAACAGCACTGGCTGTTTGTCGGCAACAGCTTCTTTTGTTTAATGCTGACGTCACACAACTTTCCATACGTGCGCAGCTTTTAAAATGTCAGCAACCTTTTGGTGCTTGCGATTCCCTACAACTGATCATTTACCAATTTGTCATTTATTCACGCCCAGCTAGAATGTTTGCCGGCTAGTAAGCAAAGGTGTCATTTTTGCTTATTTTTCTTCGGTACAATGCTTCAAGCGAATGAGGTTATTTCATGGAGAGCGCTTCTGTTATTGGTGCAACGCTCACTCAAATCCATCAAACAGCTTGATTCAGTTTATTCAAAGAAATGGAGCATCCATTTTTTTAAAGCGGACCTGCACCAAACACGACGTCATCCCATTCCTCCATTACACAGTTCAGACGTTTGAATGCAATGGCAACATTTCTTTTCGAATTTAAATGGATATCACTCCAACATCAAGTTGGATGAAATACTTATCAAAGCACCAGCTGCCGCTATGAATTGGACAAAACATGTGAACACGACGTCAATCTCTGGAAATTATCATACATAACGACGTTTTAATGGCGGCAATACGTTGTTTGTTCGGACTGCCGGTTTTGGTCACTTGGATGGCCATGTTGTACTACCTGGATGGCTGGCATCCGGGCTGTGCCAACAGTCTCCAAGCCATCTGTTTCCAAAATATACATTCTGCCTTGGTACTATGCCTTATTTTACCTTAAAGGAAGCATCGGGACGCTACATTGGTGACAGCCGAAAGTGGATCCGACTTTGATGGATTTTATCCTGATCCATACCGCCTGTGGAAGACTTTGGCGGTGCGAAAGAAGTGCACGTGCTACGGATGGGGGAGAATCGCTTACATCCCATAACAGAAGGGTTGAGATCGACGTCCATCATCAGCGGCCCCCCCGCCCTTGTGTTCTACAAGGAAGCTATTGACAACTGAAGCGACACTAGCCGTGAACTCCAAGTCCAGTGGAATTGCCAAGGGGGACCAGCGACGTTGTGGTCAAGCATCCTCCGTAAGCTCTCTCTCTCCTGTTCTTGGACAACTCGCCCATTTTCGTCAAAATGCGTATTTACAGATGCAGAATGTAAGGACGCCGTTCGATAGCATCGTTTTGTGCTTTGCACACTTGGATCGCGTGCATCCCGTTCCTATGAGGTCCGATTGCCCCATTTGCTTAGAATTCTACGATACTCTCGCGTTTCTCCCACGACATCAAAAAAGCCTGGAAACACAATTTAGACTGTGCGTGTCCCCATCCATTAAAAAACTTGGATTCCTGCCCTCCATCATCTCAATGGGACACATTAACGTGGGAGGAAAGGACGCAGGAATACACATTAACTGCACCGAGTGCTACGCGGAATTGATGGTACTACAAGAACACACGCGCTCGAATCTCGATGACTGGGACGATAATTCGTGTGTGCTTCTCACAGCACTGATTATATTGTGATGGTTGACACGGGAATGTCACCGATGAGAGTGCCGGGGACGATGGTAAAAAAAAGAGAGGGGCTGCGTAGTACTTTGGGCCGCCGATTGCGGTTACTTGGGTGACCATTGTTGTACTAGCCGTTGGGGTATCGTGAATGTGCCTATAAAGCCGGTAGGCCCCAGTGGTTGCAAAGGTGGGGGAAGTGCTTTGCGTAGCTCTTGTCGTAGAGGATGTCTTCGTTATCCTATGGAAGAGATTTACTAGAAATTCATATCTGTTCGCCAAAATGGTTTCTCCATGCAACTGCACTACCATTAGCGGTTAATAGAGCATGGAAGAGGAGTGGTCTACAATGCATGGGCTACACAACCACTCATCGACTAGAGGTTGTTTTGGAAAATGGGATCCTACTCTACACTGCGCAAAGCGCTACACTTTACTCCACAACTGCAACTCCATGCAGAAAGGCAGGGAATGGGGGCCTCATGACAATGCCATCTTATTGAAGGCCTGTGCGATAGACCATGGTGTTGAAGCTAGGCCCAGTGGGAAAATCACCCAACGGTTCGCGTTGAACGAGGAGATGCGCCAAGTGCATGTCCTCCCAACACACTGCAAAGAAGGGACCCAAGATCAATGAGCGTGTGGTTGGTTTGGAAAGAAGGCGAATGCACCGCTTACCAACTATGTTGGAGAAAAGGACGGGAGACATTGGAGGTCAAGCGAGCATAGTTCGAAGGCGGTGAATGTGTGCTGACAAATGTCGCACTACGTGCAGTTAAGAATCGGAGCAACCTGGCAGCAAGTACTGTCCTCATCACTAATTCCGTTTTATTCCTGGCTATGCTATTCTCATGGCTCTTTTCCATTCCATTCCATCCCATCCCGTCCCATACCATCCTGTTCCCTTCACTTCTCTTCTCTTCTCTTTCGTCTCCCCTCCTTGCCTCCTCCACTCACGCAGTGGCATATCAAATGACACTGCAGTGAATCATGTGGCGTGGCTGTCACCCTCCACACTCACCTCCTTCCATCTGCATTCATCGCCTTCCACTCGAGTGAACTGCCAATGCAAAAGATTGCCACACTCACTCCCACAACTGCAACTGCAACTGCAACAGCAGCTGCAACCAGCTTCGCACTTGGCGCAATTCCTCCTCGAGGTCATCATTGAGCATTGTCCGACTGACCAATGATTGAATGCTTTCGTGAATAAAGCAATCAATGCGTTGAATGGTGTGAAGGAGAGAGCCACCGAATTGCCACAGCCGCGGCCTGTGCCCGACGACGCTTTCAAACCAATCATGGTGGAGGGAAGAAATACTACGACATGGCCAGTCGCCGCAACGCCTACCACAAAGGAGAACTCGTCCGAATCGACACACTCAATCCACTAGCAGCAGCGCGCAGCAGGTAGAGACCCTTTCCGCGCAGCGAACGTTCTATTCCCCAACACACACCTCGTCCTCAATGCAGAACTCCGTAGCCAGCCACTTACGCTCCATCACAATGAGATTCCACCTTACAGAGGCGCCCCACCGGTCGGTTAGGAGGACGAAGTCTACGCAAGTGTCGAAGGGGAAAACGCGTCCTACGGTATAAGTAAAGGCAACCACAGGGAGTAGCACGGAAAAGGCGGCTCCACAGACGAGGGGCTGCGTTGTACTGGTGTAATTTAAATGCGCTTTGCAGGCAGGAGACAGGAGGACAATTGTTCGACCTGGTGGTGGACGCTCCTCTTCCTCCCCGTAGGAGTCGGAGGCCATCCCGTCATAAGCACTACACCATAGTACTTTGCCGAGAAGAAGACGAAGTTGGATGAGAAACACTTCGATTGGGAAGGGGAGGGGAAGAGGGTAAGGGAAGGGAGGTGTGTGTGTGTGTGTGTGTACAAGGGGAAAATGAGGGTGGGTGGCGAAGGCGTCCCCAAAACTTTCGCAATTGAGACTCCCACAACCGCGGAATACCAAGTGTGTAAATCGCCTCATTCAGCACGCCTGATTTGGCGACACTTTTTCCAATGCATCCTCTCTCCCTATGTCGGCACAGACAAACTGTCATCCGCAATACGTGGCTGCCGAATCGCCGCCGCGCGCCGCCACGCCTTTCGCCTGTGCCAAGGTTTGAAACGTTAATGTTCTCATCGGTGAACCTTTCTTCCACCCACGAACTGCCCACCTCAATCTGCAGAAGAGAAAAGAAGAAGAAAAGAAGACGGCGATGAGGGGAATACGGCAATGTCAGGCAAGTTAAAGTAATATTCGAGCATTAGTTAAGTCTAATCAACAGTGGTGTGATCTGGTGAAGTCTACGTCACGTCTCGGCTAGTCTGGGTCATGAATGCATTCCCCATCAACACCACAATGATCAGCACCATCACCATAATCATCACTATCCTTTTCATCAACATTATCAGCACTTTCGTCCTAATCATCCTAACCAGCAGCATCATTGTCGTTTAGCGTGACACGACGAGGACTGAGGCAAGTGAAGAGAGGACTGGAACTCACCGAAAGGACAAAGGCAAAGGACGATGTGTGAGGAGGAAAATAAAGCGATGCAGACGAGGTCAAAGAAGGAGGAGGAGAAGTGGGTCCGGGCTTGGAGAAAGTGCATTTGAACGCAGCGTAAGGCAGCCAGTGCAGTAGAAACGCATTCGACGGTAAGGAGATGACATGTAGGCAGCACTCACTCCTCCACGTTCTCTCTGTTAGAACCTTTGACTTCCTCGCAACGGTGGCGTTGCGGTATAAGTTTGAGCATAGGCACGGGCCGCCAACGGCAACTTGAAATATTTTTTCGCCTGTTTCTGAGTTACCCTGCGAGAAGGTGTTTCAATCTTGACAAAGCCTTTCACGAAGCCTCTATTAAAGTTTGCAGGAGAGGAGACGAAGAAGCAGAATGCGATTTCGGCGTTTCTTCACGCAGCCTCTCCTTACTCGAAGGCTTCAAGAGGCAACAAAGCGCAGTGGAGAGCCAGAGGGTGTGGGGAGGGTGGTGGTTAGTGTTTGTGTGTGTAGGTGTGCTGACACAATTGTCTCCTCTCTGGCTTCTGCGAACGCGACGTTGCAGACGACCAGGTGGATAGCTGCATTCTGAGCTCAGTAAGCTCTCCTCACACCATTTCTTTGCTGCATTGTTAAATGGTTGGTTGGTTGGTTTGTAGGTTGAATTCACATTTTCGCTTCGTGACTCACTTACGTCACACGAGTTGTCTTCTTGCGTCCCCCGTGTTTCCTCCCTGTTCCCAACCATTATCCTTCCTTTTGTAGATTTAGATGGGCAGTTCGTGGCTAGGAGGAATGGTACAGCCATGAGATCATGAACATTTCCAACCGCGGAATTGGCCAGAGGCGCGACGGTGCGTGGTGGCGATTGGGCAGCCACGTGTGGAGGATGAGAGGCTGTCTATGCCGATGCTTTGGGAAAGGCAGATTTCGAAGAAGTGGTGCTAAAGGCGGCGCGGAGGATGAGGAGACTGCCACACTTGGTATTCCGCGGTTGTGGGAGTCACAATCGAATAGTTTCTGTCGATGGACAGTGAGAATTTGTAATGTGCTTTGTGCTCACACGCCTCTTCCCCTCATTACCCTTGCCAACACAAAAGATTTGATTTCCACCCAGCTGCTTCTTCTTTGTTCACTGCGTCGTGCGCGCTGTAGTGGACAGTGTCACGCACTTCAATGGAGCCACTGTGTTTAGAAAAGTAGCCTCGCATGTCTAAATGCGTGAGATGGCATCCACCCCACCTGACGCACAGCAATGATGCTCTGCACATTTGAAGGCAGGGCTTTGAACCAGGGAGAAGGCAAGAAGCGTGTCGATTGAGTAGCCACTTCTCTAAGCCTCCCCTCGACGCCAAGTAGTCGTGGCCCATGGGCAGGCCAACACTCTCCCATTCTCCGTGTGTGCCAATGACGGAAGCGGTTGTGGACTCGCGGACTTGATGCATTTCTGGGATGCGTTGGATGCGCTGCAATTGGCGCAATACGGTAGCAAAGGCTCGGCAACATTGGCAGATTGCGTGGAATATGAGTAGACTTTGTTCTCGCAACCGACAGACAAGGCACCTTTGTAAGGTCAAAGTCTATTGCAATGACCAGCAATGGCTGTGTACGCAATCCTGCATTCCGAACGAGGTGGTTCGTGTGGAGAGAAATAACACCACACGCAAGGCATCTCTGCTCCAAGGATGGCAAAATTTGCAGTGGGTTGCATGTGAAGGTATTCAGTCTGAACATTTGGACGAGATCTTCTTCGTGGTGGGCGTTGTGGCGACAGTGCTTGTAGCAGTGTTTCTTTGTCTACCATAAGACGTTTGGTAGCATCACCGGGCAATATTCAACGTTCTTCTCATCCCTCCATTAGGCGTGGTGCGTACTCCGGGGCTTTGTCTGTTGCCACGTCCACGCTCGGTAGGAAGATATTGGAGGGACACATGCGTTGATGCGTGAACTGCAGCTCTATGCGCGAGAAGGGCGCGTTTTAGGCATAAACCCCAATCTTCAGGCTGTAGTCCTTCGGTATCGCTTGCTCCAGGCTTTCACCATCATCTTCTCGCCTACACGACCCAATTGTTCGTGTGACTCTTGATGGACCGTTTGTAATAAAGAGCCTGCAACAAGCAGGCGCTTAGGAGACGTGGTGTCTTCTTGATAACAGGAAACCTCATCCTTCAGGGTGAGTTTGGGCCTCTGTCGCCACATCCGTTTGGTTGCTTTGCTAACGAGATCATCTCTGCCGCAGTGCGTTCGTTCGAGGGCGGCAGATGTCGCTCATACACCGGTGTCGGATCGGGATCAGTTCCATGCATGTTTCCCTACTGATATCTGGTGAGCTAGCTCATTATCATCATACCGCTATCCCTTTGCGCCGAGAGAGGTCTGCGGGACAATGCATTCACGTTGCTGTGCCTATTTCCTTTTCAGTAAGACACTCTCAAGTCAAAATGCTGCAGTCCTTCGTACCAGTCTGCAACTGAGGGGTCAATCTACTTCAGTGCTCCTCACTGACACCTGTCTGTCTATCATCCTGTTCACTCTCCCACTTGAGATTTGGTTTTCGTCTGCTTCTAAGTTAGCCTGCGCAGATGACTAGCGATCTTGACAAAGTCTTTAACGAAGCCTCTGTAGTGGTTTACCAAACCGAGTGGAGTGCGCAGCTCCGTCTCTTTGGATAAGGTTGACCGCCATCAAGTCCAAGAAGCCTCAACGCCTCAGATTGGTGACCCAACGTTGAATAAATGGTAATGCTTTGGGTTTGAGGTCACATTCGATTCTTGGATACGGTGCAGCACTAGTTTGAAATTGGCATTGTGTTCACGCATGTCTTTTTAATTGTCTGTCTGTGTCTGTCTGTCTGTCTATCCGTCTCCGCTACGTCCACTTGCCAATGCATGGATTTGAAGTCCAGTGTGGAAAACGACTTTGATCAATGCCGGCAATCCAATCAGTCATTAATTTGAGGTAAGGGGAAGGCATCACTCTTAGATACGCCGTTTAGCTCCCCGTAGCGAGTGCACAGGCGTAAACTACCGTCACTTTTCTCCAACAGCGCGATGCAAGAGACCCACGGTGACTGGAATGGCTTCATAACCCCATGCTTGACACTCTCCTGCTCTTCCGGGAGAGGAGGCGGTATGCGCCTCGGTAGTTGAAATATGGGTCTAGCTTTGCCGGCGTCAATGGGATGTTTGACGATGTTTGTTCGTCCAAGTTTTGTTCCATGCCAAGTAAACACCTGCGAATGCTTACTCAGCAACGAAAGCACTTCCTTCCTCTCACTGTTTCGAATTAGACTTGTCCTTCTTTGGCTAACAGCAATCGCCTCTTCAAACCATCTAAGCTCTGCAGTATAGATTTGCTGAGGAAATTTTCCTTCTTTGGTCCGCAATCCCCCAATCTATATTCCTGTCCCTTTACGAAGAAGCTCTTACGACTGGCCACTTGATTCCAGCGCAAGAAATAACCTTGTGCAATCCAAGATCGATTCCAATCCATAGTTCCCAAATCACTCTTGACTACCACTACGATTGGGATAAGAAAGTATATACCCCAGTGCTAACTTCCTCAAATCAATAGCACTGACAATGACTGAAGTGATTGGCGACAGGCACGATTTACTTACTCAAAGATCCTACTACGGCAATTTCACCCCTGAGGCGTCTATAGTGAACTACAATCGTAAAAGATTACTATGGAATTCCATATTGTTGACTCCCAGATTTGCAAGCGTGCACCACTAATAGCAATCAACTATGCTTATGCTGACACTAAACCCGGTAGGAAATAGCTTTGGCCTTCCGAGTATATTCCTTTTGGAGACCTCAGCATACACTCCGGGAAGCTTACCTCATGGAAATATGGGTAATGTGCCGAGGACAATAGTTCCCACTCTACTACAGCACGGCGATGTAATGCTGACTGCTCGTCAAGTAGATTGACTCCAGGTCAGTGCTTGCGCAAACTTCTTCCAGTGCTTCCAACCCACTCTCCAATGCTTCATCAACAGGCAACTGCAGTTGAGAATCCTGGGCAATGACGTCGAAGAGATCCATTGTGACGTGCTCATCCTGTCCGAACATCTCTCCCTGGCCTATAAAGAGGACCAAATCGTAGGCCTCGGGTCGGGTGGGTGGTGTTATCAGAACTTTGACAGCATCAGCCTAAACGAATGCAATCACACCGGTTGTATTTGCGTACCATCGTAGTCACAGCTAAGTTGGTCAAGGTAACCAAGTGTTGGCTCACTAGAACATTGAATTGCGCCAAGGCAAATGATGCGACTTTATTCTTTTTAGCTGCCTTTGAGTAGTCCTTCTTGCAATATGCAGGCTTTTAAAATGAGGCAAAAGATGTGACCAAGGAAATATAAATTTAAAATCTTAAACATTGTTCATTACTAAACATACAAAGAAGCACATGCTATTTTGAATACCGAAAGAAAAAGTGCATTGAGAATACATTTGGCTGCACAGAAGCCATTTCCCTGTCAGTAATGTAGGATAGAGACGCGACATGAATGAGGAATAAGGGAAGACATGACCATGGAAAACTGCATTGTGAAGGACGCAATAATTAGCCCTCCAATTGGACTTGGAGGACAGTGCAGAGATGAGGCATTCCAACCAATGCAGCAGTGCAACGAGACAGCAATGTAGGTGAGGAGAGAGATGCAAATACATGAAGAGATGGGAGTGCATGATGGTGGACCAAAGCGTGGGGATGGATGCCGTTAGAGGGAGCACGTGACGTGGGAGTAGATGCATGCGAAGCCATTCTGACGCACGTTCCTCAGTGTGCTCCAACATTGATGCCACTGTGTCCACGCTTCGCACGTCATTTCAGTGCGCCTCATCTACGGGAGGAGAGTCGAAGCCTCCGTGGGAGGGCTGCTACACATCTACCGATTTGCCAATCTGCTCCGTCTCATCTCACACCTCAACGACATGGTGACTTGCACTCTTCGCGCCGCGCAACAAGTCGTTCTCTTGTCTTCTCTCAAGGCATCTCAGCCTACCAGCCAGCCGGCCAACCGGCCAGCATGCCAGCAAAGTCTTGTAGCACTCTGCGCTCTTTTCCGCCTCATCGTTGTTTGCGCCACGACGACGGCACGACGACAGCTTGAAGGCAAAGAAGCACATGAAGTGAGGAGAGGCAATGCTAAGGTTGGTGCTCTCGTCGAGTCGCCGTACTCGTGTTGCAGTACGTTAGCATTAGTAGTCCTCCCGCTTGCCTACCTCCTCCTTAACTCGTCGTAAACATGTTCTCTGTTGAGGTGGACAATGGGCGAAAGTAGAGAAGCACAATGGAAAGCGACGCCTGCTACCACGAAAGTACCTGGCAGGAGGATTGTTGTGCGAACAACATGGACACCATCAGGCGCCACTGCTCGACGCCACAAGACACAACACGACTCGCCACGCCACGCCACGCCACGCCACGCCACGCCACGCCACGCCCCGCGACACGTGCACTGATCGATTCACACGCACATTTCGAATGCGCGGATGTCAATGACGCAATCAACTGGCAGATATGCTCGTGTACGCGTTGCAAAGTCTTGTAGCACTCAGCACACTTCTCCGCCTCATCGTTGTTTGCACCACTGAGTTGATGGTGAGCGCCTGCGCGCCGCTTCGTTTCGTCCTACTCGTCTTCGGTTTCCTTCTCATCCTCCACCGCTGCTGCCGTCGCCGCCACCGCCGTCGCGGCCGCCACCGCCACCGCCACCGCCACCACCACCGCAACCGGTGCCGCTGGCGCTGCCACTGTCGTTGTCGTTGTCGTTGGCGTTGGGGCCACGTGTCACTCCTCACACTTAAACCGCCACAACAGCGTTGGGAAGAGGTCAACGACCGAAGGAGATAGAAATAGCAGAAATAAGGGGTAAGTCGTGCCACTATCCCAACTCTCGTTCTTCTTCCTCCCCCTCCTCCTCCTCCTCCACCTCGCTCGAAGTTATACTTTTGATGCGCCACTACGTGTGCATGCAGTGATTCAACATTGTGCCAAGTGGCATGCCAGTGTAGTAGGCATGTGAAGAGAGGAAGGACGAAGGGCGGCTGCTGAAAGCGTACTGTAAGACAGGAAGTCATGGTCTCAGCACAGAGGCATGTTCTTTCTCCTTCGCTCAGCTACATGACTAGAGGGGTGTGTGCAGATGCAGGCACTGGTGTGGGGCGTGGAGGTGGACGTTGGGGAGCGAAGTAGCTGACGTAGACATGAGGCGATGACCTTGCCACAACCTCCCTCTCTTTATTCCTCCTGTTGGTTCGTCGTCCCAACTCTTCTGGTCTCCTCACCCACGCATTCGTTCGTGCATTTCAGTTGAAGAAGCGTGCTACTTCGCCTCCACCGGAGAGGTGCAGTCACCACCCTTGTCCTCTCTGGTGCGAGGCAAGGAATCTCGCAAATACAGAATTAGGGAGAGCCACAAGGAGGTCACCTACGTCAGCTGCGTGACAAGGTTTAGGGGTGAGTTGACGATTCTTTTCATGCAGACTTAACTTGCACCGCGTTGCTCTCATCTCTAGTGCTAGTGGCACACGATGGTTAATAGGCGAATGGAGAGGAGGAGTATGAGGAAGAAGAGGAGGAGGAGAAGAAGATGTAGTGAATGGAAGCAGTGCAGCAAGTGAGGCAAGACAGGGCTTGAGTGACGGGAGTGTTGTGGACTGAATGGGATGCGAGTGTGGAGGGTAGGCACGAGTGGTGGACGATGGGCGCGTTGTGAGGAGGAGAGTGGGATAGGATGGGAAGGAACTGGGGGAAAGTTGAGGGGGTAGGCTCCTCGTATGTGGTGCGAAACTGACCCAGCGCAAGTGCAGGCTGCGTGCAATGAGGTGTTTGCATTTTGCCTGGTAGATACTAGGGACCGATGTACACACGTAGCCACAAGGTTCGTCGACGACGACAGTGAGGACAAGGACAACATCGAAATGGTGGAAGGGCAGCCCTTCTGCCTCCTCACCCTCTCACACGCTGCCGTCCAATCCATTTTCGGTGAGTCGCTTCTTCGTCTTCTTCTTCTTCTCATTCTTCTTCCTCTTCTTTTTATGCTTCTTCTTCCCCGAGTCCATTTCCCACTTCTCTGCACGTCATCATCAGTGCCGCGTCTTGCATCATGCCTCGGAGTAGATGCTTCATTGAGTGAAATGAGAGAAAGTGGAGGAGCGAGTGTTGCGTACATGTCATCTCCTCACCGTCGTCTGTGTTTTCATTTCAGTGACGCCAGAACGCCTCACTGCACTGGCTGCCCCACGCTGCCTTCAATTGCACTTTCTCCAAGCTCGGACCCACTTCTCCTCCTCCTACTCCTACTCCTCCGACTCCGCCTCCATCGCTTCATGTTCCTCCTCCCACCCCATCGTTCGCCTTCGTCCTTTCAGTGAGTTCCAGTCCTCTCTCCACTTGCCTCAGTCCTCGTCGTGTCACGCTAAATGACAATGATGCTGCTGGTTAGGATGATTAGGATGATGGCGATGACCATTGTGGTGTTGATGGGGAATGCATTCATGCCCAGACTAGCCGAGACATGACGTAGACTTCACCAGATCACACCCCTGTCGATTAGACTTAACTAATGTTCGAATATTGCTTCAACTTGCCTGACATTGCCGTACTTCCCTCATCGGCATCTTTCTTTCTTCCGTTCCTCTCTGCAGTTTGTCCCATACCACGCCGCCTCAGTTCTGTCGCCTCGCCCTCCTTCTCCCACTCATTCTCCTCCACCAGCTATGCCCTCCACAGCGAAGGTGAGCGTCGTCCGCCTACGTCCCACTTCGTATTGCATAGTTTGGCCCACCTTCCGCCTCTCCACCTCAATGCCCACTTCTCTCTTCCCGCCTTGTAGACAGTCCCTCCACCTGGTGGTCCACACTAACCGGTGAGTAAGTGCACCTCTCCGCCCCGCCCCGCCCCGGCCCGCCCCGCCCCGCCCCGCCCCACTCCTCCACCTCCACCTCCACTTCTTTCCCACTGTCTGCCTCGCAACCTGCGTGTGTGTGTGTGTGTGTGCATGTCATTGGCGTGTTCGTTCATCTGGCCTTTCAGAGAGTCCTTTGGAGTGGTGTCGTACAGAGACAGGTGAGAGCATGTGTTTGTTTGTTTGTTTGTTTGTTTGTTTTTTGTTTGTTTGTTTGTTTGTTTGTTTGTTTGTTTGTTTGTTTGTTGTTTGTTTGTTTGTTTGTTTGTTTGTTTGTTTGTTTGTTTGTTTGTTTGTTTGTTTCTTTGCATGTGCGTGTGGGTGTGCTGTCACAATTGTCTCATTTCTTGCTTGTGCGAACGCGAAGTTGCAGACGACCTGGTGGAAAGCTGCATTTTGGGCTCAGTAAGCTCTCCTCAGACCACTTCTTTGCTGCATTGTTAAATGGTTGGTTGGGTGGTTGGTTGGTTTGTAGGTTGATTTCTCATTTTTGCTTCGTAACTCACTTACGTCACACGAGTTGTCTTCTTATGTCGCCTGTGTTTTCCTCAGCCCTTCTCCATTATCCTTCTTTTTCTTATCTTTACCTTTTGCAAAGTGAGTCGGACAAATCGTGGCTGCAGCAATCATACAGCCATTGGGACATGAACAGTTCCAACCGTGAAATTGTCCATAGGCGCGGCGGTGCGTGGCGGCGACTGGGCAGCCACGTGTGGAGGATGAGAATCCATCTATGGGCTGCTTCGGAAAAGGAAGACTTAGTAGAAGTAGTGCCAAATGCGATGCGGGGGATGAGGAACTCGTGAATCCCACACCCGGTATTGCACTGTTGTAGCCGTCACGAGTGAACAGTTCCTTTCGTTAGACAGCGAACACTTTAAGGACTTTATCCCAACTCAGCCACCCACCCACCCTCCTCTTTCCATTGTACATTTTCCCCTTTCCCCACTTCCTCGTCCCATCCAAGTAAAATTGTTTGTTTGCCACCCAACTGCGTCTTCTTCGTTCACTGGGTCATGCGCGCGGCAATGCTAGTGCCATTGGCTTGAACGGAGACACTGTGGTAAGAGCGGTGTCCTCGCATGGGAAGTGCGTGGGATGCATCCACATCGCCTGACGCACAGCAATGGTGCTCTGCACATTGTAATGCAGGACGTTGAACCATGGAGAAGGTAGGAGGCATGTCGATTGAGTGATCACTTCTCTAAGACTCTCCTCGACACCAAGTAGTCGTGGCCCATATGGGGGGTTACCAAACACTCATTCTCTGACTGCGGAATATGGACTTGAGATTTTGAAAACATTTAGGAATGGCTTGCATGCGCTGCAATGGTCGCAATACGGTTGCAAGCACACGCCAACTTGGACTAATTACGTGGAAAACGACAACATTTGTTGATGCCTACAAGAGCAGTACTTGCACCCAACCTGTTTGACTACCGACCGTAGAGTAGATGTGTTGGTTGTATATGGCTGACGGGCTGGCTGGCTGGCTGGCTGGCTGGCTGGCTGGCTGGCTGGCTGGCTGAGATGCCTTGAGAGAAGACAGGAGAACGACTTGTTACGTAGCACGAAGAGTGCAAGTCACCAAGTCGTTGAGGTGTGAGATGAGACGGAGCAGATTCGCGAATCGGTAGATGTGTAGCAGCCCTCCCACGGAGGCTTCGACTCTCCTCCCTGTAGAATGAGGCTCACTGAAATGACGTGCGAAGCGTGGCCACAGTGGCATCAATGTTGGAGCACACTGAGGAACGTGCGTCAGAATGGCTTCGCATGCATCTACTCCCACGTCACGTGCTCCCTCTAACGGCATCCATCCCCACGCTTTGGTCCACCATCATGCACTCCCATCTCTTCATGTATTTGCATCTCTCTCCTCACCTACATTGCTGTCTCGTAGCACTGCTGCATTGGTTGGAATGCCTCATCTCTGCACTGTCCTCCAAGTCCAATTGGAGGGCTAATTATTGCGTCCTTCACAATGCAGTTTTCCATGGTCATGTCTTCCCGTATTCCTCATTCATGTCGCGTCTCTATCCTACATTACTGACAGGGAAATGGCTTCTGTGCAGCCAAATGTATTCTCAATGCACTTTTTCTTTCGGTATTCAAAATAGCATGTGCTTCTTTGTATGTTTAGTAATGAACAATGTTTAAGATTTTAAATTTATATTTCCTTGGTCACATCTTTTGCCTCATTTTAAAAGCCTGCATATTGCAAGAAGGACTACTCAAAGGCAGCTAAAAAGAATAAAGTCGCATCATTTGCCTTGGCGCAATTCAATGTTCTAGTGAGCCAACACTTGGTTACCTTGACCAACTTAGCTGTGACTACGATGGTACGCAAATACAACCGGTGTGATTGCATTCGTTTAGGCTGATGCTGTCAAAGTTCTGATAACACCACCCACCCGACCCGAGGCCTACGATTTGGTCCTCTTTATAGGCCAGGGAGAGATGTTCGGACAGGATGAGCACGTCACAATGGATCTCTTCGACGTCATTGCCCAGGATTCTCAACTGCAGTTGCCTGTTGATGAAGCATTGGAGAGTGGGTTGGAAGCACTGGAAGAAGTTTGCGCAAGCACTGACCTGGAGTCAATCTACTTGACGAGCAGTCAGCATTACATCGCCGTGCTGTAGTAGAGTGGGAATTATTGTCCTCGGCACATTACCCATATTTCCATGAGGTAAGCATCCCGGAGTGTATGCTGAGGTCTCCAAAAGGAATATACTCGGAAGGCCAAAGCTATTTCCTACCGGGTTTAGTGTCACCATAAGCATAGTTGATTGCTATTAGTGGTGCACGCTTGCAAATCTCGGAGTCCACAATATGGAATTCCATAGTGATCTTTTACGATTGTAGTTCACTATAGACGCCTCAGGGGTGAAATTGCCGTAGTAGGATCTTTGAGTAAGTAAATCGTGCCTGTCGCCAATCACTTCAGATACTGTCAGTGCTATTGATTTGAAAAAGTTTGTACATTTCGTTGGTAATTGTGATTGACAGCCTGGAAGATGTACTCTGTTATCTTAAACGTAGTGGTAGCCAAGAGTGATCCAACGTAGGCGATTCTTAAGTTCTGCACTTCTGCTTGGATTCTAGAACTCAAGGAAGTTCCTGAACAACAGATCGGAATGGGTCCTGACTCCGCAAGTTTATTTCTTGAGCTGGAATGAAGTGGCCAGTCGATAAGAGCTTCTGCGTGAAAGGACAGAAATGTAGATTCGGGGATTGCGGACCAAAGAAGGAAAATTTCCTCAGCAAATCTATACTGTAGAGCGAAGATGATTTGAAGAGGGGATTGCTGTTAGCTAAAGAAGGACAAGTGTAATTCGAAACAGTGAGAGGAAGGAAGTGCTTTCGTTGCTGAGTAAGTATTCGCAGGTGTTTACTTGGCATGGAACAAAACTTGGACGAACAAACATCGTCAAACATCCCATTGACGCCGGTGAAACTAGACCCATATTGCAACTACCGAGGCGCATACCGCCTCCTCACCCGGAAGAGCAGGAGAGTGTCAAGGATGAGGTTATGAAGCCATCCCAGTCACCGTGGGTCTCTTGCATCGCGCTGTTGGAGAAAAGTGACGGTAGTTTACGCCTGTGCACTCGCTACGGGGAGCTAAACGCCGTATCTAAGAGTGATGCTTTCCCCTTACCTCAAATTAATGACTGATTGGATTGCCGGCATTGATCAAAGTCGTTTTCCACACTGGACTTCCAATCCATGCATTGGCAAGTGGACGTAGCGAAGACGGATAGACAGAGAGACAGACAGACAGACAATGGGACAGACATGCGTGAAAACCATGCCAATTTTAAACTAGTGCTGCACCGTCTCCAAGAATCGAAGATGACCTAAAAATTATGCACAGCAACGTGAATGCATTGTCCCGCAGACCTCTCTCGGCGCAAAGGGATAGCGGTATGATGATAAGGGCCAGCTCACCAGAGACCAGTATGGAAACACGCAGAGAACTGATTCCGATCCGACACCGGTGAATGAGAGATATCTGTCGCCCTCGTACGAACGCACTGCGGCAGAGATGATCTCGTTAGCAAAGCAACCAAACAAATGTGGCGACAGAGGCCCAAACTCACCCTGAAGGATGAGGTTTCCTGTTATCAAGAAGACACCACGTCTCCTAAGCGCCTGCTTGTTGCAGGCTCTTTATTACAAACGGTCCATCAAGAGTCACACGAACAATTGGGTCGTGTAGGCGAGAAGATGATGGTGAAGGCCTGGAGCAAACGATACCGAAGGACTACAGCCTGAAGATTGGGGTTTATGCCTAAAACGCGCCCTTCTCGCGCATAGAGCTTCAGTCCACGCATCAACGCATGTTTCCCTTCCAATATCTTTTTACGGAGCGTGGACGTGGCAACAGACAAAGCCCCGGAGTACGCACCACGCCTAATGGAGGGATGAGAAGAACGTTGAATATTGCCCGGCGCTGCTACCAAACGTCTTGTGGTAGACAAAGAAACACTGCTACAAGCACTGTCGACCCAACGCCCACCACGAAGAAGATCTCGTCCAAATGTTCAGACTGAATACCTTCACATGCAACCCACTGCAAATTTTGCCATCCTTGGAGCAGAGATGCCTTGCGTGTGGTGTTAGCTCTCTCCACACGAACCACCTCGTTCGGAATGCAGGACCGCGTACCCAGCCATTGCTGGTCGTTGCAATAGACTTTGACCTTACAAAGGTGCCTTTTCGGTCTACTCATATTCCACGCAATCTGCCAATGTTGCCGAGCCTTTGCAACCGTATTGCGCCAATTGTAGCGCATCCAACGCATCCCAGAAATGCATCAAGTCCGCGAGTCCACAGCCGCTTTTGTCATTGGCACACACGGAGAATGGGAGAGTGTTGGCCTGCCCATGGGCCACGACTACTTGGCGTCGAGGGGAGGCTTAAAGAAGTGGCTACTCAATCGACATGCTTCTTGCCTTCTCCCTGGTGCAGAGCCCTGACTTCAAATGTGCTGAGCATCATTGCTGTGCGTCAGGCGATGTGGATGCCAACTCACGCATTTAGACATGCGAGGCTACTTTTCTAAACACAGTGGCTCCATTGAAGTGCGTGACACTGTCCACTACAGCGCGCACGACACAGTGAACAAAGAAGACGCAGTTGGATGGAAAACAATTCTTTTGTGTTGGCAGGGGTAATGAGGGGAAGAGGGGTGTGAGCACAAAGCACATTACAAATTCTCACTGTCCAACGGCAGGAACTATTCGATTGTGACTCCCACAACCGCGGAATACCAAGTGTGGCAGTCTCCTCATCCTCCGCGTCGCGTTCAGCACCACTTCTTCGAAATCTGCCTTTCCCAAAGCATCGGCATAGACAGCCGCTCATCCTCCACACGTGGCTGCCCAATCGCCGCCACGCACCGTCGCGCCTCTGGCCAATTCCGCGGTTGGAAATGTTTATGATCTCATGGCTGTACCATTCCTCCTAGCCACGAACTGCCCACCTCAATCTGCAAAGGGAAGGGAGGAAGAAAGGAACGTTAATGGGTGGGAACAGGGAGGAAACACGGGGGACGCAAGAAGACAACTCGTGTGACGTAAGTGAGTCACGAAGCGAAAATGTGATATCAACCTACAAACCAACCAACCAACCAACCATTTAACAATGCAGCAAAGTAATGGTGTGAGGAGAGCTTACTGAGCTCAGAATGCAGCTATCCACCTGGTCGTCTGCAACGGCGCGTTCGCAGAAGCCAGAGAGGAGACAATTGTGTCATCACGCCTGCACACACAAACACTAACCACCACCCTCCCCACACCCTCCGGCTCTCCACTGCGCTTTGTTGCCTCTTAAAGCCTTCGAGTAAGCAGAGGCTGCGTGAAGAAACGCCGAAATCGCATTCTGCTTCTTCGTCTCCTCTCCTGCAAACTTTAATAGAGGCTTCGTGAAAGGCTTTGTCAAGATTGAAACACCTTCTCGCAGGGTAACTCAGAAACAGGCGAAAAAATATTTCGAGTTGCCGTTGGCGGCCCGTGCCTATACTCAGATTTAGACGGCCACACCACCGTTGCGTGGAATTCAAAGGTTCTAACTGAGGGAAAGTGGAGGAGTGAGTGTTGCGTACATGTCATCTCCTAACCATTGTCTGTGTTTCCATTTCAGTGACGCCGGAACGACTCGCTCCACGCTGTGTTTAATTGCACTTTCTCCAACCAGGACCCACTTCTCCTCCTCCTCCTCCTCCTCCTTCTCCTCCGACTCCAACGCTTCATGTTCCTCCTCCCACCTTATCATTCGCCTTCGTCCTTTCGGTGAGTTCCAGTCCTCTCTCCACTTGCCTCAGTCCTCGTCGTGTCACGCTAAACGACAATGATGCTGCTGGTTAGGATGATTAGGAGGAAAGTGCTGATAATGTTGATGAAAAGGATAGTGATGATTATGGTGATGGTGCTGATCATTGTGGTGTTGATGGGGAATGCATTCATGCCCCAGACTAGCCGAGACGTGACGTAGACTTAACCAGATCACACCACTGTTGTTTAGACTTAACTAATGCTCGAATATTACTTTAACTTGCCTGACATTGCCGTATTCCCCTCATTGGCATCTTCCCTTCTTCCCCTTCTCCTTTCTGCAGATTGAGGTGGGCAGTTCGTGGGTGGAAGAAAGGTTCCCCGATGAGAACATTAACGTTTCAAGCCTTGGCATAGTCGAAAGGCGTGGCGGCGCGCGGCGGCGATTCGGCAGCCACGTATTGCGGATGACAGTTTGTCTGTGCCGACATTGGGTTAGAGGATACATTGGAAAAAGTGTCGCCGAATGAGGCGCGCGGAAGGAGGCGATTTCCACACTTGGTATTCCGCGGTCGTGGGAGTCTCAATCGTGAAAGTTTTAGGGACGCCTTAGCCACTCACCCTCATTTTCCCCTTGTACACACACACACACACACACCTCCCTTCCATTACCCTCTTCCCCTCGCCTTTACAATCGAAGTGATTCTCATCCAACTGCGTCTTCTTCTCGGCAAAGTACGATGGTGTAGTGCTTATGACGGGGTGGCCTCCGACTCCTACGGGGAAGCAGGAGCGTCCACCGCCAGGTCGAACAATTGTCCTTCCGTCTCCTGCCTGCAAAGCGCATTTAAATTACACCAGTACAACGCAGCCCCTCGTCTGTGGAGCCGCCTTTCCCGTGCTACTCCCTGTGGTTGCCTTTACTTATACCGTAGGACGCGTTTTCCCCCTTCGACACTTGTGTAGACTTCGTCCACCTAACCGACCGGTGGGGCGGCTCTGTAAGGTGTAATCTCATTGTGATGGAGCGTAAGTGGCTGGCTACGGAGTTCTGCATTGAGGACGAGGTGTGTGTTGGGGAAGAGAACGTTAGCCACGCTGAAAGGGTCTTTACCTGCTGTGCGTGGCAGGTAGTGGATTGAGTGTGTAGATTTGGACGAGTTCTTCTTTGTCGTAGGCGTTGCGGCGACTGGCCATGTCGTAGTATTTCTTCCCTCCACCATGAGTGGTTTGTAAGCGTCGTGGGGCACAGGCCGCGGCTGTGGCAATTCGGTGGCTCTCCCCTTCACAACATGCAACGCATTGATTGCTTTATTCACGAAAGCATTCGATCTTTGGTCGGTCGGACAATGTTCAATGATGAACTCGTGGAGGAAGTGCGCCAACTGCGATGCTGGTTGCAGCTGCTGTTTCAGTTGCAGTTGCAGTTGCAGTTGTGGGTGCGAGTGTGGTGATCTTTTGCATTGGCAGTTCACTCGAGTGGAAGGCGATGAATGCAGACGGAAGGAGGTGAGTGTGGAGAGTGACAGCCACGCCACATCGTTCACTGCAGTGGCATTTGATTTGCCAAAGCGTAAGTGGAGAAGGCGCGGAGGGGGGACGAAAGGGAAGGGAATGGGATGGAAGGGAAGGCTTGGAATAGAATAGAAGCATGAGAATAGTACAAAACATTACACCAATATTAAACTTTACGTAATGCTTGCATTGCTAAACCTTTGGACCACTCATTTCCCATACTCCATTAATCATTTGTCATTTGATTTGCCAATCAGTGAGTGGAGCAGGGAAGCAGGGGAGACGAAAGGAAAGGTAAGGTAAGGGAAGGGATTGGGGATTGCATTGCCCAAACTTTTGGACCACTCATATCCCATGCTCCATGGTGCGATGGCATGGAGAAACCATTCTGGCAACCAGACCTGAATCCTAGTAAATCTCTTTCATAGGATAACGAAGACATCCTCTACGACAAGAGCTACGCAAAGCACTTCCCCCACCTCCGCAACCACCAGGGCCTGCCAACCTTCTAGGCACATTCACGATACCCCAACAGTTGCATACTCTAGATGAATGCGTGCACAGCGTAAGGGAGTGTTTATGCTCTCACTGCCCCCAAGACATTCGCCTCTTGCGTGACTTCATGACAAGTTGTTAATGCGTCGTGCAGTCGAGACTGCACTGGAGAGCTCTAAAGCGTTTAGAAGTGTCAGTAACAACATTCTTCCATCTCTACAACGCACCATTTCTCATCACACATTATTTGGTCGTTTACATGATGTCAGCACAAATATTTAGAGGGAAACATTCAGCATTTAATGCTGTACCAAACCACGTCAGCCCCCATGTGCCACCATTCTGCTTTATGCACTTATTTCTGCACCACTCTCATGCCAACCAAACCCCCCCATCACCACCCCCACTGTAACTATGAATGACTTGCATTCATTGCCAAAGCGAAGCCCTATGCAAGGCTGAACATCCGAGACTAATACTTTGCCCCATTGGCGAAGCAACTGACAGTCACACTTTGCTGCGAGGGAAATTATCTACTTGACTTCTCAGAAAGCTCAGTGTAGGACGCACTTAGCTGTCAAATTAACGCTCTAACCTCCCATTTCAATGACTTCACACAGAAACCCAACTCTCTCCTCTCCACCACCCACCCTGCAAGCACTCGTCAAAACACAAGACTGCCATTCCACAGCACGCATTTCTATTTCATAAGATTCACTACAAGCAATCCACTTCAGCTAGGCGACAACTCTCTGCAGGCATTCAATAATGGCACAAAGCCGGGTGCACTCAACTCCAACCGATTACCTTGTCAGGAAAGGCAATCGAACTTCTCACCCACTCACTTCACCCAATCTCAGCCTCTACATGACAATGCAGCATACTCGCAGGTGACCAGCCAGCTGTCGTTGAAGCACACCACGAAATTGCATCTAATTCAGTGCTAACATACACAAATCCCCTGACACAATCCCACACATCTAATCGGCTGACACTTGACCACTCCACTCCACCTATCGTACCATCCACTTCCACCAAACAATGCCACAACAGCTAGTCACATCCATCGCCTCAACATCCTCGCACGTACACACCACATTGGACAGCGACAGGGTACTGGTGCTGTTCGCCAGTGCCTCCACGCTCACCCAACACATGCTCCACCAACTTCCCTCGCAGTCAACAAGAGGGAGAAGAAAGAGAGCCAAGCGTTTGGCACACCTACAACTCTTTTCAACTAATTTCGCCTCACCAACCAATATCCCATTCATTGCACTCCTCTACCAGTTCCTAGCACACAATTCAAGCATTGTGCATTAAGGGAAGCAAACGCAAGTAGGTATTGTAGCTGGGATGCAAGGAGTCTCAACACTCGTCCTATTCATACTTTGCTCTCACTCTAGCAAGCAGGCGCATGAAAGCAATTGCAGCGACAAGGAAAGCAACTTGCTGATGAGCAAAAGTAGTCAATACCAAGCACTCAGCACATTTTGAACGGTTTGCAATAAATTAAGCCTCATTTATCGAAACCAACCGCAGCGCAACTCACCACTTACACACCGCAACGACGACTTCAATCAGTTGCCTTCAGCATCATGCAGTGAAACAAAAGGCATGAACATTTGTGCCTGCAAACAACTCAGCATTTACTGGGTACAAATTCATTAACTATGATGCATGATTTTGCAAGCAGGTGTATGGGTGAGGTGGGTTGGTGAGCGGTCAGTAATTAGAAGTGAGTATCTATTAATGTGGACCGACAAGGGAATGCAAAGGAGGGTGAAAATACCACAAAAACTACATGCTCTGCACACACATGCCTAAGGAGTAGCGACGCCTTCCTCCTTCTCCTCCACTTATGTCCGCCTGAATGTCTTTGCGTAAAAAGGAGAAAATACAGAGTGTAGTATGTAAATAAAGCAAGAAACAAAGAAAGAAAGAAAGAATGAATGAATAAATGCATAGCGCCCGAGGCTCCCTTCAAGGTAAAAGATGGCATAGTACTAGGACAGAATATATATTCCGGAAACAGAGGGCTCGGTGGCTGTTGTCACGGCCCAAATGCCGACCAACTGGCTAGTACAATATGGCCACCCAAGTGACCGAAACCGACAGTTCGAACAAACAAAGTATTGCAGTAACCATTTACTCTGATTGAGAACCTGCAATATGGTGGGGCGTGGATGATAACATGAGATATTTTAATGTTCAATATTGAAAGGAGGCGGTGATGTGGCATTGCTTCCTGTGTGGTCGAAGCATTGGATCGCAAGCTAATGCGACTTGCTTGGCTTCCTCGCTTGGGCTTCATCATCACCAGAGTGGGTTGGGATTGCACTTCGGTTTGGCATTCTCTAGTGTTCGTGAAAAGGATTTGCTCGTTCTGCTTGAATGGAGCCTCCGCAATGGTGAATCCTCAGATGGCGCAAGTCTTGTCCGTGGGACTACATAACATGGCTTGTCTGAGGAAAGACCGAGTCCCATCTACAGCATAGGAAACAAAGTCAAACCAATGGTGTGGCAATTGGTAGAGTGGCTTCATGCAGTGAAGAAAGGCGAATGGGCGCGTAGCAGGGTCTGCTCGCATTTCTAGGATGTGCGGGGTCTCTCACTTCAATTGCTCCACTCCCTCCTTCATGCAGTGCTTCAGTGTGACACACAAGTGAGCAAGTGGTAGTCTCAGGCTCCACAACCTGATTTACATTGCAAGTCGTCGGCTTCGCAGTGCACAAACAATGCCGCATCTATAAAGTAGAAATCGCGTAGATTTTAAGGTTCGGTAATTAGCTATGGACCGTTGGTGTAGAGCGTGCGGTAAGATTGTATGCCTGGTGCACATACTGGCAGGAGAGCAAGCAGTGGAGCATTGGATGTGGAAAGGAGCCTGACGAGGTATTCTCAGAGCTGGAGCAAATGCTAGGTCACGCTCCTACTGTAACATTACCTAACTGCGAACCATCAGCTCCACCGTCCGTAGTGGATACAGTTGCTGTCGATGCTAGTGCAGACGGCGCACTGCCCGAAAGCGAAGGAGAGGGAAGGAGACAGTGCAATCCATGCCTGGTGCCACACTCAATAGCGAATGAGAAAGGCGTGCAACACAAAGTTGGTCGCTTGTCCGCTCCACAACGGTTGGTGAGATAAGACACGACTGAGAGAGCAAGCATGTTGAATAGTCTCTCTAGAGGATTGAGTTCGGTTGTACTGCACATCAATGGTGTTGGTGCTGTGGCTAGGCAACAGAGTTGGAAATGAAGTGGCAGCACAAGTATTGCAGTCGATTTTGAGTGTGGAGGAGTGGTGAAGTTAGTGTGCGTTCCTTTGTAGGGAGCATTTAATCCTGTATAGGCTGCACACGTCTCGGTGGATTTCGAAAATTGTGTTTTTCCATTACGTTCACTGACCAACGCGAGGAGCTGTGCGCTTGCGAGTGGCACAAGAGATGCATGGCAGTGTGACAGCGTGTGGCAGTGATAAGTGTCTCGTGTGGTGGTTAGAAAGCCTAGCTGCCTGCGCAGACACGGAGTGTGGGGCGCCTATCTGGAGAAGTGATGGTGTGAAGGGAGCCCCGACTGATGCATTGGCTGCCAAGGCCACCGCATTTTGCGAATGTGGGACTGACGAGCAGGCATTGAAAGCAATTGTGACCCATTCACCCTCAGCTGCAGGCAGTGGCAGCACTGGCCACTGTTTGGCGTGATGTGGAGGCACGTCTCACTCAGTGTTCTGGGTGACGTGGACGACGGCACGACGACAGCTTGAAGGCAAAGAAGCACATGAAGTGAGGAGAGGCAATGCTAAGTTTGGTGCTCTCGTCGAGTCGCCGTACTCGTGTTGCAGTACGTTAGCATTAGTAGTCCTCCCGCTTGCCTACCTCCTCCTTAACTCGTCGTAAACATGTTCTCTGTTGAGGTGGACAGTGGACGAAAGTAGAGAAGCACAATGGAAAGCGACGCCTGCTACCACGAAAGTACCTGGCAGGAGGATTGTTGTGCGAACAACATGGACACCATCAGGCGCCACTGCTCGACGCCACAAGACACAACACGACTCGCCACGCCACGCCACGCCACGCCACGCCACGCCACGCCACGCCCCGCGACACGTGCACTGATCGATTCACACGCACATTTCGAATGCGCGGATGTCAATGACGCAATCAACTGGCAGATATGCTCGTGTACGCGTTGCAAAGTCTTGTAGCACTCAGCACACTTCTCCGCCTCATCGTTGTTTGCACCACTGAGTTGATGGTGAGCGCCTGCGCGCCGCTTCGTTTCGTCCTACTCGTCTTCGGTTTCCTTCTCATCCTCCACCGCTGCTGCCGTCGCCGCCACCGCCGTCGCGGCCGCCACCGCCACCGCCACCACCACCACAACCGGTGCCGCTGGCGCTGCCACTGTCGTTGTCGTTGTCGTTGGCGTTGGGGCCACGTGTCACTCCTCACACTTAAACCGCCACAACAGCGTTGGGAAGAGGTCAAAGGACCGAAGGAGATAGAAATAGCAGAAATAAGGGGTAAGTCGTGCCACTATCCCAACTCTCGTTCTTCTTCCTCCCCCTCCTCCTCCTCCTCCACCTCGCTCGAAGTTATACTTTTGATGCGCCACTACGTGTGCATGCAGTGATTCAACATTGTGCCAAGTGGCATGCCAGTGTAGTAGGCATGTGAAGAGAGGAAGGACGAAGGGCGGCTGCTGAAAGCGTACTGTAAGACAGGAAGTCATGGTCTCAGCACAGAGGCATGTTCTTTCTCCTTCGCTCAGCTACATGACTAGAGGGGTGTGTGCAGATGCAGGCACTGGTGTGGGGCGTGGAGGTGGACGTTGGGGAGCGAAGTAGCTGACGTAGACATGAGGCGATGACCTTGCCACAACCTCCCTCTCTTTATTCCTCCTGTTGGTTCGTCGTCCCAACTCTTCTGGTCTCCTCACCCACGCATTCGTTCGTGCATTTCAGTTGAAGAAGCGTGCTACTTCGCCTCCACCGGAGAGGTGCAGTCACCACCCTTGTCCTCTCTGGTGCGAGGCAAGGAATCTCGCAAATACAGAATTAGGGAGAGCCACAAGGAGGTCACCTACGTCAGCTGCGTGACAAGGTTTAGGGGTGAGTTGACGATTCTTTTCATGCAGACTTAACTTGCACCGCGTTGCTCTCATCTCTAGTGCTAGTGGCACACGATGGCGAATAGGCGAATGGAGAGGAGGAGTATGAGGAAGAGGAGGAGGAGGAGGAGGAGGAGAAGATGTAGTGAATGGAAGCAGTGCAGCAAGTGAGGCAAGACAGGGCTTGAGTGACGGGAGTGTTGTGGACTGAATGGGATGCGAGTGTGGAGGGTAGGCACGAGTGGTGGACGATGGGCGCGTTGTGAGGAGGAGAGTGGGATAGGATGGGAAGGAACTGGGGGAAAGTTGAGGGGGTAGGCTCCTCGTATGTGGTGCGAAACTGACCCAGCGCAAGTGCAGGCTGCGTGCAATGAGGTGTTTGCATTTTGCCTGGTAGATACTAGGGACCGATGTACACACGTAGCCACAAGGTTCGTCGACGACGACAGTGAGGACAAGGACAACATCGAAATGGTGGAAGGGCAGCCCTTCTGCCTCCTCACCCTCTCACACGCTGCCGTCCAATCCATTTTCGGTGAGTCACTTCTTCTTCTTCCTCTTCTTATTCTTCTTCCTCTTCTTATTCTTCTTCCTCTTCTTCTTTAACTTCCTCTTCTTTTGATGCATCTTCTTCCTCGTCCCCATTTCCCACTTCTCTGCATGTCATCATCAGTGCCGCGTCTTGCATCATGCCTCGGAGTAGATGCTTCATTGAGTGAAATGAGAGAAAGTGGAGGAGCGAGTGTTGCGTACATGTCATCTCCTCACCGTCATCTGTGTTTTCATTTCAGTGACGCCAGAACGCCTCACTGCACTGGCTGCCCCACGCTGCCTTCAATTGCACTTTCGCCAAGCTCGGACCCACTTCTCCTCCTCCTACTCCTACTCCTCCGACTCCGCCTCCATCGCTTCATGTTCCTCCTCCCACCCCATCGTTCGCCTTCGTCCTTTCAGTGAGTTCCAGTCCTCTCTCCACTTGCCTCAGTCCTCGTCGTGTCACGCTAAATGACAATGATGCTGCTGGTTAGGATGATTAGGATGATGGCGATGACCATTGTGGTGTTGATGGGGAATGCATTCATGCCCAGACTAGCCGAGACATGACGTAGACTTCACCAGATCACACCCCTGTCGATTAGACTTAACTAATGCTCGAATATTGCTTCAACTTGCCCGACATAGCCGTACTTCCCTCATCGGCATCTTTCTTTCTTCCGTTCCTCTCTGCAGTTTGTCCCATACCACGCCGCCTCAGTTCTGTCGCCTCGCCCTCCTTCTCCCACTCATTCTCCTCCACCAGCTATGCCCTCCACAGCGAAGGTGAGCGTCGTCCGCCTACGTCCCACTTCGTATTGCATAGTTTGGCCCACCTTCCGCCTCTCCACCTCAATGCCCACTTCTCTCTTCCCGCCTTGTAGACAGTCCCTCCACCTGGTGGTCCACACTAACCGGTGAGTAAGTGCACCTCTCCGCCCCGCCCCGCCCCGCCCCACTCCTCCACCTCCACCTCCACCTCCACCTCCACTTCTTTCCCACTGTCTGCCTCACAACCTGCGTGTGTGTGTGTGTGTGTGCATGTCATTGGCGTGTTCGTTCATCTGGCCTTTCAGAGAGTCCTTTGGAGTGGTGTCGTACAGAGACAGGTGAGAGCATGTGTTTGTTTGTTTGTTTGTTTGTTTGTTTCTTTGCATGTGCGTGTGGGTGTGCTGTCACAATTGTCTCATTTCTTGCTTGTGCGAACGCGAAGTTGCAGACGACCTGGTGGAAAGCTGCCGTCCAATCCATTTTCGGTGAGTCGCTTCTTCGTCTTCTTCTTCTTCTCATTCTTCTTCCTCTTCTTTTTATGCTTCTTCTTCCCCGAGTCCATTTCCCACTTCTCTGCACGTCATCATCAGTGCCGCGTCTTGCATCATGCCTCGGAGTAGATGCTTCATTGAGTGAAATGAGAGAAAGTGGAGGAGCGAGTGTTGCGTACATGTCATCTCCTCACCGTCGTCTGTGTTTTCATTTCAGTGACGCCAGAACGCCTCACTGCACTGGCTGCCCCACGCTGCCTTCAATTGCACTTTCTCCAAGCTCGGACCCACTTCTCCTCCTCCTACTCCTACTCCTCCGACTCCGCCTCCATCGCTTCATGTTCCTCCTCCCACCCCATCGTTCGCCTTCGTCCTTTCAGTGAGTTCCAGTCCTCTCTCCACTTGCCTCAGTCCTCGTCGTGTCACGCTAAATGACAATGATGCTGCTGGTTAGGATGATTAGGATGATGGCGATGACCATTGTGGTGTTGATGGGGAATGCATTCATGCCCAGACTAGCCGAGACATGACGTAGACTTCACCAGATCACACCCCTGTCGATTAGACTTAACTAATGTTCGAATATTGCTTCAACTTGCCTGACATTGCCGTACTTCCCTCATCGGCATCTTTCTTTCTTCCGTTCCTCTCTGCAGTTTGTCCCATACCACGCCGCCTCAGTTCTGTCGCCTCGCCCTCCTTCTCCCACTCATTCTCCTCCACCAGCTATGCCCTCCACAGCGAAGGTGAGCGTCGTCCGCCTACGTCCCACTTCGTATTGCATAGTTTGGCCCACCTTCCGCCTCTCCACCTCAATGCCCACTTCTCTCTTCCCGCCTTGTAGACAGTCCCTCCACCTGGTGGTCCACACTAACCGGTGAGTAAGTGCACCTCTCCGCCCCGCCCCGCCCCGGCCCGCCCCGCCCCGCCCCGCCCGCCCCGCCCCCCCGCCCCACTCCTCCACCTCCACCTCCACTTCTTTCCCACTGTCTGCCTCGCAACCTGCGTGTGTGTGTGTGTGTGTGCATGTCATTGGCGTGTTCGTTCATCTGGCCTTTCAGAGAGTCCTTTGGAGTGGTGTCGTACAGAGACAGGTGAGAGCATGTGTTTGTTTGTTTGTTTGTTTGTTTGTTTGTTTGTTTGTTTGTTTGTTTGTTTGTTTGTTTGTTTGTTTGTTTGTTTGTTTGTTTGTTTGTTTGTTTGTTTGTTTGTTTGTTTGTTTGTTTGTTTCTTTGCATGTGCGTGTGGGTGTGCTGTCACAATTGTCTCATTTCTTGCTTGTGCGAACGCGAAGTTGCAGACGACCTGGTGGAAAGCTGCATTTTGGGCTCAGTAAGCTCTCCTCAGACCACTTCTTTGCTGCATTGTTAAATGGTTGGTTGGGTGGTTGGTTGGTTTGTAGGTTGATTTCTCATTTTTGCTTCGTAACTCACTTACGTCACACGAGTTGTCTTCTTATGTCGCCTGTGTTTTCCTCAGCCCTTCTCCATTATCCTTCTTTTTCTTATCTTCAACATTTGCAAATTGAGTCGGACAAATCGTGGCTGCAGCAATCATACAGCCATTGGGACATGAACAGTTCCAACCGTGAAATTGTCCATAGGCGCGGCGGTGCGTGGCGGCGACTGGGCAGCCACGTGTGGAGGATGAGAATCTCTCTATGCGGCTGCTTCGGAAAAGGAAGACTTAGTAGAAGTAGTGCCAAATGCGATGCGGGGGATGAGGAACTCGTGAATCCCACACCCGGTATTGCACTGTTGTAGCCGTCACGAGTGAACAGTTCCTTTCGTTAGACAGCGAACACTTTAAGGACTTTATCCCAACTCAGCCACCCACCCACCCTCCTCTTTCCATTGTACATTTTCCCCTTTCCCCACTTCCTCGTCCCATCCAAGTAAAATTGTTTGTTTGCCACCCAACTGCGTCTTCTTCGTTCACTGGGTCATGCGCGCGGCAATGCTAGTGCCATTGGCTTGAACGGAGACACTGTGGTAAGAGCGGTGTCCTCGCATGGGAAAGTGCGTGGGACTGCATCCACATCGCCTGACGCACAGCAATGGTGCTCTGTACATTGTAATGCAGGACGTTGAACCATGGAGAAGGTAGGAGGCATGTCGATTGAGTGATCACTTCTCTAAGACTCTCCTCGACACCAAGTAGTCGTGGCCCATATGGGGGGTTACCAAACACTCATTCTCTGACTGCGGAATATGGACTTGAGATTTTGAAAACATTTAGGAATGGCTTGCATGCGCTGCAATGGTCGCAATACGGTTGCAAGCACACGCCAACTTGGACTAATTACGTGGAAAACGACAACATTTGTTGATGCCTACAAGAGCAGTACTTGCACCCAACCTGTTTGACTACCGACCGTAGAGTAGATGTGTTGGTTGTATATGGCTGACGGGCTGGCTGGCTGGCTGGCTGGTTGGCTGGCTGGCTGGCTGGCTGAGATGCCTTGAGAGAAGACAGGAGAACGACTTGTTACGTAGCACGAAGAGTGCAAGTCACCAAGTCGTTGAGGTGTGAGATGAGACGGAGCAGATTCGCGAATCGGTAGATGTGTAGCAGCCCTCCCACGGAGGCTTCGACTCTCCTCCCTGTAGAATGAGGCTCACTGAAATGACGTGCGAAGCGTGGCCACAGTGGCATCAATGTTGGAGCACACTGAGGAACGTGCGTCAGAATGGCTTCGCATGCATCTACTCCCACGTCACGTGCTCCCTCTAACGGCATCCATCCCCACGCTTTGGTCCACCATCATGCACTCCCATCTCTTCATGTATTTGCATCTCTCTCCTCACCTACATTGCTGTCTCGTAGCACTGCTGCATTGGTTGGAATGCCTCATCTCTGCACTGTCCTCCAAGTCCAATTGGAGGGCTAATTATTGCGTCCTTCACAATGCAGTTTTCCATGGTCATGTCTTCCCTTATTCCTCATTCATGTCGCGTCTCTATCCTACATTACTGACAGGGAAATGGCTTCTGTGCAGCCAAATGTATTCTCAATGCACTTTTTCTTTCGGTATTCAAAATAGCATGTGCTTCTTTGTATGTTTAGTAATGAACAATGTTTAAGATTTTAAATTTATATTTCCTTGGTCACATCTTTTGCCTCATTTTAAAAGCCTGCATATTGCAAGAAGGACTACTCAAAGGCAGCTAAAAAGAATAAAGTCGCATCATTTGCCTTGGCGCAATTCAATGTTCTAGTGAGCCAACACTTGGTTACCTTGACCAACTTAGCTGTGACTACGATGGTACGCAAATACAACCGGTGTGATTGCATTCGTTTAGGCTGATGCTGTCAAAGTTCTGATAACACCACCCACCCGACCCGAGGCCTACGATTTGGTCCTCTTTATAGGCCAGGGAGAGATGTTCGGACAGGATGAGCACGTCACAATGGATCTCTTCGACGTCATTGCCCAGGATTCTCAACTGCAGTTGCCTGTTGATGAAGCATTGGAGAGTGGGTTGGAAGCACTGGAAGAAGTTTGCGCAAGCACTGACCTGGAGTCAATCTACTTGACGAGCAGTCAGCATTACATCGCCGTGCTGTAGTAGAGTGGGAATTATTGTCCTCGGCACATTACCCATATTTCCATGAGGTAAGCATCCCGGAGTGTATGCTGAGGTCTCCAAAAGGAATATACTCGGAAGGCCAAAGCTATTTCCTACCGGGTTTAGTGTCACCATAAGCATAGTTGATTGCTATTAGTGGTGCACGCTTGCAAATCTCGGAGTCAACAATATGGAATTCCACAGTGATCTTTTACGATTGTAGTTCACTATAGACGCCTCAGGGGTGAAATTGCCGTAGTAGGATCTTTGAGTAAGTAAATCGTGCCTGTCGCCAATCACTTCAGATACTGTCAGTGCTATTGATTTGAAAAAGTTTGTACATTTCGTTGGTAATTGTGATTGACAGCCTGGAAGATGTACTCTGTTATCTTAAACGTAGTGGTAGCCAAGAGTGATCCAACGTAGGCGATTCTTAAGTTCTGCACTTCTGCTTGGATTCTAGAACTCAAGGAAGTTCCTGAACAACAGATCGGAATGGGTCCTGACTCCGCAAGTTTATTTCTTGAGCTGGAATGAAGTGGCCAGTCGATAAGAGCTTCTGCGTGAAAGGACAGAAATGTAGATTCGGGGATTGCGGACCAAAGAAGGAAAATTTCCTCAGCAAATCTATACTGTAGAGCGAAGATGATTTGAAGAGGGGATTGCTGTTAGCTAAAGAAGGACAAGTGTAATTCGAAACAGTGAGAGGAAGGAAGTGCTTTCGTTGCTGAGTAAGTATTCGCAGGTGTTTACTTGGCATGGAACAAAACTTGGACGAACAAACATCGTCAAACATCCCATTGACGCCGGTGAAACTAGACCCATATTGCAACTACCGAGGCGCATACCGCCTCCTCACCCGGAAGAGCAGGAGAGTGTCAAGGATGAGGTTATGAAGCCATCCCAGTCACCGTGGGTCTCTTGCATCGCGCTGTTGGAGAAAAGTGACGGTAGTTTACGCCTGTGCACTCGCTACGGGGAGCTAAACGCCGTATCTAAGAGTGATGCTTTCCCCTTACCTCAAATTAATGACTGATTGGATTGCCGGCATTGATCAAAGTCGTTTTCCACACTGGACTTCCAATCCATGCATTGGCAAGTGGACGTAGCGAAGACGGATAGACAGAGAGACAGACAGACAGACAATGGGACAGACATGCGTGAAAACCATGCCAATTTTAAACTAGTGCTGCACCGTCTCCAAGAATCGAAGATGACCTAAAAATTATGCACAGCAACGTGAATGCATTGTCCCGCAGACCTCTCTCGGCGCAAAGGGATAGCGGTATGATGATAAGGGCCAGCTCACCAGAGACCAGTATGGAAACACGCAGAGAACTGATTCCGATCCGACACCGGTGAATGAGAGATATCTGTCGCCCTCGTACGAACGCACTGCGGCAGAGATGATCTCGTTAGCAAAGCAACCAAACAAATGTGGCGACAGAGGCCCAAACTCACCCTGAAGGATGAGGTTTCCTGTTATCAAGAAGACACCACGTCTCCTAAGCGCCTGCTTGTTGCAGGCTCTTTATTACAAACGGTCCATCAAGAGTCACACGAACAATTGGGTCGTGTAGGCGAGAAGATGATGGTGAAGGCCTGGAGCAAACGATACCGAAGGACTACAGCCTGAAGATTGGGGTTTATGCCTAAAACGCGCCCTTCTCGCGCATAGAGCTTCAGTCCACGCATCAACGCATGTTTCCCTTCCAATATCTTTTTACGGAGCGTGGACGTGGCAACAGACAAAGCCCCGGAGTACGCACCACGCCTAATGGAGGGATGAGAAGAACGTTGAATATTGCCCGGCGCTGCTACCAAACGTCTTGTGGTAGACAAAGAAACACTGCTACAAGCACTGTCGACCCAACGCCCACCACGAAGAAGATCTCGTCCAAATGTTCAGACTGAATACCTTCACATGCAACCCACTGCAAATTTTGCCATCCTTGGAGCAGAGATGCCTTGCGTGTGGTGTTAGCTCTCTCCACACGAACCACCTCGTTCGGAATGCAGGACCGCGTACCCAGCCATTGCTGGTCGTTGCAATAGACTTTGACCTTACAAAGGTGCCTTTTCGGTCTACTCATATTCCACGCAATCTGCCAATGTTGCCGAGCCTTTGCAACCGTATTGCGCCAATTGTAGCGCATCCAACGCATCCCAGAAATGCATCAAGTCCGCGAGTCCACAGCCGCTTTTGTCATTGGCACACACGGAGAATGGGAGAGTGTTGGCCTGCCCATGGGCCACGACTACTTGGCGTCGAGGGGAGGCTTAAAGAAGTGGCTACTCAATCGACATGCTTCTTGCCTTCTCCCTGGTGCAGAGCCCTGACTTCAAATGTGCTGAGCATCATTGCTGTGCGTCAGGCGATGTGGATGCCAACTCACGCATTTAGACATGCGAGGCTACTTTTCTAAACACAGTGGCTCCATTGAAGTGCGTGACACTGTCCACTACAGCGCGCACGACACAGTGAACAAAGAAGACGCAGTTGGATGGAAAACAATTCTTTTGTGTTGGCAGGGGTAATGAGGGGAAGAGGGGTGTGAGCACAAAGCACATTACAAATTCTCACTGTCCAACGGCAGGAACTATTCGATTGTGACTCCCACAACCGCGGAATACCAAGTGTGGCAGTCTCCTCATCCTCCGCGTCGCGTTCAGCACCACTTCTTCGAAATCTGCCTTTCCCAAAGCATCGGCATAGACAGCCGCTCATCCTCCACACGTGGCTGCCCAATCGCCGCCACGCACCGTCGCGCCTCTGGCCAATTCCGCGGTTGGAAATGTTTATGATCTCATGGCTGTACCATTCCTCCTAGCCACGAACTGCCCACCTCAATCTGCAAAGGGAAGGGAGGAAGAAAGGAACGTTAATGGGTGGGAACAGGGAGGAAACACGGGGGACGCAAGAAGACAACTCGTGTGACGTAAGTGAGTCACGAAGCGAAAATGTGATATCAACCTACAAACCAACCAACCAACCAACCATTTAACAATGCAGCAAAGTAATGGTGTGAGGAGAGCTTACTGAGCTCAGAATGCAGCTATCCACCTGGTCGTCTGCAACGGCGCGTTCGCAGAAGCCAGAGAGGAGACAATTGTGTCATCACGCCTGCACACACAAACACTAACCACCACCCTCCCCACACCCTCCGGCTCTCCACTGCGCTTTGTTGCCTCTTAAAGCCTTCGAGTAAGCAGAGGCTGCGTGAAGAAACGCCGAAATCGCATTCTGCTTCTTCGTCTCCTCTCCTGCAAACTTTAATAGAGGCTTCGTGAAAGGCTTTGTCAAGATTGAAACACCTTCTCGCAGGGTAACTCAGAAACAGGCGAAAAAATATTTCGAGTTGCCGTTGGCGGCCCGTGCCTATACTCAGATTTAGACGGCCACACCACCGTTGCGTGGAATTCAAAGGTTCTAACTGAGGGAAAGTGGAGGAGTGAGTGTTGCGTACATGTCATCTCCTAACCATTGTCTGTGTTTCCATTTCAGTGACGCCGGAACGACTCGCTCCACGCTGTGTTTAATTGCACTTTCTCCAACCAGGACCCACTTCTCCTCCTCCTCCTCCTCCTCCTTCTCCTCCGACTCCAACGCTTCATGTTCCTCCTCCCACCTTATCATTCGCCTTCGTCCTTTCGGTGAGTTCCAGTCCTCTCTCCACTTGCCTCAGTCCTCGTCGTGTCACGCTAAACGACAATGATGCTGCTGGTTAGGATGATTAGGAGGAAAGTGCTGATAATGTTGATGAAAAGGATAGTGATGATTATGGTGATGGTGCTGATCATTGTGGTGTTGATGGGGAATGCATTCATGCCCCAGACTAGCCGAGACGTGACGTAGACTTAACCAGATCACACCACTGTTGTTTAGACTTAACTAATGCTCGAATATTACTTTAACTTGCCTGACATTGCCGTATTCCCCTCATTGGCATCTTCCCTTCTTCCCCTTCTCCTTTCTGCAGATTGAGGTGGGCAGTTCGTGGGTGGAAGAAAGGTTCCCCGATGAGAACATTAACGTTTCAAGCCTTGGCATAGTCGAAAGGCGTGGCGGCGCGCGGCGGCGATTCGGCAGCCACGTATTGCGGATGACAGTTTGTCTGTGCCGACATTGGGTTAGAGGATACATTGGAAAAAGTGTCGCCGAATGAGGCGCGCGGAAGGAGGCGATTTCCACACTTGGTATTCCGCGGTCGTGGGAGTCTCAATCGTGAAAGTTTTAGGGACGCCTTAGCCACTCACCCTCATTTTCCCCTTGTACACACACACACACACACCTCCCTTCCATTACCCTCTTCCCCTCGCCTTTACAATCGAAGTGATTCTCATCCAACTGCGTCTTCTTCTCGGCAAAGTACGATGGTGTAGTGCTTATGACGGGGTGGCCTCCGACTCCTACGGGGAAGCAGGAGCGTCCACCGCCAGGTCGAACAATTGTCCTTCCGTCTCCTGCCTGCAAAGCGCATTTAAATTACACCAGTACAACGCAGCCCCTCGTCTGTGGAGCCGCCTTTCCCGTGCTACTCCCTGTGGTTGCCTTTACTTATACCGTAGGACGCGTTTTCCCCCTTCGACACTTGTGTAGACTTCGTCCACCTAACCGACCGGTGGGGCGGCTCTGTAAGGTGTAATCTCATTGTGATGGAGCGTAAGTGGCTGGCTACGGAGTTCTGCATTGAGGACGAGGTGTGTGTTGGGGAAGAGAACGTTAGCCACGCTGAAAGGGTCTTTACCTGCTGTGCGTGGCAGGTAGTGGATTGAGTGTGTAGATTTGGACGAGTTCTTCTTTGTCGTAGGCGTTGCGGCGACTGGCCATGTCGTAGTATTTCTTCCCTCCACCATGAGTGGTTTGTAAGCGTCGTGGGGCACAGGCCGCGGCTGTGGCAATTCGGTGGCTCTCCCCTTCACAACATGCAACGCATTGATTGCTTTATTCACGAAAGCATTCGATCTTTGGTCGGTCGGACAATGTTCAATGATGAACTCGTGGAGGAAGTGCGCCAACTGCGATGCTGGTTGCAGCTGCTGTTTCAGTTGCAGTTGCAGTTGCAGTTGTGGGTGCGAGTGTGGTGATCTTTTGCATTGGCAGTTCACTCGAGTGGAAGGCGATGAATGCAGACGGAAGGAGGTGAGTGTGGAGAGTGACAGCCACGCCACATCGTTCACTGCAGTGGCATTTGATTTGCCAAAGCGTAAGTGGAGAAGGCGCGGAGGGGGGACGAAAGGGAAGGGAATGGGATGGAAGGGAAGGCTTGGAATAGAATAGAAGCATGAGAATAGTACAAAACATTACACCAATATTAAACTTTACGTAATGCTTGCATTGCTAAACCTTTGGACCACTCATTTCCCATACTCCATTAATCATTTGTCATTTGATTTGCCAATCAGTGAGTGGAGCAGGGAAGCAGGGGAGACGAAAGGAAAGGTAAGGTAAGGGAAGGGATTGGGGATTGCATTGCCCAAACTTTTGGACCACTCATATCCCATGCTCCATGGTGCGATGGCATGGAGAAACCATTCTGGCAACCAGACCTGAATCCTAGTAAATCTCTTTCATAGGATAACGAAGACATCCTCTACGACAAGAGCTACGCAAAGCACTTCCCCCACCTCCGCAACCACCAGGGCCTGCCAACCTTCTAGGCACATTCACGATACCCCAACAGTTGCATACTCTAGATGAATGCGTGCACAGCGTAAGGGAGTGTTTATGCTCTCACTGCCCCCAAGACATTCGCCTCTTGCGTGACTTCATGACAAGTTGTTAATGCGTCGTGCAGTCGAGACTGCACTGGAGAGCTCTAAAGCGTTTAGAAGTGTCAGTAACAACATTCTTCCATCTCTACAACGCACCATTTCTCATCACACATTATTTGGTCGTTTACATGATGTCAGCACAAATATTTAGAGGGAAACATTCAGCATTTAATGCTGTACCAAACCACGTCAGCCCCCATGTGCCACCATTCTGCTTTATGCACTTATTTCTGCACCACTCTCATGCCAACCAAACCCCCCCATCACCACCCCCACTGTAACTATGAATGACTTGCATTCATTGCCAAAGCGAAGCCCTATGCAAGGCTGAACATCCGAGACTAATACTTTGCCCCATTGGCGAAGCAACTGACAGTCACACTTTGCTGCGAGGGAAATTATCTACTTGACTTCTCAGAAAGCTCAGTGTAGGACGCACTTAGCTGTCAAATTAACGCTCTAACCTCCCATTTCAATGACTTCACACAGAAACCCAACTCTCTCCTCTCCACCACCCACCCTGCAAGCACTCGTCAAAACACAAGACTGCCATTCCACAGCACGCATTTCTATTTCATAAGATTCACTACAAGCAATCCACTTCAGCTAGGCGACAACTCTCTGCAGGCATTCAATAATGGCACAAAGCCGGGTGCACTCAACTCCAACCGATTACCTTGTCAGGAAAGGCAATCGAACTTCTCACCCACTCACTTCACCCAATCTCAGCCTCTACATGACAATGCAGCATACTCGCAGGTGACCAGCCAGCTGTCGTTGAAGCACACCACGAAATTGCATCTAATTCAGTGCTAACATACACAAATCCCCTGACACAATCCCACACATCTAATCGGCTGACACTTGACCACTCCACTCCACCTATCGTACCATCCACTTCCACCAAACAATGCCACAACAGCTAGTCACATCCATCGCCTCAACATCCTCGCACGTACACACCACATTGGACAGCGACAGGGTACTGGTGCTGTTCGCCAGTGCCTCCACGCTCACCCAACACATGCTCCACCAACTTCCCTCGCAGTCAACAAGAGGGAGAAGAAAGAGAGCCAAGCGTTTGGCACACCTACAACTCTTTTCAACTAATTTCGCCTCACCAACCAATATCCCATTCATTGCACTCCTCTACCAGTTCCTAGCACACAATTCAAGCATTGTGCATTAAGGGAAGCAAACGCAAGTAGGTATTGTAGCTGGGATGCAAGGAGTCTCAACACTCGTCCTATTCATACTTTGCTCTCACTCTAGCAAGCAGGCGCATGAAAGCAATTGCAGCGACAAGGAAAGCAACTTGCTGATGAGCAAAAGTAGTCAATACCAAGCACTCAGCACATTTTGAACGGTTTGCAATAAATTAAGCCTCATTTATCGAAACCAACCGCAGCGCAACTCACCACTTACACACCGCAACGACGACTTCAATCAGTTGCCTTCAGCATCATGCAGTGAAACAAAAGGCATGAACATTTGTGCCTGCAAACAACTCAGCATTTACTGGGTACAAATTCATTAACTATGATGCATGATTTTGCAAGCAGGTGTATGGGTGAGGTGGGTTGGTGAGCGGTCAGTAATTAGAAGTGAGTATCTATTAATGTGGACCGACAAGGGAATGCAAAGGAGGGTGAAAATACCACAAAAACTACATGCTCTGCACACACATGCCTAAGGAGTAGCGACGCCTTCCTCCTTCTCCTCCACTTATGTCCGCCTGAATGTCTTTGCGTAAAAAGGAGAAAATACAGAGTGTAGTATGTAAATAAAGCAAGAAACAAAGAAAGAAAGAAAGAATGAATGAATAAATGCATAGCGCCCGAGGCTCCCTTCAAGGTAAAAGATGGCATAGTACTAGGACAGAATATATATTCCGGAAACAGAGGGCTCGGTGGCTGTTGTCACGGCCCAAATGCCGACCAACTGGCTAGTACAATATGGCCACCCAAGTGACCGAAACCGACAGTTCGAACAAACAAAGTATTGCAGTAACCATTTACTCTGATTGAGAACCTGCAATATGGTGGGGCGTGGATGATAACATGAGATATTTTAATGTTCAATATTGAAAGGAGGCGGTGATGTGGCATTGCTTCCTGTGTGGTCGAAGCATTGGATCGCAAGCTAATGCGACTTGCTTGGCTTCCTCGCTTGGGCTTCATCATCACCAGAGTGGGTTGGGATTGCACTTCGGTTTGGCATTCTCTAGTGTTCGTGAAAAGGATTTGCTCGTTCTGCTTGAATGGAGCCTCCGCAATGGTGAATCCTCAGATGGCGCAAGTCTTGTCCGTGGGACTACATAACATGGCTTGTCTGAGGAAAGACCGAGTCCCATCTACAGCATAGGAAACAAAGTCAAACCAATGGTGTGGCAATTGGTAGAGTGGCTTCATGCAGTGAAGAAAGGCGAATGGGCGCGTAGCAGGGTCTGCTCGCATTTCTAGGATGTGCGGGGTCTCTCACTTCAATTGCTCCACTCCCTCCTTCATGCAGTGCTTCAGTGTGACACACAAGTGAGCAAGTGGTAGTCTCAGGCTCCACAACCTGATTTACATTGCAAGTCGTCGGCTTCGCAGTGCACAAACAATGCCGCATCTATAAAGTAGAAATCGCGTAGATTTTAAGGTTCGGTAATTAGCTATGGACCGTTGGTGTAGAGCGTGCGGTAAGATTGTATGCCTGGTGCACATACTGGCAGGAGAGCAAGCAGTGGAGCATTGGATGTGGAAAGGAGCCTGACGAGGTATTCTCAGAGCTGGAGCAAATGCTAGGTCACGCTCCTACTGTAACATTACCTAACTGCGAACCATCAGCTCCACCGTCCGTAGTGGATACAGTTGCTGTCGATGCTAGTGCAGACGGCGCACTGCCCGAAAGCGAAGGAGAGGGAAGGAGACAGTGCAATCCATGCCTGGTGCCACACTCAATAGCGAATGAGAAAGGCGTGCAACACAAAGTTGGTCGCTTGTCCGCTCCACAACGGTTGGTGAGATAAGACACGACTGAGAGAGCAAGCATGTTGAATAGTCTCTCTAGAGGATTGAGTTCGGTTGTACTGCACATCAATGGTGTTGGTGCTGTGGCTAGGCAACAGAGTTGGAAATGAAGTGGCAGCACAAGTATTGCAGTCGATTTTGAGTGTGGAGGAGTGGTGAAGTTAGTGTGCGTTCCTTTGTAGGGAGCATTTAATCCTGTATAGGCTGCACACGTCTCGGTGGATTTCGAAAATTGTGTTTTTCCATTACGTTCACTGACCAACGCGAGGAGCTGTGCGCTTGCGAGTGGCACAAGAGATGCATGGCAGTGTGACAGCGTGTGGCAGTGATAAGTGTCTCGTGTGGTGGTTAGAAAGCCTAGCTGCCTGCGCAGACACGGAGTGTGGGGCGCCTATCTGGAGAAGTGATGGTGTGAAGGGAGCCCCGACTGATGCATTGGCTGCCAAGGCCACCGCATTTTGCGAATGTGGGACTGACGAGCAGGCATTGAAAGCAATTGTGACCCATTCACCCTCAGCTGCAGGCAGTGGCAGCACTGGCCACTGTTTGGCGTGATGTGGAGGCACGTCTCACTCAGTGTTCTGGGTGACGTGGACGACGGCACGACGACAGCTTGAAGGCAAAGAAGCACATGAAGTGAGGAGAGGCAATGCTAAGTTTGGTGCTCTCGTCGAGTCGCCGTACTCGTGTTGCAGTACGTTAGCATTAGTAGTCCTCCCGCTTGCCTACCTCCTCCTTAACTCGTCGTAAACATGTTCTCTGCTGAGGTGGACAGTGGACGAAAGTAGAGAAGCACAATGGAAAGCGACGCCTGCTACCACGAAAGTACCTGGCAGGAGGATTGTTGTGCGAACAACATGGACACCATCAGGCGCCACTGCTCGACGCCACAAGACACAACACGACTCGCCACGCCACGCCACGCCACGCCACGCCACGCCACGCCACGCCCCGCGACACGTGCACTGATCGATTCACACGCACATTTCGAATGCGCGGATGTCAATGACGCAATCAACTGGCAGATATGCTCGTGTACGCGTTGCAAAGTCTTGTAGCACTCAGCACACTTCTCCGCCTCATCGTTGTTTGCACCACTGAGTTGATGGTGAGCGCCTGCGCGCCGCTTCGTTTCGTCCTACTCGTCTTCGGTTTCCTTCTCATCCTCCACCGCTGCTGCCGTCGCCGCCACCGCCGTCGCGGCCGCCACCGCCACCGCCACCACCACCACAACCGGTGCCGCTGGCGCTGCCACTGTCGTTGTCGTTGTCGTTGGCGTTGGGGCCACGTGTCACTCCTCACACTTAAACCGCCACAACAGCGTTGGGAAGAGGTCAAAGGACCGAAGGAGATAGAAATAGCAGAAATAAGGGGTAAGTCGTGCCACTATCCCAACTCTCGTTCTTCTTCCTCCCCCTCCTCCTCCTCCTCCACCTCGCTCGAAGTTATACTTTTGATGCGCCACTACGTGTGCATGCAGTGATTCAACATTGTGCCAAGTGGCATGCCAGTGTAGTAGGCATGTGAAGAGAGGAAGGACGAAGGGCGGCTGCTGAAAGCGTACTGTAAGACAGGAAGTCATGGTCTCAGCACAGAGGCATGTTCTTTCTCCTTCGCTCAGCTACATGACTAGAGGGGTGTGTGCAGATGCAGGCACTGGTGTGGGGCGTGGAGGTGGACGTTGGGGAGCGAAGTAGCTGACGTAGACATGAGGCGATGACCTTGCCACAACCTCCCTCTCTTTATTCCTCCTGTTGGTTCGTCGTCCCAACTCTTCTGGTCTCCTCACCCACGCATTCGTTCGTGCATTTCAGTTGAAGAAGCGTGCTACTTCGCCTCCACCGGAGAGGTGCAGTCACCACCCTTGTCCTCTCTGGTGCGAGGCAAGGAATCTCGCAAATACAGAATTAGGGAGAGCCACAAGGAGGTCACCTACGTCAGCTGCGTGACAAGGTTTAGGGGTGAGTTGACGATTCTTTTCATGCAGACTTAACTTGCACCGCGTTGCTCTCATCTCTAGTGCTAGTGGCACACGATGGCGAATAGGCGAATGGAGAGGAGGAGTATGAGGAAGAGGAGGAGGAGGAGGAGGAGGAGGAGAAGATGTAGTGAATGGAAGCAGTGCAGCAAGTGAGGCAAGACAGGGCTTGAGTGACGGGAGTGTTGTGGACTGAATGGGATGCGAGTGTGGAGGGTAGGCACGAGTGGTGGACGATGGGCGCGTTGTGAGGAGGAGAGTGGGATAGGATGGGAAGGAACTGGGGGAAAGTTGAGGGGGTAGGCTCCTCGTATGTGGTGCGAAACTGACCCAGCGCAAGTGCAGGCTGCGTGCAATGAGGTGTTTGCATTTTGCCTGGTAGATACTAGGGACCGATGTACACACGTAGCCACAAGGTTCGTCGACGACGACAGTGAGGACAAGGACAACATCGAAATGGTGGAAGGGCAGCCCTTCTGCCTCCTCACCCTCTCACACGCTGCCGTCCAATCCATTTTCGGTGAGTCACTTCTTCTTCTTCCTCTTCTTATTCTTCTTCCTCTTCTTCTTTAACTTCCTCTTCTTTTGATGCATCTTCTTCCTCGTCCCCATTTCCCACTTCTCTGCATGTCATCATCAGTGCCGCGTCTTGCATCATGCCTCGGAGTAGATGCTTCATTGAGTGAAATGAGAGAAAGTGGAGGAGCGAGTGTTGCGTACATGTCATCTCCTCACCGTCATCTGTGTTTTCATTTCAGTGACGCCAGAACGCCTCACTGCACTGGCTGCCCCACGCTGCCTTCAATTGCACTTTCGCCAAGCTCGGACCCACTTCTCCTCCTCCTACTCCTACTCCTCCGACTCCGCCTCCATCGCTTCATGTTCCTCCTCCCACCCCATCGTTCGCCTTCGTCCTTTCAGTGAGTTCCAGTCCTCTCTCCACTTGCCTCAGTCCTCGTCGTGTCACGCTAAATGACAATGATGCTGCTGGTTAGGATGATTAGGATGATGGCGATGACCATTGTGGTGTTGATGGGGAATGCAATCATGCCCAGACTACCGAGACGTGACGTAGACTTCACCAGATCACACCCCTGTCGATTAGACTTAACTAATGCTCGAATATTGCTTCAACTTGCCCGACATAGCCGTACTTCCCTCATCGGCATCTTTCTTTCTTCCGTTCCTCTCTGCAGTTTGTCCCATACCACGCCGCCTCAGTTCTGTCGCCTCACCCTCCTTCTCCCACTCATTCTCCTCCACCAGCTATGCCCTCCACAGCGAAGGTGAGCGTCGTCCGCCTACGTCCCACTTCGTATTGCATAGTTTGGCCCACCTTCCGCCTCTCCACCTCAATGCCCACTTCTCTCTTCCCGCCTTGTAGACAGTCCCTCCACCTGGTGGTCCACACTAACCGGTGAGTAAGTGCACCTCTCCGCCCCGCCCCGCCCCGGCCCGCCCCGCCCCGCCCCGCCCCACTCCTCCACCTCCACCTCCACTTCTTTCCCACTGTCTGCCTCGCAACCTGCGTGTGTGTGTGTGTGTGTGTGTGTGCATGTCATTGGCGTGTTCGTTCATCTGGCCTTTCAGAGAGTCCTTTGGAGTGGTGTCGTACAGAGACAGGTGAGAGCATGTGTTTGTTTGTTTGTTTGTTTGTTTGTTTGTTTGTTTGTTTGTTTGTTTGTTTGTTTGTTTGTTTGTTTGTTTGTTTGTTTGTTTGTTTGTTTGTTTGTTTGTTTGTTTGTTTGTTTGTTTGTTTGTTTGTTTGTTTGTTTGTTTGTTTGTTTGTTTGTTTGTTTGTTTGTTTGTTTGTTTGTTTGTTTGTTTCTTTGCATGTGCGTGTGGGTGTGCTGTCACAATTGTCTCATTTCTTGCTTGTGCGAACGCGAAGTTGCAGACGACCTGGTGGAAAGCTGCATTTTGGGCTCAGTAAGCTCTCCTCAGACCACTTCTTTGCTGCATTGTTAAATGGTTGGTTGGGTGGTTGGTTGGTTTGTAGGTTGATTTCTCATTTTTGCTTCGTAACTCACTTACGTCACACGAGTTGTCTTCTTATGTCGCCTGTGTTTTCCTCAGCCCTTCTCCATTATCCTTCTTTTTCTTATCTTTACCTTTTGCAAAGTGAGTCGGACAAATCGTGGCTGCAGCAATCATACAGCCATTGGGACATGAACAGTTCCAACCGTGAAATTGTCCATAGGCGCGGCGGTGCGTGGCGGCGACTGGGCAGCCACGTGTGGAGGATGAGAATCCATCTATGGGGCTGCTTCGGAAAAGGAAGACTTAGTAGAAGTAGTGCCAAATGCGATGCGGGGAATGAGGAACTCGTGAATCCCACACCCGGTATTGCACTGTTGTAGCCGTCACGAGTGAACAGTTCCTTTCGTTAGACAGCGAACACTTTAAGGACTTTATCCCAACTCAGCCACCCACCCACCCTCCTCTTTCCATTGTACATTTTCCCCTTTCCCCACTTCCTCGTCCCATCCAAGTAAAATTGTTTGTTTGCCACCCAACTGCGTCTTCTTCGTTCACTGGGTCATGCGCGCGGCAATGCTAGTGCCATTGGCTTGAACGGAGACACTGTGGTAAGAGCGGTGTCCTCGCATGTGGAAGCGCGTGGGATTGCATGCACCTCGCCTGACGCACAGCAATGGTGCTCTGCACATTGTAATGCAGGACGTTGAACCATGGAGAAGGCAGGAGGCATGTCGATTGAGTGATCACTTCTCTAAGACTCTCCTCGACACCAAGTAGTCGTGGCCCATATGAGGGGTTACCAAACACTCATTCTCTGTCTGTGGAATATGGACTGGAGGTTTTGAAAACATTTAGGAATGGCTTGCATGCGCTGCAATGGTCGCAATACGGTTGCAAGCACACGCCAACTTGGACTAATTACGTGGAACACGACAACTTTCGTTGATGCTTACAAGAGCATCACTTGACCCAACCGGTTTGACTACCGACCGTAGAGTAGATGTGTTGGTTGTAGATGGCTAGCTGGCTGGCTGGCTGGCTGGCTGGCTGGCTGGCTGGCTGGCTGGCTGGCTGGCTGGCTGGCTGGCTGGCTGGCTGGCTGGCTGGCTGGCTGGCTGGCTGGCTGGCTGGCTGGCTGGCTGGCTGGCTGGCTGGCTGGCTGGCTGGCTGGCTGGCTGGCTGGCTGGCTGGCTGGCTGGCTGGCTGGCTGGCTGGCTGGCTGGCTGGCTGGCTGGCTGGCTGGCTGGCTGGCTGGCTGGCTGGCTGGCTGGCTGGCTGGCTGGCTGGCTGGCTGGCTGGCTGGCTGGCTGGCTGGCTGGCTGGCTGGCTGGCTGGCTGGCTGGCTGGCTGGCTGGCTGGCTGGCTGGCTGGCTGGCTGGCTGGCTGGCTGGCTGGCTGGCTGGCTGGCTGGCTGGCTGGCTGGCTGGCTGGCTGGCTGGCTGGCTGGCTGGCTGGCTGGCTGGCTGGCTGGCTGGCTGGCTGGCTGGCTGGCTGGCTGGCTGGCTGGCTGGCTGGCTGGCTGGCTGGCTGGCTGGCTGGCTGGCTGGCTGGCTGGCTGGCTGGCTGGCTGGCTGGCTGGCTGGCTGGCTGGCTGGCTGGCTGGCTGGCTGGCTGGCTGGCTGGCTGGCTGGCTGGCTGGCTGGCTGGCTGGCTGGCTGGCTGGCTGGCTGGCTGGCTGGCTGGCTGGCTGGCTGGCTGGCTGGCTGGCTGGCTGGCTGGCTGGCTGGCTGGCTGGCTGGCTGGCTGGCTGGCTGGCTGGCTGGCTGGCTGGCTGGCTGGCTGGCTGGCTGGCTGGCTGGCTGGCTGGCTGGCTGGCTGGCTGGCTGGCTGGCTGGCTGGCTGGCTGGCTGGCTGGCTGGCTGGCTGGCTGGCTGGCTGGCTGGCTGGCTGGCTGGCTGGCTGGCTGGCTGGCTGGCTGGCTGGCTGGCTGGCTGGCTGGCTGGCTGGCTGGCTGGCTGGCTGGCTGGCTGGCTGGCTGGCTGGCTGGCTGGCTGGCTGGCTGGCTGGCTGGCTGGCTGGCTGGCTGGCTGGCTGGCTGGCTGGCTGGCTGGCTGGCTGGCTGGCTGGCTGGCTGGCTGGCTGGCTGGCTGGCTGGCTGGCTGGCTGGCTGGCTGGCTGGCTGGCTGGCTGGCTGGCTGGCTGGCTGGCTGGCTGGCTGGCTGGCTGGCTGGCTGGCTGGCTGGCTGGCTGGCTGGCTGGCTGGCTGGCTGGCTGGCTGGCTGGCTGGCTGGCTGGCTGGCTGGCTGGCTGGCTGGCTGGCTGGCTGGCTGGCTGGCTGGCTGGCTGGCTGGCTGGCTGGCTGGCTGGCTGGCTGGCTGGCTGGCTGATATGCCTTGAAGGAAGACAAGAGAATGACTTGTTGCGTGGCGCGAAGATTGCAAGTCATCAAGTCGTTGAGGTGTGAGATGAGACGGAGCAGATTGGCAAATCGGTAGATGTGTAGCAGCCCTCCCACGGAGGCTTCGACTCTCCTCCCGTAGATGAGGCGCACTGAAATGACGTGCGAAGCGTGGACACAGTGGCATCAATGTTGGAGCACGCTGAGGAACGTGCGTCAGAATGGCTTCGCATGCATCTACTCCCACGTCACGTGCCCCCTCAAACGGCATCCATCCCCACGCTTTGGTCCACCATCATGCACTCCCATCTCTTCATATAATTGCATCTCTCTCCTCACCTACATTGTTGCCTCGTTGCACTGCTGCATTGGTTGGAATGCCTCATCTCTGCACTGTCCTCCAAGTCCAATTGGAGGGCTAATTATTGCGTCCTTCACAATGCATTTTTCCATGGTCATGTCTTCCCTTATTCCTCATTCATGTCGCGTCTCTATCCTACTTTACTGACAGGAAATGGCTTCTGTGCGTCTAAATGTATTCTCAATGCACTTTTTCTTTCAGCATTCAAAATAGCATGTGCTTTTTGCATGTTAAGTAATGAACTATGTTTAAGATTTTAAATTTTTATTTCCTTGGTCATATCTTTTGCCTCATTTTGAAAGCCTGCATATTGCAAGAAGGACTTCTCAAAGGCAGATAATAAGAATAAAGTCGCATCATTTGCCTTGGCGCAATTCAATGTTCTAGTGAGCCAACACTTGGTTACCTTGACCAACTTAGCTGTGACTACGATGGTACGCAAATACAACCGGTGTGATTGCATTCGTTTAGGCTGATGCTGTCAAAGTTCTGATAACAGCACCCACCCGACCCGAGGCCCACGATTTGGTCCTCTTCATAGGCCAGGGAGAGATGTTCAGACAAGATCAGCGCGTCACAATAGCTCTCTTCGACCTGTTTGCCCAGGAATCTCAACTGCAGTTGCCTGCTGATGAAGCATTGGAGAGTGGGTTGGAAGCACTGGAAGAAGTTTGCGCAAGCACTGACCTGGAGTCAATCTACTTGACGAGCAGTCAGCATTACATCGCCGTGCTGTAGTAGAGTGGGAACTATTGTCCTCGGCACATTACCCATATTTCCATGAGGTAAGCTTCCCGGAGTGTATGCTGAGGTCTCCAAAAGGAATATACTCGGAAGGCCAAAGCTATTTCCTACCGGGTTTAGTGTCAGCATAAGCATAGTTGATTGCTATTAGTGGTGCACGCTTGCAAATCTCGGAGTCCACAATATGGAATTCCATAGTGATCTTTTACGATTGTAGTTCACTATAGACGCCTCAGGGGTGAAATTGCCGTAGTAGGATCTTTGAGTAAGTAAATCGTGCCTGTCGCCAATCACTTCAGATACTGTCAGTGCTATTGATTTGAAAAAGTTTGTACATTTCGTTGGTAATTGTGATTGACAGCCTGGAAGATGTACTTTGTTATCTTAATCGTAGTGGTAGCCAAGAGTGATCCAACGCAAGCGATCCAAGTGTTGTGCACTTCCGTCCGGATTTGAAAACTCAAGGAAGCTCCTGAGCCATATATCGGAACGGATCCTGGACTCCGCAAGTTTATTTCTTTAGCTGGAATCAAGTGGTCAGTCGAAAAGAGCTTCTTCGCGAAAGGACAGTAATGTGGATTCGGGGATTGCGGACCAAAGAAGGAAAATTTCCTCAGCAAATCTATACTGTAGAGCGAAGATGGTTTGAAGAGGGGATTGCCGTTAGCTAAAGAAGGACAAGTCTAATTCGAAACAGTGAGAGGAAGGAAGTGCTTTCGTTGCTGAGTAAGTATTCGCAGGTGTTTGCTTGGCAAGGAACAAAACTTGGACGAACAAACATCGCCAAACATGCCATTGACGCCGGTAAAGCTAGACCCATATTGCAACTACCGAGGCGTATACCGCCTCCTCTCCCGGAGGAGAAGGATATCGTCAAGGATGAGGTAATGAAGCCATCCCAGTCACCGTGGGTCTCTTGCATCGCGCTGTTGGAGAAAAGTGACGGTAGTTTACGCCTGTGCACTCGCTACGGGGAGCTAAACGGCGTATCTAAGAGTGATGCCTTCCCCTTACCTCAAAATAATGACTGATTGGATTGCCGGCATTGATCAAAGTCGTTTTCCACACTGGACTTCAAATTCATGCATTGGCAAGTGGACGTAGCGAAGACGGATAGACAGTCAGACAGAGAGACGGATAGACAGATAGACAGACAGACAGACAGACAGACAGACAGACAGACAGACAGACAGACAGACAGACAGACAGACAGACAGACAGACAGACAGACAGACAGACAGACAGACAGACAGACAATTAGGCAGACAGACAGACAGACAATTAGACAGACAGACAGACAGACAGACAATTAGACAGACATGCGTGAAAACAATGCCAATTTCAAACTAGTGCTGCACCGTCTCCAAGATTCGAAAGTGACCTTAAACCCAAAGCATTACCATCTCTTCAACGTTGGGTCATTAATCTGAGGCGTTGAGGCTTCTTGGACTTGATGACGGTCAACCTTATCCAAAGAGACGGAGCTGCGCAGTCTACTCGGTTTGGTAAATCACTACAGAGGCTTCGTTAAAGACTTTGTCAAGATCGCTAGTCATCTGCGCAGGCTAACTTAGAAGCAGACGAAAACCAAATCTCAAATGGGAGAGTGAACAGGATGAAGCTTTCAAAGAATTGGAGGAAACGCTTTCCTCTGCTCAGATTCGCAGCCGACACGGATGCCAGCGACTTGGCTTTGTTTTTGTACCATCACGGCGACGAACAATTGGGTCATATAGGCGAGAAGGTGATGGTGAAGGCCTGGAGCAAACGATACCGAAGGACTACAGCCTGAAGATTGGGGTTTATGCCTAAAACGCGCCCTTCTCGCGCATAGAGCTGCAGTTCACGCATCAACGCATATTTCCCTTCCAATATCTTTTTACGGAGCGTGGACGTGGTAACAGACATAGCCCCGGAGCATACACCACGCCTAATGGATGGATGAGATGAACGTTGAATATTGCCCGGTGATGCTACCAAACGTCTTGTGGTAGACAAAGAAACACTGCTACAAGCACTGTCGACACAACGCCCACCACGAAGAAGATCTTGTCCAAATGTTTAGACTGAATACCTTCACCTAGAACCCACTGCAAATTTTGCCATCCTTGGAGCAGAGATGCCTTGCGTGTGATGGAAGTTTTCCCCATACGGACCACCTCGTTCGGAATGCAGGACCGCGTACCTAGCCAATGCTATCCATTGCAATAGACTTCGACCTTGGAAAATTGCCTTGTCTGTCGATTGCGAGAACAAAGTCTACTCATATTCCACTCAATCTGCCAATGTTGCTGAGCCTTTGCTACCGTGTAGCGCCAATTGTAGCGCATCCAACGCATCCCAGAAATGCATCAAGTCCGTGACTTTACAACCGCTTCCGTCATTGGCACACAGAGAGAATGGGAGAGTGTTGGCCTGCCCATGGGCCACGACTACTTGGCGTCGAGGGGAGGCTTAGAGAAGTGGCTACTCAATCGACATGCTTCTTGCCTTCTCCCTGGTTCAGAGCCCTGACTTCAAATGTGCTGAGCATCATTGCTGTGCGTCAGGTGGGGTGGATGCCATCTCACGCACTTCCAGATGCGAGGCTACTTTTCTAAACACAGTGGCTCCATTGAAGTGCGTGGCAATGTCCACTGCAGCGCGCACGACGCAGTGAACAAAGAAGACGCAGTTGGATGGAAAACAATTCTTTTGCGTTGGCAAGGGTAATGAGGGGAAAAGGCGTGTGAGCACAAAGCACATTACAAATTCTCACTGGCCAACGACAGGAACTATTCGATTGTGACTCCCACAACCGCGGAATACCAAGTGTGGCAGTCTCCTCATCCTCCGCGTCGCCTTTAGCACCACTTCTCCTAAGTCTGCCTTTTCCGAAGCATCGGCATAGACAGACTCTCATCCTCCACACGTGGCAACAAATCGCAGTGGAGAGCCGAAGGGTGTGTGGAGGTTGTTGATTGGTGTTTGTGTGCGTAGGCGTGCTGACACAATTGTCTCCTCTCTGGCTTCTGCGAACGCGACGTTGCAGACGACCAGGCGGATAGCTGCATTCTGGGCTCAGTAAGCTCTCCTCAGACCACTTCTTTGCTGCATTGTTAAATGGTTGGTTGGGTGGTTGGTTGGTTTGTAGGTTGATTTCTCATTTTTGCTTCGTAACTCACTTACGTCACACGAGTTGTCTTCTTATGTCGCCTGTGTTTTCCTCAGCCCTTCTCCATTATCCTTCTCTTTCTTCTCTTTACCTTTTGCAAATTGAGTCAGACAAATCGTGGCTGCAGCAATCATACAGCCATTGGGACATGAACAGTTCCAACCGTGAAATTGTCCATAGGCGCGGCGGTGCGTGGCGGCGGTTGGGAAGCCACGCGTGGAGGATGAGAATCCATCTATGCGGCTGCTTCGGAAAAGGCACACTTAGGAGCAGTGGTACTAAAGGCGATGTGGAGGATGAGGAACTCGTGAATCCCACACCCGGTATTGCACTGTTGTGGCCGTCACGAGTGAACAGTTCCTTTCGTTAGACAGCGCACACTTTAAGAACTTTATCCCAACTCAGCCACCCACCGACCCTCCTCTTTCCATTGTACATTTTCCCCTTCCTCCACTTTCCCTCTCCAACCGAATAGAACTGTTTGCCACCCAACTGCTTCTTCTTCGTTCACTGCGTCATGCACGCGGCATTGTTGGTGCCATCCGCTTGGATGGAGACACTGTGGTGTGAGCAGTAGCCTCGCATGTGGAAGTGCATGGGATTGCAGGCACCTCGCCTGACGCACAGCAATGGTGCTCTGCACATTGTAGTGCGGGACGTTGAGCCATGGAGAAGGCAGGAGGCATGTCGATTGAGTGATCACTTCTCTAAGACTCTCCTCGACACCAAGTAGTCGTGGCCCATATGGGGGTTACCAAACAATCATTCTCTGTCTGTGGACTGTGGACTCGAGGGTTTGAAAACATTTAGGAATGGCTTGCATGCGCTGCAATGGTCGCAATACGGTTGCAAGCACACGACAACTTGAACTAATTACGTGGAACACGACAACTTTCGTTGATGCCTACAAGAGCAGCACTTGCACCCAACCGGTTTGACTACCGACCGTAGAGTAGATGTGTTGGTTGTAGATGGCTAGCTGGCTGGTAGGCTGAAATGCCTTGAGAGAAGAGAGGAGAACAAATTGTTGCGTAGCGCGAATAGTGCAAGTCATCAAGTCGTTGAGGTGTGAGATGAGACGGAGCAGATTCGCGAATCGGTAGATGTGTAGCAGCCCTCCCACGGAGGCTTCGCCTCTCCTCCCGTAGAATGAGGCTCACTGAAATGACGTGCGAAGCGTGGACACAGTGGCATCAATGTTGGAGCACACTGAGGAACGTGCGTCAGAATGGCTTCGCATGCATCTACTCCCACGTCACGTGCCCCCTCAAACGGCATCCATCCCCACGCTTTGTTCCACCATCATGCACTCCCATCTCTTCATATAATTGCATCTCTCTCCTCACCTACATTGTTGCCTCGTTGCACTGCTGCATTGGTTGGAATGCCTCATCTCTGCACTGTCCTCCAAGTCCAATTGGAGGGCTAATTATTGCGTCCTTCACAATGCATTTTTCCATGGTCATGTCTTCCCTTATTCCTCATTCATGTCGCCTCTCTATCTTACATTACTGACATGAAATGGTTTTTATGCCTCTAAATGCATTGCCCTTAATGCTTTTTTGTTACGGTAATTTAAAATATGTACTTCTTTGTATGTTGCGCATCGAACATTTCTCAATAATTGAAATTTATATTTCTTTTGTCATATATTTTGCCACATTTTTAAGGGCTGCATATTGCAGGGAGGACTTCTCTAAGGCAGATAATAAGAATAAAGTCGCATCATTTGCCTTGGCGCAATTCAATGTTCTAGTGAGCCAACACTTGGTTACCTTGACCAACTTAGCTGTGACTACGATGGTACGCAAATACAACCGGTGTGATTGCATTCGTTTAGGCTGATGCTGTCAAAGTTCTGATAACAGCACCCACCCGACCCGAGGCCCACGATTTGGTCCTCTTCATAGGCCAGGGAGAGATGTTCAGACAAGATCAGCGCGTCACAATAGCTCTCTTCGACCTGTTTGCCCAGGAATCTCAACTGCAGTTGCTTGTTGATGAAGCATTGGACAGTGGGTTGGAACCACTGGAAGACATTTACGCAACCACGGACCCAGAGCTGGCATTCCAGAATGTGGATGTGGCTATCATGTTGGACACAATGGATGCTGCTTCCTATGCTCATAAGAATGAGAGGCTGAAACACTGCTGGCAGATTTACAGACGTCACGGGGAATATCTCGACAATTATGGCAAGCAGACGACTAAGATTATAGTTGCCGGCGATCCAGTCAATACAAATGCTTTTGTTTTAAGTAATTACACCCCATCTTTGCCCACCTCTTGTATAACGGGCTTGGTTCGGATGGATCAAAATAGAGCAACATTTCAAGTAGGTAAAGGCGAATACCCAAGGCACTTCATGAAATAGGTTGCCAACAAACTTAATGTACCAGTGGAAGCTGTTAAAAATGTTGTGATTTGGGGAAATGCAGGATCTGGCGCCTTTATCGACATCACCCATTCTATGGTTCGGATGGAAAATGGCACAGTTAAAGAAGCAAAAGAATTAATCAACAACGAACACTGGATGAAACACATCCTTCAACCATATGTTCAAGACAGGAGTTCTGAGCGTGCTTCTGCAGATTCAATTGCTATTCTCAAAGCTAAAGCCATCGTTGATCACGTTAATGACCTATGGTTCGGGACAGCCGAGGTAGGAGGATGTCCTTTCTCTAGATTCGTGCACTAGAATTGGACGTCAATGGTGGTGCGGAGCAAAGGAGAATACGGGGCACCGATTGGTTTCTTCTCAGCATATCCGGTTACTATCCCAGGACCCAAAGAAAACCCCGTAATTGTGGCAGATTTGAGGTTTGAGGATTGGAGTGAGTCCCAGTTTGAAAGGACGGCTCATGAAATGGCCGACTTTAAAAAACGCATCCTACAGTTGTGCGAATGTGGAGAAACCATTTCTGAGGATTTGTAAATAAGTAGCTTTGTTTTGGCTTGAAAAAAGACGCAGTAAGAGATAACTATTTTATTCATTAACCTGCCTGACATTCACGTTCAGTCGGGTGGTGAGGACGTACTTCTCTAGGATTTCACGAACACCATCTTCATCAAATCGCCTTTTAAATGCAGAGAGGAGGCTTGGAAAGAAGTCGCTAGACAGACATTGGGAAGGATTTCGCCATGACAACAAACGAGGAACAGCATGATAAGCCAATCTGCTATGACCAGCAGTCACCATTACATCGCCATGCTGTAGTAGAATTGGAACTATTGTCCTCGGCACATTACCCACATTTCCATGAGGTAAGCATCCCGGAGTGTATGCTGAGGTCTCCAAAAGGAATATACTCGGACGGCCAAGACTATTTTCTACTGGTTTTAGTGTCAGCATAAGCTTACCTGATTGATATTAGCGGTGCGCGCTTGCAAATCTCGGAGTCATCAATATGAAATCCCATAGTGGTCTTTTTACGATAATAATTCACTATAGCTGCCTCAGGGATGAAATTATCGTAGTAGGATCTTTGAGTAAGCAAATCGTGCCCGTCGCCAATCACTTCAGATATTGTCAGTGCTATTGATTTGAAAAAGTTTGCACATTTTGTTGGAAATTGTGATTGACAGCCTGGGGGATAAACTTTGTTATCCCAATCGTAGTGGTAGCCAAGAGTGATCCAACGCAAGCGATCCAAAAGTTGTGCAGTTTTACCCGGATTCGAGAACTCAAGGAAGCTCCTTAGCCATAGATCGGAATCGATCTTGGACTCCACAAGGTTATTTTTTGCGCTGGAATCAAGTGGCCAGTCGAAAAGAGCTTCTTCGTAAAAGGACAGAAAGGTAGATTCGGGGATAGCGGACCGGAGTAGGAAAAACTCCTCAGCAAAATTGTACTGCAGAGCAAAAGATGGTTTTAAGAAGGGATTGGTGTTATCTAAACGACGACATATCAAATTCAAAACAGTTACTATTTAGTGATGTCGTAGTCACGAAAGCCCTTAAAGCCGTCTCCAGGTTTTCAAGCAGCTTTGGTTCATCAAGAAAACATTTGTAAAACTTAAAGACGCGCTTGCGTTCTTCCACTTCCGTTAGAGCAGCCGACATTTTCTAAGAAAGAGCATTCATCTGTCAAGGAATTTAATGAAACCAGAATATCTACAAACGAAAACAGTCAAGCAAATATAAACGACCCAGTTTTATTTAACCAAGTAAACCGTTCATACAAAATGGCAAAAAGAATTCAATAGAAAAACACACGGAAGGTCGCACTGCAAGGAACAAAAAAGTTATCTTCGTTTTCGGAGTAAAAATGACGACTAACTCATATCAACTACTTCATCCGTTGTGTAAAAACCGATCAGTAGTTCTCTGTATTTCTGCTGCAGATTGTGGGAAGCAAAGCCAAGGAAAACGCACTGATTACAACTACTTTCAGCTTGTTGCAAACGCAAGAAATCGTTAACCAGGGTGAAACCGTGTCGCGGTGCTGGTGCCTGCACCCATGGCTCAGTCAAGTGTGCAGACAAGGCGAATCAGAGCCCTTAAATTTACCTGTTAGCAATCCGAAATATAAGACAGCAATTTGATCGTAAAAGTGAGGGAAATAGGAAAGTTGCTCCCCAAAAGCCTTCATTTTGCATTCGACTTCGTCAAATGAATAGCACATAACACGGTCAAAAATACTTGATAACACGACAAAGTGTTTCTTATGGTGTGATTTTCTGCTGGCAGTTACTAAAATTCACTGTGTTTACGTGACATGTTACAGCCTTCGGGTTGGAAGCCAACCTCTGTGAAATTGCTACGCAAAATGGGCCTCACAGCCTCTCACGCAACATTTGAATCTCAAATGGCAATGGCGCAATTGCTCTTGTCCTCGATGAAGGTCTTTTGGCAGAGTATCACCTTCCACAGTGCGAAAATCCCGTCATTAGGAAAAGTTCTGCTAAAAACTTCGAAGAAAACTAGGAATCCTGCTAAAAATTGCAAAGAAAGTTTCCAATGCTCATAATATGTAGAAAAAAAGAAAGGTAAATTTGCCAACGAAATAGCACCTCCATTTAGGCTGAGGTAATGGGATGGGACACGTGTAGCATCAACATCGTTATCCGCTACAAATTTGTCCAGAACGCACCCAGAGGAATGTGACAAACTGTGAAAAAATTGATCTGGATCTGCAAAAGCGTCCAAATCTTGTTGCATGCATACATCACTCATCCAGTAATATATGGTGAGCAGGCAGTAAAAAAGGGATATGGTCCATTCGCATTGAGCGGGCACTGCGCCGACGATTTTAAAATTAATGCAGATTATTTTCTTTGCTTTCAAGAGTCCAAAACTAAAACGATAACACTTATCAAAGGCAAAAATTGTTAAATATATCTAAACATTTTGTGGCTAGACTCTGGTTTTATTCCTCAGTGTGGAGTATCGTTAACTTTCACTTTACTAACTGTATAGCTTCAGCCATCTTCAAAAGTTACTGGTATTTTAGAATTCTTTAGGTTAAACAAGTCTTGTTATTTGAACTAGGTACTATTCAAAGTAGTCGCCGAGTTCGCTATGAAAGTGCAGTGCTCGCATGTACCCGATCAGTGGCAGAGTTTCCCTCGTTAGCTCTGTTCCAATTTTTTACTCATCTCCAGCGTTACCTTACTTGCGCAATGCGGCATCTCTGTGCATATTAATGCTTTCTTTTCGGCGTCGAGGAACAAAGCACCTTCGATGTAATTCCTCGCACCAGCCAGTCACGTAGTTATATGTGTCCTGCCGCATTTTAAGCCACTTCAAAGCTAGATTGTCCTTTCGTTTTGTGACGTATTTGTTGCTAAGTAGTATTTAATGCCTTTGATCGCTAAAAAACATGACTTAAACGCTTTATTGTTTAGCCCTCCTCTATCTTATCTTACGTTACATTAAAGTAGCATAGTACTCCTTTAGACAGATTTTTTGTGTCAGTTTCCGGGTAGTTTAATGTGATGCTCAACTGGAAAGTTAAATGTGTCAGATATGGTGCAATGCAGAGCCTGAACTGCCGATATTTAACCACTGTGTCATTCCTTTGCTCCGATTTGGATATCCATATTGCTCGTTTTTTCTGATCCTTTTACCGTAACATAATCCTCTACAAAGGCTGGTTGGCGTCAGCCGTGTTCTGATGCCTTGATGTGGCATGTTGTCCCATTTACGCTTGTGTGCGTTGCAAGAACTAGGGTGCTCTTAGTCCCCACTATTAATCCAAGTTCTCGTCGATAATCTTATAATGGTCGCTACTAAAAGCGCGTTTTTCTGTGTAATTAGTGAGTGTGGGGTAGTTAACACTTATTTTTAGAAAAGTGAGGACAATCAAATAAATCTATTTTTGACTTTCTCCCACTCCAAAAGCAGCAACGAAGTGGTAATTGGGGCAGACTTTTGAGTGGTTTATTTTAAATCAACCATTGTCCTCCCTATTCCCCAAAGCCTAGTATCAATCCTAAACTCTTCCTCAAATATTAAATCACTAAGACTTTGAAACGTTACGAATGGCGGTAACACTGTTTTTCAAGAGGATAGGGCTGTAAGTAGACCAGAGAATCACTACTATAATTGTAGAATGGACCTCAATCCACCCGGTTGTCATGCTCAAGGACTCATAAGTCGATTGTTTGAATGACTCCTTTATTTCTTGTGATTATGACTGCAGGTAGAAGATTTTTATCCATTACAATATTGTGGCAATTTAAGACCCTGCAGCCCCGAAGTTAAGCTTGGTAGTTTGCTGACAAAAAGTTTACAGTGAAAAAGATCGCATTCTACTTCGTCGCAAAAAAATCCACTCTTCCTTGCCTATAGAGGCAGAATAAATTATTAATGGCACAACGTCAACTAATTTGCCACATGGAAGTTGCTGCGTGCTCACTTGAGCTCAGACGTGTCCAAGGGCTTCCTAACATGATGCACTATGCAGAATGCTTTACAAATTACTGTTTATGCCCAAGCCCGGATACTTTATGCTTACAAACATAATAATATGTAGACTAATACCCTGGAACAACGGTGAGATACAGTTAACTAAACTATGATGACTTAAGCCTCGGAAACCTGCGCCGTTTTATTGACCTTGACCTTATATTGATTATCGGCGCACTCAAACGATATGCACATGAGACCATCCAATTGTAAACAAATGAGTGAGAACGTTATGCTTCAGGATTTTCGTGAATCGGTTGTAAACTAAAACTTTTCCGAAATGTAGAACATAAGTGCACTTTTGAGTTGTAGACACCTGCAGTAGGTCAAGATGGGCACCTTTGCATGTGCATCAATCGGGGATTAATTTGGGCGCGGAAACATCAAACTCCGAACGCAAACACTCACTTCTGGTGTTTCCTAGCGGTGTTGCGGCTAGTATTTCATCCTTGAATTCGTCAACTTGAGAGCTGGCCTTGTGTCTATTTTGCTTTCTCTATCTTCTAGCGGCTTTGGATGATGTGCTGTCGTACGCTTGACGTCAGGCGAACTGCCCTACTGATGAATTTCAGTAGCAATATTTGATATGTGTCGTTTTGACATTGAAGGAGTACTAGGTTGACTCGAAATGTGTGATTTGTCTCTATTAAAAGCATTTTAGCACCTATGTATGTCCACATTTAGGGCTAGCCAGTTACTGGAGGACCACAACATCGTTCAGAGCTCTTCTGCCACGGATGCGCACGGACAAAAATTCGATGTGCAAATGGGCTTTGATATCCTTCGTGCCATCGACAACTTTACCGGCTATATCAACGTCCGATGACCGTGTTATAAAGCAGGTGATCCCCTGCATGATGAAACAGTCAATCATCTGTCATCTGACTTGTAAGGCTAGTTCGCTATGTAGGTCAGCATATACCCGGGTTCTACCAAGCTACAAATCGAAAATTCTGTAGATTTGGTGATAAGTTCCATGATTAAAGTTACAGTCCTCGTCATGTTGTTTACGTATGAACATAAATTGGGCCTCGTAAATGCTTGATCATGATGGATGCTTCGATGTGAAGAGCCTGATCATCATCGGTGATAGCCGAGCATCTATGCCGGGCATTTCGGCATTTGTGATGCATCCACCTAACTGTTTATCAAAAAATCGGGTGGATGTTAAGTGACAGACAGACAGACAGTTGAGTAAACACTGATCTAGTTCACTATATTATTAAGAGGAGACGTTTAATAATCCAACCACCTAAATGTTTTGACAAAAAATTTCCTGCCACAACAAATGCAAAATGAGTAGCGTAATAAGTAGCATGACACCGTTATGGTGCAAGTGTAAAATGAGTAGCGCAATGAGTAGTATAACACCGTTATGATGTAAATGTAAAGTGAGTAGCGTAATAAGTAGTATGACACCGTTAAGGAGTGGCAAATGCAACAAGTCACCTTTGACCTTACGTATCGTATGACTGACCTTTTTACACTATCCGAGGCACGCGGCCATAACTTCCAGACGGTGTGACCACATTGCCACTTGAAGAATGACGATTGGAAACAAATGCTTCACACAAGTTGAAATTGCTGCCATTTGGAATGACTTCTCTCCTCAAACCTGTTTATCCAATCAAAAATGAGAGCGACTTCGATTACCAGACAACATTGTTTTCGCGGTGGTAACGCTTAAGGCCTTGCAATGCTCCATGAGCAAGGACTCAACACATATTTTCCTCCTCCAAAGGCAACAATTATTTCCCCTCCATCTCCTCCCGTCTACGTGCCTATCTCCCTCCCTATCCTGTGACTGGACGGATTGAGCCAATTCCTCTTGATGAATCACAAAGGCCGAAAAGTGAAAGGAAGGAATGAAAGGTTTCGAAGGATAAAGATGTGACAGTCATGGTCAACTGGTAAGGCGGTGAAAGCCTAACGACTCTAAACCCCATCGTCGTGGATCCAATCCCTCATGAAGTCTTCTACTCCTCTCAGGCTGCCGACAGGGTAGGCCGATATCAGGGCTAGGGTCTGGGTAACAGCTCCCAGAGATGAGGCGAATTTGCTGGCAGACGAGAGACAAAGAGATGTGAAAAAGGTGGAGGTAAATAGCCAATCCATCGTGCCGTTCCAAATGTTTAAACCAGAGCCCATGCTAATGCTAAGTCCTAGCGGAGGCTTTAACGACGGGGCCAGACGGTGTCTGAAATGCCCAGCAAGCACAGAAAGTTGCACACGATGATGAAACAAAGGCATTCAATCAGCACGGGGTGAGATTTTGTTTTGCGGCATGACCTTCGGGTCAGGCCAGCAGCCCCCCCCCCCTCCCCCAGCCTTTCCGTGCGACAGCTAGGCGTGTGCTCTTCCACACACATGGAACGTGACACTTCCAATTCGGTGGAACTGGTATCAGAGCATCACCTTCACTGAAACAAAGGTCTTTAAAAAATACTTTTGCCTGTTAAATGAACTACTAGAGGTGAAGTTGAAAAATTTTCACATTAATCTTCCTGCCTACCCAAGGCCAGCAGGGCTTCCGCACAGGTAGGTGCGTGTGTGCTAGCATTGCTGAACTACTTTAGGACGACCGTCCGGCCGGCCACACTCCACCATTGGTGGTGGCAGAAGAAAAAAAAAAAAAACGTATGCTGTCAAATCGCGTGTCAGGATATGCATTTGGCACTGTCGGGTGGCAATGCCAAAATGTCAAGCCCTACAATTACGACGTTGTTGAGTTTGGGAAACCCAGTTTGGAACGATTATCGCAGTTTTAGCGCCAAAATCACAGATGTGGCACAAACACAATAAAGTCTACCTGGGTGAAAGGTCAAATAGCCACAAGGTTGTTGGTGGTGTGTAAGGAAAATCAGAACTGCGAGGATGTCAAAATTTCGGAGTTTGGAGAAAGCCAATGAACTGACAGTCTTGTGGGTCGTAGTCGCCACTTCCACATAACGTCCCTTTTCTAACTAGAAGTCAAGGGCAGCTCTGCCTACCGTTTTAACCACTCGACCTACTGGTAAACGTAAGTAGCGATGGCAACCGATGGTGAGCACCACCTTCTGGAAGTGCGGCGACAAGACCACGACTTCATTGCAAACAGGCGCCTGCTCTGAATATGATGAATTCTAGCCAGAGCTCAAACGAGATTAGTCGAGCTATGAAGGTTTGTTCAGGTGTGCCTCAAATCCACCACTGCGACCTCACAGGCAGTGCCAGATGTCACACCTCGCATGCCATTCGACCACCCGTACTATTTTACCCGTGCAAGAATTAATGAGGCGGCAGTACACTAAACTTGCCGCGAAGGTAACGCAAACAGCGGTAACAAGAGAGCCTACCTGAACGAGGGTTCAGAACGAGCGTCCCAACCACATGACAAGTGTTTATACCACACGTTTGTTCCTCTTTCGTTAAGTGGGACAAACTCAATCTGGACACATCAATTGTACTGCAACTACAGAGTTTGAAATTCCCAAGCATACATAGACACACGCACAAACAGTCAGTGGCAAAAAGAAAGGGGAAGATTAGAGAGGGAGACCGGGAAGTAGGAGGGGAAAGAGGGAAAGGAAGATGCTGAAGGATAAAAAATCGGCGGGTCTCTTTTGATTGGTAGATTATTGGGAGTCTAGTGACCCCGAGCATCAGTGTTAGACACCTCATCCTCCGCGCCATCCTCTGCCTCCTCCTCCTTGAGGTTCTCAATAAAGAAGGCCGATGCTAGAGTGATAGTCTGATTTACGGCTTCAAGAGTGCTCTGATTATTCAGATCCCCCAAAGACGAAGCATATCCGTGGCTCTCTTCCGCAAAAGTGTAGTACCTATGTGGAGAAAAAGTCACATCCCATCACTGTGTCACTCGTACCATTTTTGGTAAATTCTAGATGCCAACCACTTTAACAAATCAAAGCGTGACCTAGCGCTAAGTCAGAGACTAGGCCCCTAGCGCATTCAGTCAGCGATGGCGCATGACTACAAACCGCCAGTTTGTTAGTGACTTGGTCATTTGCATGGGTTAGTTCAAGAACCAGAGCAAAACAAACATCGAAGTCGCAACGACAACAAATTTTTAAATCTACAGAAGCAGTATTCTTTCGCAAATGTGCCCATAAGTGCAGCTAAAGAGGTTCCATGCACTGCGTTACGCAAGATAACCACTTGAGTTGCACAATAGGCGTGGAAACAAGACAGAACCACCCAAACCTCATTTGAATGAGGTAGAAACCGTCTAGTTAACAAAAGTCTGCAGCTAAGCCTAGGCTGATAAAGGAAAAGCCTTGAATTGAGCACTCACCTACACCGGTCACCAAACGGCCTTTTGTCTAGAATCCTTTTAATAGGCTCGATAGAAGTATTTTCACCGGAGGGCATAAAAAACACGGGAATGGAGAGATTTTCAGCATCTTCCGGCTCGAGCGCAAAGCCATCAACTGAAACTCCCGCTAGATAGCCGTAGTCTCGGGAACAGCAGGCACGCAGAACCTGCTTTCCACCCCATGAAAAGCCGAGGATACCCAGCTTCTTATGATGCTCTTCGGGAAGGAGGGTTCTGAGGTAGGTATTTGCCGTGGAAAGTAGCTAAATCGAGCGAAAGCGAGAGTTAAACAGTAATTTTTCCAAACAAGCCCGCACGAAAGGAGTAAAAGGTGTCATACAGCGGAGACATCCTCCCAGCGGCTGATTTTTTCCAGCCATTCGGAGAAGACTTCCGAATGCTTTGGAGGGAAGTCATCCAGGGACCATGGTTCACCATGAAAGAAGTCTGGTACGAGCACATGGGCGTTGGTCTGATCGGCAAGCATATCAGCGAAACGGCGAGTATTATTGATACCGAAACCGAAGACGTCATGCACAATGACGATCCCCATACTCGCAGGCGTCAAGCTACCGTTTGAAACTGAGTAAGCACGGGTTTTGTCTGGCAACTCAATCTCTTTTCCGCGGCAGTGGTAAGTGAATGGAGGAACTGTTAGGTGTCTCGATTCGAGAGACTTGTTGAAACCGGAATCAGATTTATCCTGAGTGGACTCCATCTTTCTAGAAAGGGGATAAAAGCGCACCTATCTCATCAGGCAGAAACGGGGCACAATGCAAGCGTAAAAAGCCACTACAGCGAGGTCAAAACGCAAAGATTCCTCGAGAAAATTTAATTAGTGTTCCCGGATTTACATAATGATTTCATAAAAAGGTAAAGGTTAGCAAGGTTGTCAACACAAAACTCGTAGAGAAAAAAAGCGAGAATCTAGATTTCACGAAGTTCTGCTGGAAGTTCAGCTTTAGGATGCTTGCTTTCGAAGTGTAGTTTATACGTTTTCGGATCCGGCATCTGCGTCTTACAAACACAACATGAGTATGTTAATTTAGCATCCGCCGTCTTCTTGTTATCGGATGGATTCCTTTTCGCATTCTGCCTTTCCTGATTCCTCTTTTGTGATTGAATTTTCTGAAGTCCGCGTGCCATATTGAGGAACACCGGGCACCGCGCAAATTAAATAGCCTGTTTTACTGAATCGAGTGACCCAATGGGCTATGCGATGTAAAATCACTCATTCTGAACCAAAATGAAGCTAATCATGCACCCATTACGCGCCAGTAGCACTAGAAAATTAACGCTATCGTACCGATAAAAGAATCGGCTTTGCGAATACGGCGCAGAAAACGTTAATAGCCGCCAACGGTTGGCCTTTTATAGGCTTCAAAACAGTATCTACATTAAAACATGGATAAAGCACTTAGCGTTTATCGTTTTTTTTTGCTGCGAGGTTTTACGAATTCGCAAGCTACATTTTTTAATTGGACAAATCGCATTAATTAATGAAGTTTGGTATGATTCGCACTTGATTGTTATCATCAATTTCCTTACAGAAAAGTAATTACACGTCGCCCATCACGTGCGCAATGGGTATATGATGCAGTTGTATTTAGCAGAGCTAATCTAACCTAAATGACCTCTACGCGAATGCCATGGACTCCGTGAACATACGCAGCCATTCACCAAATGAAGGGCTTAACTTGATGAGCTAACATTGCCTCTTGGGTCTACCCAGGCGTCACGATGAGTTAAAGCGATGTAAAAGGAGATTTATTAGTAAAGCAGTCATAACTTGGGTGGCTTCTGACTTGTTTAGCGATTAGAGGATATAAAAAGGGCATGGAGGAAACCATCTAATCAACAATTGCAAACAGTCCGTGTAATACTTTGTTTGTTCGAACTGCTGCTTTCCGCCATCTGAGTGGTCATATTTTACTATCCAGATGGCCGGCCTCTGGGCCGTGCCAACAGCTTCCAATCCCTCTGGTTCCAGAACATATGTTCTGCCCCAGTACCATGCCTTCTTTTATCTTAAGGAAAGTCTCGGGACGCTACAGTCTATTTTTTAATATCACTTGTAAACCACCAAAGTCAGTCTTAAAAACTACTTGCCTGTTGGAAAACGCATGATCGAATTGGCTGACAGTGTAGCTATGAAGTCAAGGCAAACTCGGTTGAAAAGGCGGATGCACTTCAATCACATTCTCCTATCACGACTAACACTTTACGAAATAGTGGTATCAAACGGTAGCGAGGTGGAACGCCCTTTCCATGTCCTTTCTAGTTACTTTAAGATAATTTTTCGGCTTCCTTACCACCGAATTGGAGCCCTTTTTGGCCATTCGTGACGTGAAACGTTCGGGCTGTCTTTGTTCAAATTTGCTTAGATTTCAAGTGCCATTTACTTAAGGGGCCTAAATGTGCATTCACGGATGGATATATACCTCAAGGAGGCATTATCTGTTGAGTAGATGCCTTCAAAAGTGCAATCACATACTCTTTTTGATCAAAAAAAACTAAAATTATGCCGGAGAACAATGTTGGATCTTAATAAGTGCTATTTACTTCATTCAAAGAATTATTTCTAGAAAATTTTAGTCCGAGGTATATGATAATTAAGTCATTTACACCTTGAGTTATCTAGAATATCGGTGAAACGCTACCTAAGGGTGGACGTAGAACCTGCACACCTTAAATTGCGATTTTAGTTTAATACACAGCCAGTTCATAGATTCTGTGCTCTCTTGAGACCCAGCCACGTCCCTCTCTTTGATGAATCTCCTGTGTTGGGTCCTCGTTCAGCTGCTACTAGTGCAGCTGCTGCTTTAAAAACCACCTCGAATCAGCAATGCCTGTAGCGTCCCGAGACTTTCTTCAAGGTAAAAGAAGGCATAGTACTTGAACAGGATATGCATTCTAGAAAGGGATGGATTGGGGGCTGTTGTCACGGACCGAAGGCCTACCAACCCGCTAATACAATAAAGCCACGCATGTGACCGAAATTAGCAGTTCAAACAGACAAATATTACACAGCCCCTCTCTTCGTTCGAGCGGCGTCCCATGTCAGCCATCACAACGTAATCAGTGCTTTGAGAAGCACCCACGAGCTAACCGTGCCAGTCATCGAGTAGCGAACCCATACACTCTCGCAGTGCCATCAATTCCGCGTAGCACTCGGTGCAGCAAGGGCGTATTCCTAACTCCTTCTCTCTCACGATTATGGGTTCTAATGAAATGATGGGGGCACAAATACAAACCTTCAAAAGGGTCGGAACACATGCAACACATGTTGTGATTCCAGGCTATTTTGTTGCCACAGAAGGCTCACGAAAGTACCGTAGACCCCTGAGAAAATGGGGCGATCGGACCTCATGGGAGCGGGATGCACGCGATCCATGTGTGCAAAGTATAAAACGATATATCCTATAACGTCCTGCACATTCTACATCTGTAGATACGCATTTCGGCGAAGGAAGGCGAGTTGCCTAAGAAGCTGAGAGAGAGAGCTTAAGGAGGATGCTTGACCACAACATCCCTGGTCTCTCTTGACAGTTCCACTGGACATGGATTACACGGCTGGTGTCGCTTCAATTGTTAATAACCTTCTTGTAGATCAAGATGAGAAAGGTGCCGAATATGAACGTCGATCTCAGCCCTAAGTTTGCCACAAGAGGTATGGAGCGGGATAGAATCCATCAAAGTCGAGTCCGCTTCCTGCTGCCACCAATATAGCGTCCTGAGACTTCCTTGAAGGTAAAAGAAGGTATAGTACTGGAGCAGAATGCATATTCTGGAAACAGAGGGCTTGGGGGCTGTTGGCACGGCCCGAAGGCCGGCCAACTGGCTAGTACAATGTGGCCACCCAAATGGCGGAAACCGGCACTTCGAACAAACAAAGCATTACAATGCCAGTCTTCTGGTTTACTCACAAGCAATTGGTATTTAAGATATGCTCCAATGGTACATTGCGGCAGTTACGCTCAATACGATGGTTCGCTCCATTTTGAAGCCATACTGAATTATTTGGATCTCTGCCAATCTGAGCCAAGCGATGCTCTCTAACATGGTCTTTAGTACACATTTAGTTCTTGCTCTTACTCGATTAACAAACAATGCCTTTATTTAGTTCGGAAAAACAAAAGCGGCCGTAAAGACTAATTGCAATGCTTTGTTTTTTCTGACTGCCGGTTGCGATTTCAATCAATTAGGTTGCAATATTGCCCTAGCCGAGTGGACTGGCCTCCGAGACATACCAGCAGACCCGTCCCCTCTGCTTGTTGAGTAAATGTACTCCATCTTAGTATTATGCCTTCGTCCGCCTTCAAGGAAGTCCCGGAACCCTTCAGTAATACCACCAGCCAACAAATTAATTGAGGCTATGCCGCAGACGTGGGTCGTCCACTGCAAAAGTGCAACGACCCACATGATTGGCGTTAGAATCAACCATCACATGGCATTACTATTATGTAAAATAGTATTAAAGTTTTTATTATTTTGGTATTAATAGGGCTGAGGAACAATTTACGCATCCATACTGCAAGTTAGTTGAAATGCACTTTTGAGCAAAAAAGATAGATAAAAAATAAGCCTAGTGATGAACTGGACCGCGACAAAACAGTGTAGTTAAATTACACTTTATTCTCTTTTAAATTTTTATGTTCCATGAATATCTTGTTCGCGATGAAGGTTTTTTCGACGTTGATTTGCATTTCGAATTTAAAAGCGAAATTTTAAACTAGCCAATCGCTGGTCTCTTTCCACGATATGTGTGCATCAGCATAGGATTTAATGTAATTAATGAGCACTGCCGGATTTTTTGAGAAACCATTTATTCTTTTTTATCTCTTTGGCTGTTTCATTGTTTTTGCCATTTGGCAATTCTTGCTAGGCGTGTTATTTTTAATGTCTTTTCGTGCAATCTCTGCTCAATCGTCACGTAAGTGTTGTGTTGCGTGTTGATGCACGATTGGAATCGTTTTAGTAGATGCTCGTTCTATTCTCAGTGCTTGTTTTCATTTAGGCTTTTTATGGCTGAGACTTAATTGACTCCAATGAGTACCCTTTACGAATGTATGCCTGTATTTGTACCTTTTGTTTCATCTTATGTTTTGCATTCCTATTGTTGTTGGTGTATTATTCAGAACATTGCTGGTTTTATAATCAACAGATGGATCTGCCTACAGGAGGTTCATGTCCTGTCACCATAAGCGATGATGATTTGCTCAATAACTGCCCCCCTGTCGAAATTCCGCCTCTCGAAATTCCTTTCCATCTTTCCGACGAAAACAGTTCTCGTCTGGTACTGTCTCAAGTGGTTTGCGAAAATTTTAAGTCCTATGGTGGTCGTCGAGTACTTGGTCCTTTCCATAAGAACTTTACTTGTGTCATCGGCCCCAATGGTAGCGGAAAGAGTAACGTCATCGATGCCCTCCTTTTCGTTTTTGGTTTCCGTGCCTCCAAAGTTCGTTCGAAAAAACTCAGCAGTCTTATTCACAACAGTGATGAACTCCCTAACGTTAATTCCTGTCAAGTTTCCGTCTACTTTCAGCGCATCATTGATACTGGTAGTCGAACTAACGATTTTGAGGTTGTTCCCGGAAGTGAGTTTGTGGTCTCCCGCAAAGCCTTCAAGGACAATTCTAATTCCTACTATGTCAACGACTGCAAGGCCAGTTTCAAAGAAGTCACGCATCTTCTTCGTCAACATGGCATTGATCTCGATCATAATCGATTCCTGATTCTACAAGGGGAAGTAGAACAAATCTCTCTAATGAAACCCAAAGCCACAACTGAATATGAGACAGGTTTTCTGGAGTACTTGGAGGTTGGTGATCGGATGATTTAATATACTTTTAGGATATTATTGGCTCGAATAGGTTTAAACGTCCACTGGCTATTTTGGCTGACCGTATTGAGCGGTTAAAGGACATTCGGTTGGAGAAATTAGCCCGTGTTAAAGCGGTAGAGAAGGAGAGGAATGAGTTGGAGACGGTAAAAGATGAAGCGGTAGCTTATTTGCGTCTAATCAACAAAATGACGCGCATTAAGAATGTTATCTACCAGAAAAGACAGCATCAAGAACTTGTAAATGAGTCCCGTTCCCGCCAGGAACTTGTCATTGTGGAGCAGCAAGTTGAGGTAACATATATTATTTCATTTTATAGTTGTTCTAACCTCCACATTTTCGAGTTTTGCTGTAGCTGGCGCATCTGTTTTGTCAGGTTAGCTTCATTTAGCTGTTGGATACCGTTGACAGTGTCAGAAGTAACAATGCGGTAGAGGTGCAGGTGTGCCCGAGTATTGCTAAATAGGTGGTTCTCGGTTCGATCCTTCACTTGGACGAAAGGCTGACGTAGTGTATGCCGGCCGAACAAGACATTAGCGGAGCGCGGTGTAAATCTATCCACAGACCTTAGGGTTATGGGCTCATTACCCTTGCACGATACCATTCTGCTACTACCTGTCGTGTGCGATGGTAAAGTGAGTAGACAGTTGTGACATAGTGAGACTGTAGAGCGGAGGGGGTAGTTGCGTCCTCAAAGGCAAGATTGGGCCAGGGGATGCACAAGTGCGATATAATGGGGAGGAGGGGTGAGAGGGAGCCGTATGTAATCCGAAGTGTTGTGGTATGGGTGAGGTAAAGGATGTTATTGCATAACCTTGATGATCTAGCTGTTGGGATCTCTGACATAAACCTCTCAACTCCTCTTCAGGAATTCACCAAGGAGGTAAAAGACCTAGTAGAGGAGTTGCATAAGCTTAAGTCCAAACGTGATGAGGATGAAAAACGAGCCTCCAGTCTTCAGGAGCAGCACAGAGCTGCCAAGGCTCGATTTGCAGGCTACGAGGCCGAGGACAGCCGATTGCGTGATGAGCACGCTCACCTCAAAGCACAGGGTAAACGAACCGTAAAAGCGTTAGCAGCGGAGCGCAAGAAACTAGATGAGATCCGTCGCTTACCGGAAGAGGCGGAGGAGCGAAGAGAGACTCTGAAAGCGCAATTAGCTGAATTGGAAGCAAATCGGGCGAAACAGGAAGCGATATATAAGGAGACGATGGAAATTCTGACACAGGAAACAGCCCCACTGCGAAAGAAGATGGAAGCAGCTGAAGCGGCTTTGGCACCGGTGCAGAAAGCGGCAGATAAAGCCGCTTCTAAGCTGGCAATCGCCCAGCAAGAGCTGAATCTCGCGATGTCGGCGGTGAGACGGGAGGAAGAGAGGGCGAAGGAGGCGCGGGATGGTGCTCAATCGGCCCAGAATCGATTAGCGGAGCGGGAGCGACAGTTAGCGGACGCGAAGCGCAATGTAACGCCGCAACGGTTGAAGGAGCTGCAAAAAGTGAAGAGTGAGGTGGAGCGGGTCGGAGCTGAGGAGAAGCAACTAATTGAGCGGGTTAACCAACTTAGATCCTCTTTGGTGGAGGCTAAGTCCTCCTTCCAAGTAAGCCTTTTCGTCATTTACAACGTCTTGTTTTTTTAAAGCACCGCTTCATTTTCCATCACCCCTTCTTCGCAGAGTGACAATTCTCGGAATCGTGTCCTCACCGCTCTTTCCTCAGCAGTCCAGGAAGGGAAACTGGAGGGTGTTCTTGGGCGTTTAGGAGATTTGGGTGTGATTCCGCAGAAATATGACGTCGCGATATCCACTTCTTGTGGTGCGTTAGACCACATAGTTGTGGAGACTATGGAACTTGCTCAAAGAGCTGTTGAGTACTTAAAGAAGTACAACCTTGGACAGGCGTCTTTTATTGGTAAGATTTATTTTTTTTCAAGGTTATTTAGCAGTCTCTCCACACCAACAACGAATTGTCTAGCTATCCATTTCCCTTTTTTATAAAGCTAATCATTCGGCTATCCATAGGAAATCCCTCCATTCATCCGTAACTCCATTAATCTAGAGCTGTTTAATTTTTTGGACTTCTCTGGACCCTTAATCTCTCTCAGTATTCAATAACGCACCGGATTTCGACTTTGAAGGGCGCTAGCAAACCATAAGCGCGTTTGTTCATATCCAAATGGTATCTGCTTGCTCGTAATTGCTTGGTAGACTCAATAGAAGGAGACGTTTTTTTCAGCTTTGGACAAGATGGAGCGCTGGACGATCGAAGCGGCTAAGCCATTTGTTGGCCCAGTGCCGTTGGCCCAACGCCTCTTCGATTTAGTGGACACTTCTATGAATCCGCGAGTAAAACCGTGCTTCTACTTCGCCCTCCGTAACACCCTCATCGCGGATGACTTGGATGTGGCGGTGGACTGGGCATTTAAGCATAAACAACGCTTCCGAGTCGTCACTCTCCAAGTAGGTGCAGTTAAATTGTAACATCCGTCTCTCTTGAATCTGGTTTTTTATCCTTGTGCTGGGTATCTAACATAAATCACTCAATTCACCTTCTTCTGCGCTATTACTCCATCCATTTGTCTATCCACCAATTAATCAAAACAAATTTCCTTCACTTTTTATGCACTCACCACTTTTTTCTTGAGTCGTCCATCCATGACCCATGCGTCTGTCACAGTTCACTTCCTTGTGTGGCCTAGACCCGCTAAATAATTGTGATTCGCGCACTATTGGTAGGACCAGTGGCGACCTGTGAACGGATTTATCCCCTTTTTACTACCCTGACACACAGAATGGTCTATTTTATCCTATCGGGTCTATTTATTAGCAAAATAGCCGTTTACTCATTCTGCGTCCAATCGTTGGCAGTGGTCTGCCTCTGTTTAATGAATGGATAAATCATTATGGGCACCTTTTGATCACATCTATAGCGGCTTGTGCATTAATTTTTTACTAGGGCCAATTGATAGAGACATCGGGAGCTATGTCCGGCGGCGGCAGTGGACGTCCGATCTCTGGCCGCATGAACACAGACGCTCAGAAGGCACGTCGTCGCAGCAGCGGCATTCCCCTTTGGACAGAGACATTCATTACAGAGAAGGAGGAGGAGCTTGCCGCTTGCGAGGTCCGTCTTACGGAGGCTCGGCAGCGTCGTGAACATCTTGAAGACACTGAGGCTCAGCTCTCCCAACGCATTCAGGAGGCTCAACGAGTCGTTACGAAATGTCAGGTAAGTTTAGTAATCGGGGTGCCTAGGGAATTGCTAGCCTATTTTGAAATGTGGTTGTTCTGGCAGAACGAAATAGAACGACTACGCGAGGAGGCAGAGGTGCTAGGGCAGGAAGCGAAGCAGGCAGAAATTCGTGCGGCACAAACGGGACCTTCGGCGGAGGAACGAGATAGGATGGAAGGATCGGTGGCTAATTTAGAGCGTCTCCATTTGAGCAAGGCGGAAAAGGCGGAAGAGTTGCGTAGACGGGTGGATGAAGTTAAAACGGCTCTGGTGGATGCTGGGTCCGCGAGACTCGCCGCTGTTCGATCAAGGGTTGGACTGGTGGAGTCGAAGATTAAGGAGGTGAGGTAGAGACAGGGCTAGTAGATTTGTTCATCCAATGCCGTAAACCCTTGTTTTGGTGATAGACGTCTGATGTTGACCCCTTTATTCAACCCGCCAACTTTGATCTTCTTTGTTTTCATCCATCTATTCTGAGCCCTTGGAAATGTAGCAGTCCCTAGCTTGATCACACACTATTGCAGCCACTCGTAGCGGTATAATATGTTCGGTTAACCCACTGGTTTTGATATTTTCTCTTTCATACTTTCTGCAGACCAATGATCTCTTCACGAAGCTGGAGGTGGACATTAAGTCGGCGCATCGCAACCAGGCAAAGTGCGAGGCGAAGGTAAAGGCCTACGAGGAAGAGGTGGAGACCCTTAAGGAGAAACTCACCGCTATCGAGGCTCGAATGGTGGAGATTGAAAAAGTCGCCAAGGTCTGTATGGAGGAGTTTCAGGAGCTCCAAAAGACGGTGAGTCTCTGAATTCACACGTTTCCCCTTTGAATGTGCAGAAAATCAGAGCCAACGAGTCACTGGGGTGTCAGATTTGTTTTCTATGTTTCTGAATAGGTCATGTCAAAATATTGTCGTTGACATTTTGTTACTTGCCCGAGTAGATCAAGGACCTGACTCAAGGCTTGTCGGCAATCGGTGAGGCGATTGAGAAGGTGGAGACTGCATTGGCTGCCAGTCGAAAGGCTGAGGGTGGAGCGCAGCGCAAGGCCGAGGAGCTCCGCTCTCAGGCCAAGGAAGCCGGAGGGCGGGCGAGAGGATGGCAAATGAAACTGCGCTCCCTCCGACTTCACACCATCGAAGATGACGATGAAGACGAGGGGGAAGAGGGAATGACGGAAGACGGTGCTGAAAGCGGCATGCGTGGGAGCCAATCGGTCGATAATGTGACACCCAGCTCCATATCCTCGGGTCCCGCTGGTATTTCTTCCCCTTCGAAGGAGAGAAGGCTGAAGTTACCTGTTTATACGGAGGAACAACTGGCAGGTGAGTGCTTATCTTAATGACCTATTTCTTGTCTCTTTAAGACTTTGAAATCGGGTTTTGTTTGAGTTATATTATCAGCCGTAGCTGAATTACAGTCAGCTGGATATTTTGTTCCGCATTCCTTTATCTGTAGAAATGAAGGTGAACGAAGCGGAAGTGCACCGTTTAGAGGAGCAGACAGCAGCTATGGCACCAAACATGTCTGCCATCGAGCAATACCGTAAGAAGGTTGATCTCTACCTCAAACGTGTGGCTGAGTTGGATCAAGTCACTGAACTGCGATCTGAGCAGTTGCGCCAGGAGGCCGATGCTAGAGCTAAGCGTCTAAGCGAATTCATGAGTGGTTTCAACATCATTACAACGCGATTGAAGGAGATGTACCAGATGCTCACTCAGGGTATGTCCGCTCCAACACCTTTCATAACCATTAATTTAAATCTCAGGAGGAGATGCAGAGCTGGAGTTGATAGACTCACTGGACCCCTTCTCCGAGGGCATCGTTTTCAGTGTCCGCCCGCCAAAAAAGACATGGAAGAGTATCGCAAATTTATCTGGAGGAGAGAAAACCCTTTCATCCTTAGCCCTGGTTTTTGCTCTTCATCACTATAAGCCCACACCACTCTATGTTATGGATGAGATAGACGCGGCTTTGGATTTCAAGAACGTCTCGATTGTGGGCAACTATGTAGTGGAAAGGACAAAGAACGCACAATTTGTGATTATTTCGTTGAGAAATAACATGTTTGAGCTAGCGGACAGGTTGGTGGGGATTTATAAGACCCACAATATTACCAAATCAATTGCGTTGGATTGTGCGAGTCTGTCAAAGCGATTGGAAGCTGCGGTAGCTGCGAGGTTGGGAACGAGAACGCAGAGCAATCCCGACAATCAATGTAACGTGGTCATTTTTGATCTCTTGGGCGATGCATGCTTTGGAATTGGGTTTATTTGCTTCATATTTTTTCAGATGTTCTACCCAAGCAAGCGGAGTCCAACCGATTAGTGACAGCAATGGAGACGACCGAAGTGGAGCAAGCAAGAAGTAATTGCAGTACCGATTCTGCACAGACATTTATTCCTCAGATGAATTGAAAGGGAGGATCATATTTCTCACTTTACGTATGCATTTGTATGTGAATATTCCATGTCAAAAGATCCGTTATTGCTGCATCGTGGGGTGTGAACTTACACCGCCAGGTTTGTTGGCTTTTGGGGGGTGGGTGGCTTTGCTCGCTCTAGGGGTCTGGATGTTATTTGTCGAAGTGGCAAGAGTAGGAGTGAGGTCTAAGGTTCCAGCTCGCTTAACGAGTTTGGGTGGCTTAGCCTTTTGATTTCTGTGCTTGGCTCCGGAAGCTCTGGCAGGAATACGAGAGGTATTTTCTTATGGACGCGTAGCAATCCAGAACACTTGGGAAAATAAAACAATCTTGTGAAGTCCCTAGACATTTAAAATTGAATTAAAGTTAGAAAAGCAACAAAGTGCCTTAATGACTTACATTAAACAAACACTCAAGGTAATTCTCCTTGCCGTTGTTTTCGAAAAAGTCGGTTAGTCATTTTGAGTGGGTGGGCTAGCCCATACAAATGAGTATAGTTTGTGGATGGTGCAATTTTCTTGAGCCTTTCTTGCCTAGATTTTCTTGATTCATCTGATCTTGACTAAAATATACCGTGTCCTTAACAAAAGTCCACAAAGCTTTTAGCTGTTAGCACGTGCATATCTTGACCACTTATGGCTATGTGGTTTTGGTTAAGAGCCTAGTATTGTAGATTTTGGTATGGCGTTGACATCTGCGGCTGGTTTTATCTCATTGCTGGACGACGAACGGCAAGACATTAAGGTATTTCAGCGCTAATAAATTGTAATTTGATAGGCTTTTGCTCTGAAACGCTTGACTGACTTGGTCGATGAGTTTTGGGCTGAGATATCCGAGTCAGTTGATAAGATTGAAATACTATATGAGGACACCACGTTTGCTTACCACAAAGCGGCTGCTCTCCTTGCGTCGAAAGTTTACTTTAATCTTGGTGAGTACGATGATGCCCTACACTTTGCCCTTTGTGCTGAGGAGTTATTCGACCCTAATGCGAAATCGGAGTACGTCAGAACCATGATAAGTGAGCTCTTCCGTTATGATTAACGTGGTTTTAGCAAAGTGCATTGATAAATACACGTCAATTCGAGCTGAGAATGAAAATGACCCCGGCCACAAGCTCTCTGCGAAGGACCTAAAATCAAGTGGGAGAAAATGGTCTGTTGGTGATGGTAGTACCTACTACCAACTTGAAACCGTCGTCAACCGAATGTTTAACAGATGCTTCGCACATAAACAGTTTAAGCAAGCACTTGGTATTGCTATCGAAACGAGAAGGTAGGCTTGCGTAACTGAGTTTGATTTTGTTTCAGGGAGGATACTTTCGAACAGGCCATCACATTAGCAGAAGACCGTGATGATATGTTGCGTTACGCCCTTAAAGTGGTTCTTACACTTGTAGACAGCGTTAAACTACGCAACCGCTTATTGAGCATTCTTGTTCGTATATACAGTAAAAACCCAACGCCTGCAGATTCTGTTCATATCTGCCAATGTCTGGTTCTCATGGATGATTCAAAAGTAACTTAAAAACAATAGAGAATCCGATTCAAATTGGCTAAATTTAATTCACTCTTTTGATGTGTAGGCCACTGCTGAGGCCCTCGAAAGCTTAATTTTACTGTCTGAAGAAGCGGCTGTCACTGCTTACCAAATCGGTTTCGATCTCTACGAAAATGCCACGCAACAGTTTTTGCATAAGGTGTCTGATGCTCTATCTCATAGTGAGAAGATTGGGCATTTGATGGTGCGTCAGAAACCTGCTGGAAACGAGGAGGGGGATACAAAGAAGCCGGAAGAGGGAGCCACTGGTGAACCTGGTCCCGTTGAACAACCTTCTGAGGAGGAGTTGAAAACTGAGTTATCTAGCGAAGACAAAGCCATCAAAAAGCGTCTTGAACTTCTCAAGAGCATTCTCTCGGGTGATAAGGTAGGTTAACTTACGCATATTTTGCCGCATTCCGGTTTGATATTAAAAACAATTTATTTGCTCGTTAGGTGATTGAGCTCCATTTACAATTCCTTATTCGTAATAACAAGGCCGATTTGCGTTTGCTCGAACGAATTAAGGAGGATGTTCGTAATTCGGTCACACACAATGCCACTGTGATCACTAATAGTTTGATGCATTGTGGAACCACTTCGGACCAGTTTCTGCGCGATCACCTCACTTGGCTGGGCAAAGCCGTTAACTGGGCCAAGTTTACAGCAACTGCTACTCTCGGTGTAATACATCGAGGTGGTCATTCTGTCTGATTTTAACTGTTTTTTTTCGAAAACACATTACCTCATCTTTTTGAATAGGAAACGAAAAAGAGGCGCTTCGTCTCATGTCAGCTTATCTTCCGAAGGATTCTAGCGGATCTTCCAGCAGTGTTTATACTGAAGGTGGGGGTCTGTATGCTCTGGGTCTAATCCACGCTAATCACGGCGGCTCAATGACTGGTAGGAATCAAAAACTATTTTTGATATTTCCGTTTCACTCTAACTTTTAAAGTCCTGTTCTCCCAATTTGGACTTTTTTTGCGATTCAGATTACCTTTTGACACAGTGCAAGGAGGCTATTGCAGAACCTGTGCGACACGGTGCCTGTCTAGGTCTTGGCTTGGCTGCTATGGGAACTGGACGTGAAGATATATACGAACAGATCAAACAGCACCTGTTTCAGGACGATGCAATCACTGGTCAGCTCTTTTATTGCTCTTTTATAAAATTTGCTTCCCATTGATTCTGATGTTTTGATGGGTCTGCTTATTCGACTTAGTATTGTGGTTCTCCGCGGTTGCTTATCGTTTCGCATTCCTCATCTCGTGAGGATTTCGTTAACCTCTACTGGCCTAGATTTAATTCGTGTTTGATGAATTTCGGTTTTTTTAAAGTTTGTGTGCTCATTCCTTTAGGGCAGCAAGTGGCGTCTAAATTTGACCTTTCTGCATCTACTTTTGTCAAATTTCGATGAGTACTTTAGGCTTGGCCCCATAGGTCCGGGTTATTCTCTCTTACCCCCTCCAAATTCATACAGTTTTGCATTATTTTGTTTAATGCTCCCTTTGATCTCTTTTGTTTCAATACGGCATGATGCATATTATCAAATTTTGAGGGTGATGTTCAGCCTCAACTACAGCGTCGGCTCTCCATCTGTGTAAAAACATCATTCTCGTACACGCATATGACTGCTGTTAAGATGTGACGACGCATTTTTTGTTCACGTTTGTCTAAAACATTGGACCATGTTTTGTGAATGCTCCAGTGCCTCAGGTTAAATTTAATGCCCAACTTTGTTGTTCTAAAAGTGGCTGTTAAGTGAAGTTTGTCACTTATTTGAATTTCACTTGGCTACTCGCCTCACCCAGTTATTACTGATTGTTTACTAACAGTCATGCTACATCTTAATTGATACGACACAATAACGAAGGATCTTAGCATTAGATTTTCTTTCTGTGAAAAGATTAATGTAGTTATAAACATTTCCGGTCGAATTTGTGCTCGTCCAAGGTTCTCACCCAGATGTTCGAAAACCTTATTTATGAAGTTAAAGGTTTTTGAAAATAATCATTGTTCTTCTTGTGCGCACGTCATTTATGCTGTCAGGAATGCAAACTAACCTTAACTTCCATTTTTGGTCCTCTATTTTGCACCCATTCTATCGTGTACACTGATGACAAAATTCCCGTCTTCAGTTTTAACTTTATGTATGGCTGATCTGTAAGCCTTATGAGCTCGTTGTTATTATGCGATGAGATTTGCTTAATTTCGTCCATATCATTTATGTCAGCTGAGATTTTTGGTACAGTCTAAATTCTTCTCTTTCACGAACAGGTGAAGCTGCTGGTCTGGCTATGGGTCTGGTGATGCTGGGCACAGGATATACTACAGCAGTGAACGACCTCCTTAGCTACACGTTGGATACCTCACACGAGAAAATCATGCGTGGTATTGCTCTAGGCATCGCACTCATCATGTACGGCAAACGCGAGGAGGCTGACACACTGATTGGCACCCTCATCCAAGAGACCGACCCCATCCTCCGGTGGAGTGGAATGGCCACAATCGCCATGGCATACTGTGGAACGAATAGCAATTCTGCCATTGAGAAGCTCCTCCATGCTGCTGTCAGCGACACCAATGATGATGTCCGTCGATGGGCCCTCACCGCTCTCGGTTTTGTTATGTTCAAGCAAGTCTACTATCTCCTCTATGTCTTCCCACCTATTTATGTTAAAGCAGCCCTGATAGGCTTTTCTACACTCCTTCAGAGATGCAGACAAAGTTCCCTCTCTGGTTTCACTCCTTGCTGAATCCTATCATCCACACCTTCGCTATGGTGCTGCCATGGCTCTGGGTATCGCCTGTGCTGGGACTACTAATAAGGAGGCCATCTCCCTGTTGGAACAACTCCTCGACGGCACCGTCCACTTTGTCCGCCAGGGAGCGCTTATTGCCATGGCCATGGTTCTTATGCAACAAAATGCTGTTTCCTGCCCCAAGTCCTCAGAATTTCGAGAGCGTTGTCTCAAAATAATCTCCGATCGCCACGAAGATCTACTGGCCAAATTTGGCGCTATTTTGGCCTGCGGGATTCTTGACGCCGGTGGTTGCAATATGACAATCTCGCTGCAGACTCGCACTGGGAATACCAACATGGTTGCTGCTGTGGGATTGCTTGTTTTTCAGAACTTCTGGTTCTGGTATCCTTTGACAAACTTTATTAGTTTGGCCTTTTCGCCTACTGCGATCATCGCGTTGAACAAGGACCTCCAAATGCCACAGATGCAATTCAAGTCGAATGCTAAACCATCCATGTTTGCTTATCCACCACCTCTACGTAAGCAATAATTGGCTCTCCTAATACCTAAATGTTATTAAATGCGATTTTATCACTCTCTCTTCCCTTTCAGCGGTCGAAAAGGAAAAAAAGAAGGAGAAGGTGGAGACGGCCATTCTCAGTATTACTGCAAAGCATAAGAAGAAAGAGTTGGAGAAGAAGAAACCCGCGGCTAGTAGTGAAACAACAGCTGTCGAGAAGATGGATGTGTAAGTTTACGCCCATCCTTCCCTATCGCTTCTTGATGTGTCATAACATCAATTATGTTTTGTTTCCCTGTAGCGATAATCCGACACCTGCCTCCGCAGCTGGTGCTGCTGCGAAAAAGGAGAAGGAGGAGAAGGTAGGTCACTTTCCTCAAATGGTTGAATGTGTTTAACGCCATTTCTACTCCCGTAGGAGCCCTCTTTCTCAATGCTCTCGAATCCAGCGCGTGTTTTGCGAGCTCAACAACGAGTGCTCTCCCTCCCCGACGATTGTCGATACTACTCCATCAAGCCTATCACTCAGGCAGGAATTCTTCTCTTCCACGATCGAAGGCCAGATGAGAAGGAGGTCCTCGTTGAGGCTGTTCAGCCCCACGGTCCTACGGTTTCGACTCGAGCTGGAAAGGGCGCCTCCAAGGCGGGTGGCAGTGGTGCCGGTGGTGCAGATGATCAAGGATCAAGTGGTACAGGTGGAATTGCTGAAGAAGCCGCCTCTGATCAGCCCGTTCATGCATCCACAGTGGGAGCTCTGTTAGAAGACGACGATGATGAAGATGAAGACGAGGAGGATGTGGACGAAGATGATGAGGACGATGATGTTGAGGATGAAGACGAGGACGATGAGGGTGGTTCCATGTCGGAAGACGATGAGGATGATGTGGACGATGTAGATGTTGATGAGGCAATGCTGGATGAGGATGCTGAGGACTACGAGACAAGACCGCGTGGACATCGAGGAGCAGGTTCAAAGTCAGGTGGGGGTGGATCTGCCACCACCGGCGCATCCACATCGACATCACAGCAGCAGCATGAACCGGCACCACCGGAGTCCTTCGTGTGGACAGAGGATGACGCCGTTCCCGAAGCTACGACAGCCGCTGCTTCAGCGACCGGTACGACGAACACGACCACCACGGCAACTGCCACGGCAGGAAGTGGTGAGGTGACAGCTACGACCCAGAGTCAGGGACAGCCCGTCGCGGAACCAATGGATACAGATCAGCCGGCACCTCAGGCGGAAGAGGAGGAGGAAGAGGAGGGTTCTGATGTGGATGAGATTATTGCGAAGCAGCAGAAAAAAAAGCCGCCCGAGTAAAGTGAATGAACAATGAAGGGTTATTAGCTGGGCTGCTTCTGTTCCCTTTCCCACCCATACTTACGTTCTACTTCTTTCAGGCATTCTTTTTTAGGGGTGTATCGGCCAATAAATTGCTTATGTAAATCGTTTTTTGCCCTACGGCTTGGTAGCGCGCTCAGGTCGTCCCACTTAGGAGCGAGGGTTGCAGGCGGGGTCGCAGTATCGGTCACCTCTTAGGATAAGGTGGCACTGTTCGCAAATGACGTCGCTGCTGCACGCATAGTATGTCAGGAAGAATGCTGGATCTTGTGGTTGAGCGCGATGTCCGCACCACAATGCGGAGGATGTGGGCTGCCGAATCCCGCTGTAATACTTTGTTTGTTCGAACTACCGGTTTAGGTCACTTGGGTGGCCATCTTGTTCTAGCCGGTTGGTCGGCCTCCGGGCCGTGCTAACAGCCCCCAAGCTCTCTGTTCCCGGAATATATATATTCTGCCCTAGTACTGCGCTTTCTTTTACCTTAAGGGAAGCCTCGGGACGCTACACCCACTTTGGTGGCTTAAAGAGTTGAATTTCCTTTAGACAATAAAAGGGCTAAAATAGTCTAGCAAAGCCGAAGGGTTCGTGCTGATTGCCATAAACCTTCAGTTTTTGAAAAAATCGGGACCAGGAAACGGTGTAAATTAATAATGTACTTAGGAAGTCAGGTGAATATTCCGTTACAAAAAGCAATAAATAGTGTTATTGATCGCCAGCCGTTCGGAATTCCGCCTTATAAAAACTGCTTAAGGTAAAAAAGCTGACTGCTTTTTAAATATTGCCCAATAATAATAGGACAAGTTTGTTGTGCAAACATATTATTGTTCAGTAAAGTAGGCTTTTTACAGCCTTTTGGTCTCTTTAACGAGTCCGTCTGTTTCACTTCATCAATGTGATCCCGCCGAAATCGAGTATGTCCCAGTTGTCCAGAGAGGAAAGATTGGAAAATGCTAGGCGCAAGGTACTCTGCATTTTTGCCATTTCTATTTGTCTCAGCTCTATGAATTCCGCTCTGCGCAAAGTCGACAACAAAACAGTGCTGAATATTTAACACCCGAACCAAATGACGTAAATATCAAACGAGTGTTAATATCCCTTGTTGTTTGCAATTAACACGTCTTGAATTCTCAACTTTGTCATATTTTGATGTGGCTGTGCATTAAACTTGCACTAGCTGCAACCTACAAATCGATTTGACTTATCGTTACATTTTGCTGTATGCATATACTTCTTTCCCATGTAGACTTCTCAACTTTCTTACTCGGTTGGGAACGGATGGTAAGTAGACAAGTTGTACCTAATCAATTTTTAGCAATAACAATGCATTGAACAAGACTATCCAATTGTCTACTAACCCTCCTCAGTATTCTACGTTAGAGGTGCCTATGTTTGTCCCTCAAGACGTAGGCAGTAATTTCGATCAAAGCCGTTTGCAAGGATTTGTCTCTCCTCGTCCCTCAGACCTTGTAATTTATAATAATCCGTAGGTTCGGTTTGATTTACGGACTAATCATCATAGGAATCAATCAGCAAATGAATTTGGTAATTTTCCGCTTACCAACGGAATGTAAGTCATCAACAAATGATACTTGTGGATTTCCTGGAGTACTTTGTGAAAGCACATTATTTTTGCCTTCTTGACAGTACTACCTCTGCAACGGAGAAAGCAGCACAGATCTCCCAGGAATTAAATCATCTGCTTTCATCGAATTTCGACTATGTAGGACACCATTCTCATACGCCTTCTGAAGCGGCTAACGCCGTTTTCTCACCCTCAGATGAAGTGACTGGCAGAGCTGGCGGCTTCAGAACTGCATCTCACCTCTCACTTCCCAACAGCTGGCAGGGAAACGGGTGTTCCTCGTCTTCTGCCAGTTCCATCCTAATTCGGGAATTGCAGGTGTGTGTGGATTTTACGACTTAAATTGTTTAACTATCCCATCTTTGACCTGTGCTGCAGGGGTTATTTTGTTGTGTCTAAAGGTTCTTTTCAGAGAACTGTAATTGACTCAATTTTTTAATTAAAGATCCGGCATGATTAGGACTTTTGCTCTCTCGTTGAGTTTTACCTATTTGTTCACTAGCATTAAAGACCCAAAGGCAAAACTTATAGCATATTTATTTTTCTGCCTCAGTCATTGTTAATTAATTTACCAAATGATTTAGTTGGGTAATTTTGCTGACTTGATGGCAACAACACCGGACTGAAGTCAATTGTGTGCCGCTAGATTACAACACTGAGCAAGGCGTTTAATTTTTTCGCATTAGGTTTTCACAACTCAAGTGCATTCATAAAATTTCTGAAGTATTTGACTGTTGCCATCACACATGTGGCATTTCTGATGGTCGAGGTACTGTACTTAGTCTAAGGTATGACACCAAATTCAACTATTTGATCTTTCAGTCCCTTGTTTGATGCCTTTGTGATCTTAGCACAGGGAAGTTTCCATTTTGATTAATTGTTGCATTGTTTTTGTTAACCGTTTTGCAATACTTTGCAGCACTTGCCTAAGTTGCAAATGTGCTAGGTGTTAGCGAAGTTCTGGTTAATTTTGGGACATGAAATGCCAAGTTTGCTTCGTGTCAGTGATAGGGGAAGGAAATTTTTTTCATTAACTTCTTTCGTGGCTAAGAGCATGCCACGATCATATTCTCATAAAAGATTGATTGTAAGGTGGGTAAGGTCTTACCACCCACCTTAATTGAAAGGCGAATTTTTTAAATTATTTTAATTGTCTATTTCCCCTTACGTGCCTACGTTTTATGAAGGGGGAGAATATGTTCCTTGCTACTAAACGAATCTATGCTTTAATGCCGTAAGCATTGCTTTGTAACAAATGTGGTTGCTGCTTTCATTGGCCAATTTGACCGAGTTGAGACACTTTTCCTCACTTCAGTCGAAACGGTGTGACGGTACCTTTGATTAAGGGTGGCGAATGCTCCCTTATCTAAGAAGTTACTGCTTCATTATCAACCATGAATAGTGTTTTTTTTTTGGTTGATTATTAAAAGCTACTCATTGTGTGGTCGGTGCACGCATCTTAAGCCATCTGAGGGACCGCTAATCAAGATGGAAGGCAGCGGTGGCAGAGTATGTATGTAAAAATACGTGGCGATGAAGTTGTTTGCAAACGAGGGCGCAAAACATGAGCCCGCGTAGGTACAGCGACGGGATGCTCGGTTTTAGTAAAGCGTTTAAACGTTTCTAAGACGGCAGTTCCCGATGTCGTAGTTCCCGGTCCATAGATCCACTTATCCTTTCGAAACCAGCCTATGCATACAACGCTGATGTTAAAATTTTCACCTGGGCTTAACTGGCTTCCGAGCACGACAGATCTAATGCGTAGTCTTGAGAATTCAGCACATGCTGTGTACTACAGAAGAACTGGGACAAGTTGACCCAGAACCACTTCACCATAATAACAGTGAGTCTTTGTGGGTAAAAATGAACAAATTTTTGGCAGGAGACTGTGGCAGAAATAAGCGCACCTTTCGCTCCTTCAATTCTATTTTACCCAGGCTTCTATTAGTTCGAAAGTCCCATTATGACTTGAAAGCCTTTGTATCCAAGTTATAAACCTTGTTGCGGCAAGTGCATCGACAGATTTGAGAGTTTATTCACGTCATTAAGTCTGCACAAATGTCTGTGTGGGTTTATGTGTGCTCAGTTGAGGAACTCTGATGGACCTGGGAATTCCACGTACATTCAGCTTTCCTTCGCTTTTTTACAATAGACGTAGCATTCCTATTCTCTTCTTGTCTTGTCAACTACTTTTCAACTATTGTGCTGAAATTTTCATCTCCTTTAAAGTAAACACATTTTACTGTTTGCTTAGAACTTGTATTTAAATTACGTTTTGGCGTAACGGTCTGCCAAAAATGTTCTGTCTTAAGTTATGGCGATCATTAGTATCAGAAAATGGGCCTAGCCTCAGACCAAGACCAAATGACCGTTCTTTTTCGTTTTAATGCCAATCACTTCTTTTGCGGCACACATTTCAGTGATTTGTAAGCTGGCAAGTAGTGCGCGTCACGTATATGTGACGCTAGTGTGGTGTGTGTTAAGGTTCTGTTACTGAACGTATCGGTTTATTTAAGGCTTATGTTGCTCCATTTGGATGAAGTGTCTAAGCATGACTTTTTTAGCCTAGAAATGTGTCACTCGTTTGAGCAAAACTTTAAATTTCCTCTCCCGCAAAATTTGTGTGATTAAGCCCCCCATGGATGAATCTTATTGAGGAGCTCTGCCACACAATTTCAACGTTTAAGTGCCACTCCTAGCGCTCACCCTAGTTTCTCCCCTGTTTCGGTCTTCTTGGTGCAATTCGGTGCATCAAAACTACTGATGGGACGGAGGCAAAGGCAATACGATTATTCTTAATCCCTCGGATAGGATTCTTGATTTTAACGGTGGCGGTATGTGTCATAGATTTATATAGGTTTATTGGTTACAAATAGCTTTGGAAGGATTGGATATTGTTCTATAGGTGGTGTGTTTTCAATGTCTGGAGAAAATCCACTTCGTAAAACAGTGTTGCCTTACCGTCTGCCTGGATTTTTGTAGGCAAGGGGAATTTTAAAATCGTGGCGACCAAAGAGCCTGCATCGTTGCATGTGGGATTTTTTCACACTTTTTCTTCCCTATCCTAGCAACGCAATGTGGAGCTGGCAGCCCTGCTAGAGCAGAGGAATGAGCGACATGACAGGGCGGTGGCTACAATGTCGTCGCTACGCGACCAGCTGCATCGACTGCAGATGTCAAAGGAGGAAGAGAAACACGCCCTCGAGGTCTCCACGCAACGTGAATTGGCCAAGGCTAGGGACCAGGTGGGTTGTAGTAACAGTAATGGCTTTTCGGTTTTGTTGTTGCTTTTCAGCTGTAGATGTGGCAGCGATAGCTAGCCGATGAAATGTGTGAAATAAGGAGAGCGTAGGGGAATGACTTAACTCCGTCAAAATGCTAAAATAAACTTACTTAACATTGCGACAAATGGCAGAGCATGGATAGGTCTCCATGATTCCTGCAGTTAATTCTCAAAATTTCCAAGTTCATCAACAGTTGACGAAATCGGTGCTGGGCACCCTCCAATGCCGTCGATTTCTTGCTCATTCCGTTCTCCTTTTCCAGATAGTATCCAAGTATCAGAGACAGAAGTAGCTTAAAGGCGTGTGAGGGGTGGCGTAAATTGCTGCAACCATACCAGACGGATAGACAAAGCACTGTTGACTAGACTTCTCACCTGTCTGGCTGCAGTCAATCCTAAATGGCATATTCTTTGCTCTCGATGTGTTACTCAAAGCAAGACTAGGATCGTTATGCACATCCCCACGCCTGTCATGAATGACTCCGGTCATTCCAGTCCTCTTTCCTCATTGCCAATTACAACGAATCTCAGCATCTATGAATAATTTGTAGCACACACAGGCATCAGTCGCTTATGTACCATGAGATAAGCTTGATTATTTCGTCAATGAGGTCGATTCACGGGAAACCGGTAGAACAGGAATTTGCCAATCTCGCGACTAGTTCATAGACGACAGCCTATGCGGGGACGCTTCTGTGGCTGGGAGGGTTGCAGCTTCTGGTACTGTTAGTCAATTGCTTGTTCTCGCTTTGGTAGGTGCGAGCGCATTCGCAGACGGTGGGTGCACTGGTAGCGGAGAAGACAGAATTGGAGGCTAAGCTGGCGCACTTGCAGCGGGCGACAGAGGCGCGGTGTCAGGAGGTTCAAACTCTCACCGCCAGTCGCAATGAGGCGCGCGCTAAACTGAGAGAGACTGAGGACGCCCTTCAACTGGCCAACAGCGCGTCCTCCCACAGCGAGGCGGCCAAGGAAGAGGCCATGCGCCAGGTGGGCGACATGACCTGCAATTTTCGTGGTTTGAGCTATTCATTGTCATTAGTACACATATGTGTCTCTATAATTTCCCACCCTGAATCGGGTGTCACGAATGCGTGACGTCTGTTCTTTAGCTATTTATTGTAATCTTTTAATCAAAATTGTGCCTTGTTCCAATTGACTGAGTTCGAAACTGCCTTGATCCGAGCGTAAATCAAATTTTGTCTGGGTTATGAGCAGCAATTGAGTGAATTATTGACGATCGGTGATATATTGGAACAAAGAATCATCTGTGGTGCGGAGATACCTTTTGGCTTTATATGATGGTCGTAATTTGGTGTTCTGCCGTTGTCCTTTTGCTTGAGATTTCAACTTGTTCCGGTCTTAGCCTCCTTTTCCTAAAGTCTATTAAAAAGCCCCTGAGATTGGGGCATTCACAAAGTCCATACGGTCTTAACGTCTCTTCTGTCTTTGTGACTTCATCCAGTCGCATTCACTGGCGCGAAGTGTTTGAGGCCTTTTTGAAGGCATTGGAGGACACATTAGTCTGGATACAGGCTTGCTGTCAACCCAGAGGGTGACAACGAGGTCAGCTGTGTGAATGTGACATGAGCATTGCTCTGTGCCACCAGTGTGGGGCAAAATCGCAGCGGACTGTAAAAGCATTGTCAAATTTTTCACTCATTTTACTCTCAGTTGGAGCAGTGGCGTGCTGAAGCGAAGCGTGAGAAAGACCTTCGAAAACGCCTCGAGGTGGAGATGAAGAATCGTGAGGAGAAGCTCCTTCGTCTAGAGTCCGATCTGAAGCAAGTCACACTCTCCAATGAGGATCTCCGCAGACAATTGGAGGTTGCAACGGTGAGAAACCGCTCTTTTTGTCTTTTACGATTTACTATTTTTATAACCACCTGTTTTTCAAGCAAGCTGTTGCCTTCCAAGTCTTGAAATGTGGTTCTGGATCGCCACTAGTTAATCGACGTAAGACCACCTGTGAATCTGGACAGGTTGTGTCTCTGCAAACACAATGGCTTTTCTCCGCCATTCAGGATGCTTTTTGATCACGACTTGAAAAGTGCCCCCATCGTCATGTCTAGTCGAGTACCTGGTCGGATCAGGCATCTTGTGACGTTATAACTCAAGTTTTGCATCATTTTCACGATCCGGGGTGATAGTTTTGGGTGATTTTATGGATAAGTTTACCAGGCTCGCGTAGATTGATGAGTGATAGGGTGTCTTGCAATTTTTTTGGTCGTATTAGCTAGATCGGTGATTATTTAATTAACTACCAGCTTTTTTCCTCTACAGGCCTTTTCAAAACCTGGTACTGCACTCACTTCCAAACCCGGTACACCCGCTGCGACCCTTGCTCAGGCTAAATCGCCCTCCGCAGTGCCTTGCACTCGTTGCGAGTCTCTTCGATCCCGTATCCACGAGTTGGAAACCACGGAGGTGCATACTTCGGCAGAGAAGGCTCGCCTCGAATCGCAGTACAAAGCCTATGTGGCGGATGTAGGGCATCTTTTTCGTATCCAATGCGATCTAAGAGGGTTGTTTGTGGTCTTGTTGTTTCATTGGTCACGAATGCATGAATTGAGTAGTGGAATTTCCATTAAAGGCATTCAAAACCCAAGGTTTAGATGGACTGGAGTGGTTATGCTGTCAAGATTTATTCCGTTTCCCAATTCCTAATGACAAAGAGCCATGCGATTTTTCTGTTTTCAACCAAACCCGGTAATTTTACAAATTAGCCTTTTGGCTACAACTTTCCCTGCTATCAAAGTCAAGGTTGGTTGACGGATCACTTCACCAGGTTTTGTGTCATAGAAGTGTACCCTCGAGGCCTATAATTGGACTCTGGATATCTTATTGAAACTAATTTGGATATTGAGAGCCTACAACGCAGTCAAGGAGAAATCTCCTCAAACCTTTCTCCTCTCATCTAAAGCACTTTCTTCTCGTGTGGAGAAGCTCAAATTTTCACTTTCACCTAAAATTAGAGGCTGTCATTTCGAGGTTTCGCTATTCAGTGCTTCTACCGTTCTGATTGGTTAAAACATTTTCTCCTCCATTTAGATGGAAATACAAGTTGCCCATCTCCGTACACAAATGGAGAGGTCGAATACGAAAGCCGAGGGTTTGCAACAGACTCTGGAGGATCTTCGACGCCAATTCACAATTAAAGAGAGCGAACTCACGGAAGCTGGTAGGTTTTTTGTGACGCCAAAATCATTGCTTGCAAAACATCCGGTCTGACGTGGCTGTTAATGCACAGGTAATGGCAAAATGTTTGTATTTACTGGCATTCATCATGGGCACGCGTTAGTCCGTCAGTACGGTGCTTCCAACTGCTTCTCTCACCCTTTTTGCCGTCCTTACATTACGCGATAGTGGTTAAACCAGTGGGGAGGCGAGACGCTGCCTCCGTTGCCTTTTGTTGCCATTACTTCGAGTAGACATCTCCTCTTTCTAGTGTTTGACAATCTTATTTTACTTCGGGAGAAAAAGCATTGACAGATGTGTTCACCATTTTTCTGTTTCCTCTTCTTCAGTGAGTGAATTAGAGCGTTTGCGAACGAAGCAGACCATTCAAAGCGCTGCTTCTGCTTCTGCTGCTTCCGCAGTTTCGACGGCCACGACAGCGACTGCAGCTTCTGCCAAGACGCTGGAAGTATTGAGTGAAAGGACTCCGCTGAGCGAGGCAGAGGTGAAGGAATCTGTCTTCTACAAAGATCTCGAGTTGACAACTGATGCTTTGAGAAACAAGGTGACGCTCTTTTGTTGAGACCTCCGTGTTGAACGTAGGGCGTAGTTTACACGCACTCATGTAGTTTCTTCACTATCGTTGCTATCCACGTTGATAATCCTTATATATTAGTTCATTCCCAGTTCACCCATTGACTCATTCATCTTTGGCCTACCTCCTATCTCCTGACCTGCCTAGACATTTCATCTTCAACGCATCTTTTACTTATCCATTCTTCAGAAATTTGTTCGTTTATTTCCGAATAGCTTACTTGAGATAGATATAATCAGCCTTTGGTTCTTCTGTTTATTCTCCTAGATCCGTCTATCCTTAATCATTCCATCTCTAAACCATTCTTTTGTCTCCGGTCGCAGCTCCCAAGCGATTTTGGAAATGTTTCACTCGTTGCCACTGCTATTTATTATTGCCATGTAAATAGGTGTGAGGTGCTGCTGCTCACAAGCTCTTTTTTAAATCCGTAGGTGAATGAATTGTCGGAGCGGCTGAGTGAGACTACGGAGGCTCTTTCGTTGGCAGAGAGTCGCGTCGCGGATCGAGAAGCAGTGCTCGCTACCGCTGCTTCTGAACGCACCGCTCTAAGTCGCGCCATGGAGCAGAACGTCGCTTTAAAGGATCGCCTTGTCCACCTACAAGATGCTCTCGACATTGCTGTTAGTTGGAATTTTTTCGTTCACGGGGCCGATAGCCTACCATTGGACTATTTAATGCGATTCGCGTACTTCTTGTAGAAAGAGGCCAACAAGGAGGCGGAAGCCCAACTTTTGGAACTTCGTTCTCAAGGTGAAGGAGCTCACGCCCGACGATCAGAAGGTGAACCATTGAAGGCGCAAATATCCACTCCAGACACAAAGACAGCCTCTACGATGACGTCTGAAGAGGAGTCAGGTCTGGGAACGGAGAGGAAAATCATTGACGAAGCGCGTTCGAAGGTGGGTGAATGTCATTTCTTTTCATAAATTTACCCTCTCTACGCATATTTTTTCCCTACTCAAGATAGCTGAATTGGAAGCTCAAATCGCAGCCCTTCACCAGAATTCTGTAAGTTTACCGCTGATCCGTTGAGTCATTTTTTACTTTGTATTAATATAATTCTGTTGATTCTCCTTCAGAGGGCTGGGGTGGAAGGCCTTGAAAAAGAGGTCAACGAACTTGGAGATCTTTCGAAGCGACAAGCGGAGCATATTGTTGCGTTGGAGAAAGCTCAGAGTTGCAGCACTCTTGAAAAGGAACAGGCTCTCGTTGGAGCGCATTCCAAGGTAGATGATCCATTGTCGAGGTTTCTAACACAACACCACCTTCTTCATTCAATCACTGATTCCAAAAGTATCTACTTATCCATTTCCCACCCACGCACTCAGTTGTGACTCGGTTTTGACCTTTCTCCGCCCAACTTGGACCCAACTTTTTACACAATTTCCATCTATTAGTTGACCTTCTCACAGCTTCTTCCTAATTACTAGATAGCTGAATTGGAAGCACAAATCGAGGAGCTTCGCCGGAGCCCCGTAAGTTTACAAGTGGTCCATCGAAGGTGGCCTCTTGACTCACTTGCGCACTGTTCACTAATGGTATTTTGCTCATCAAAATTTCTCCAGGTGTCCAACAAGGAGGAGCTTGAAAAAGAGGTCAGTGAACTGCGACATATCTCAGAACAACAAGCTAAGCAGATTGTCACCTTGGAGACAACTGGGAACAGTGATCTTGTGGAGAAGGAAAAGGCCCTCACTGAGGCTCGTTCGAGGGTAAATGTCCCGTTGGGTTTCTAGTTCACGCCGCATTCCACTCCACTGTATCCCTCGCTTTGATTTTAGATAGCTGAATTGGAAGCACAAATTGAAGGTCTTCGTGCGAACTCTGTAGGTTCACTGTCGGTCTCTCGTTTCACCTTTGTCGCTCAGTTTACCACTATTACTGTGACAAATTTTTTTGCCAGTCCCCTTTTTAACTGTGACACTTCTAGCACAACAAAAAGTCAGATTTTTCATCCCTCTTGGACTTGGTAAAATTTGCAGGGCTGTGAAAAACGCGATGCGTCAGTGGACGCGTCCACTCGATGTCGAGAAGTTGAGACCATAGCTCTGTGCCAAACGGAATGCAGCCTTGTCAAATCGGAGGAGCTTCTTGTCCAGCTTCGGACCGACCTTGCCCAATCTAAGGTAAGCGTTTCTACCGCCTCTTTTTTTTTTTATCGCCGACCACTGTGTTGAATTAAAACTGTCACCCTCTCGTTCAAAGGTGAACTACGCACAATTAGAGGAGCGTTTCAAGCAGCTGACAGATCGTCTCATGGCTAGTGATGAGGAGAAATCCCGTCTGGAGGGAGTTGTCGCCCAGTTGGAAATGGAATCCTCCACCATCGACGAGTACGTCACCATGTTCGCACATCGCCGACAACTCCTGGTATGCACATACTACTCATACACGCTACTCATTACTACGTTTTCATGCTTGTATGCTTTTTTTTTTACCGCATTTAGCTCAAGAGAGCGAAGATAAGAGATGCGTTGTTATCACGACTGATTCGAGATAGAAATGAACTGCGTCAGCGGCTTCATTCACTCTCTGAGGTGGCCAACGCTGTGATTGCTTCCTCAAAATCTGAAGGAGGTAAGCTGCGCTCATTCCCTTCAATACGAGTTGTCCACTTCAGCTAAAATAATTTCGTTCCATCACTTTTTTTCTATCTAGAACAAGACACTAGTCCATCGATGATCGATTTCGAAAAGGCACTTTCCGATTTCCTTTCCCACTTGGCCACCTCCTCCACTGACTATTCGCTGGATCTCAACGCAGAGGACAACGATGATGAAGATGATGTGAAAAATGACGCCACCACTGGAAATGCAAAAGCAATTGGAAGTGGAAGCACGGAAGGCGCCTCGTTGGATGACCAGTTGCGTCGATACGTCTCCGCTGTTCACGACTGTCCGCATTGCGAATGCTGCTCCGGTTCCCTGATGGTCGTCTAGATCGACGTCTTTCAAGCCCTTTCCCACCTTGGCCCTTTCTTCAAATGATACTGACTTTCCACCCAGCTGTGCATTAGCCCTTTTACTTGACTCTTATGAATTGAACGGAGAAGTTATCCAATCCTTTCTATTTAATGTCCCTTATTCGGCTTCATGCTGTAAATACGATCACAGAGCAGCCGAGAGGCCGTGTTGATGAAGAGCATGTAGAGCGATGCCAAACAAAGGTGCGGGACAAACGCGCCGACTTTACCGGCCATCGTAGTTCTTGTGAAACTGGAGGTTCGGTTCGATTGTGTCCTCATCGTGATGGTTTACGGAATGAAGGCGATAAACTTCCTTTCGTTTGCTTCGCTGAATGTTGTGACTTCAGAAGCAGTTCAGTTTATTCCAGTGTAGAGTCCTTTTTTTATTGTACGCAAGACACTGGATACGCGTCCGAAAATTGGGGTCTTTTTTCCACAGAGGGCATTATAGACGCTTGAAAAAACTTGGGTTTTATCTCCTTTTATTTCCCTTTTGCCCAGTTGTAATCTAATTTTGAATCTTAACACATTCTAACGGAGTTTTTTTTAACGACAATTGCATTAAGTCGAAATCATCCTACTTATTTGCATATAAGTAGAGTTGCACCCACTGGCACGGGCTTTAAGTAGCACAAGAACTCAACGCTGGAGCGTGAGCTCCAGTTAACAGTTGCATTAGGACTGAGAATGCCTTCAATGTGCATCCTTCCCACCTTTGAGTCTCCATACCGAGACATTTCCATTCGCGTGGTTCCTTGCTGCCGGTTAAAAAGCTATTAAACAACATCTTATCCATAATTCAGTCTAAATAAAATAGACATCAAGTGGCTGATCTTGGACACTTTTTTTCACTTGCAATCCAGATGCCACTTGTGCAATTCAAAGTGGGCTTTGACTTTTATCGATTCTTTATAAAAAGGACACTCAAACAGCACAAACGGTCCACTTCGTCTTTAGCACCCACTTTCACTAGTACGAATTCTCATCCTCCTGGCAGTGAGCTGAAATTCGTCAAGCGCTGCACCAACCACAATGTCAGTCTTCAAGGTTCTTCAAGTTGAAGACGGTATCCAACGAATCACTTTTCGATGCTCTCCGTTATTTTTTGTAGTAAATAAAGAACTAATATCTGAAAACCACTTTTAATTATAATCCAATTTTTCAAGCAAAACCACCTGTATGTGACAACATAAAAGAACATTTCATAGAAGCACTGTTACACCTTCACGCAAAGGTCGTCAAGCATCTCCGTACTGCCGACACTCAAACGCCACCTTACAATGTTTACAATGATTGAGATGTTCACTTATTCACTGAAGCTACATTTAATGTGCTTGCTCAAGCAACAGTTTGTCTCCGACGTGTATTGTGTGATAATTTTGGCTCTGCTTAGCCATTTAAAGCTATCCATTAAATACACTACTTTTATATAGTTCCCATCCTAGAAAATAGTACCCACTAAAGTAATGTAAGCATAACAAAGTGATTGAAGACTAATTCACTTAGCACCATTAATTTTGCTTCACGTAATTAAATCTCATTTTAGGTGCGGTTCATTTTGCACGTACAGTCCTACTCACAAATATTTAAGTAACATGTCTCATTCAAAGCCACTTGTCAATGTGATGCTTAAGCATTTCTAACAAAATAAGCCCTCAAGAATAAAATGGTGCTGACGGTGTATCCTCCCATCTCGAACAGCAGAGGGTCACTTATTCAATGCGTAGGCAGCAAAACAGAAGCACGAAAGAGGTGCATGCAATTAAATTACTACTGAAACAAAGGACTAAGTAGCCTGTTGAGCAATGCAATCGAAGGATAACGGCACGAGATCACTGCTTGTTCACGTAGGCACGAAAGGCATGCAAAGAACCTCGTCTATCCGCCTCAGTAATCAAATTGACAATTATATCGGCTGGCACAAAGTAGACAAAGCCAGGACCGAATTTTCTTTAGATAAAGGAAAAAAAGCATTTTAGGTAGTACTAGTAAAGGGGGTGTGGAACAGGTGGGAGTGAAGACTCACGCTTCTTGTAAGCTGATTCCATCCGCGCTGGGGCAGGTGACGATGCCATGGCCATGAAGAATAAGAAGAATGCTCGCCGTGGGGACCGCAGGAAGGCTAAATCCTCGGCTCTCCGTGTCGAACTGGGAAGAGAAGAGGCAAGAAAATTGTGCATAAAATTCAAGTGAGCGAACGGATGTACCCAGGAAATTGTGAGTAGTTACAGTGAAAGGTGTCCAATTAGTTGTGCAGCCTTCAAAAGAGTGCACGGATGGGGGAATAACTAAAAGGTGGGTTGGCTCAGCATCATGAAGCCAGCATCAAAAGGGTTCAGGATGGGTAGGTGATTGACGGAAAATAGACTCCGGATGAACCAAATGGAATGAGTCTGAGATAGGCAGAAGAGGTAGTTATGAATGGCAGAGTGATATAGAGGTGGCTAGGTGCTTGATGAGGAGTGAATCAATCGGTCTCACCTGAATCTCATCGACTGCGAACTCGGACACCGGAGGTATAAAGGACTTCATGGAAACTCCCTCAGGCGTGGGGGTTGGCTGGGTCGCACTAAATCGCAGCGAATCTGTTGGTGAAGAGACCGCAGAAGTGTAGTCCAGCATCTCCAGTAGCCTCTCAACGTCCTTGAACTTGGGCGTCAGTCCCGCGCGCACCACGTTGTCCGAGTTGGCCATGCATTCGACACAGTCGCCGGAGAGGTAGGCGTGTGGTGTATTCGCCTGTTATTTTTTTTTGCAAGGCATACTCAGTAATGATTACACAGACTGCTTTATCCTACCAAACGAGTACGGGTAGAGCCTCCTTCTTCCAGTCATATCAAGCCACTTTCTGAGCAGTACATCTCAGGCAACTGCATTGGTGAATGTAAACAATACCGCCTCTGTTCACCAAAATCTATGTCACCTTCCAAAGGTGATTCCAAGAAGGCTCTTAGCAGACGATGTGCAAAGCCTCCAGGACTGACACTTCCCTGGATGAATGCGTATTAGTGAAGGTGGATGAGTCCGCAATTCCATAATTCTGTATTTCGCTTTTAGGAAAATATATCTATGAAGGAAGCCTAACACCTTTGGAAGGTGCTTCAAATGAAATTAATGTGAATAGATTCCATCCAAACCGACAAGGTTCACCACTGTGATGGCAAGTGACATTTCGACAAGCGATGTATGGAAAATGACTGCGGAAAAGCCATTCGAGATGAGGCGCATCTTACAGCCTACTACTTGTTTTAATGGCAAAACTATCTTCAGGCTGGTTGGCCTCATCATCAGAGCTATCAGGAGAGTTACGAAGGCAAGGATTTGGAGCAAATGTACTGAATGACCATGAACGTGCCCACCGACCCTGGAAGACCGCGCAAAAGGCAAAGTACAACTGTCCTGATAGCTAACTAACCCACTCTACCATGTTTACTATGGGTGAAGGACGAAGATCTGGTCCTGACACAAATGCTATAAACAAATGCACCAAGATCTTAAACCTACTGCTTTTGTAAACATAGACCTTCAACAAAACTGGAAGACTATTCTGGTGGAATGCGATTAACCTACCAGAATATGCCTTAGCAGTAGCGATCAAGCAGTATCCCGAAGGAAACTAAATTTTCAATGCTAGGTCCTCTCCCGCTGTAACTAAATCATTTCACCGCACCGCCTTTTATTTAAGAGGGTGCTTCAGCTCAGTCAGTTGGTCATGAAGACCAAACACATGAGTTCAGTAGCAATGCTCACAAGCGGAATGAGATCGTGTTCTGTCCCGCCTTTCTGGTCACCTACTATTAATAACCTCACGCTGGAGTTATGGCCTCCTGCCTGGCCTCCCACTCACCCTGGTGGCATACTGTAAGGCCAGTTGCACACTTCCACACACCTTATATTCTTTTTGGGGATAATTTGAACGCCAGTCCAGGAGGGTGACGAGATGTTTCACTGACTGAGGGTTGTGTACAAACAGATGGTAACTCACAAAAAAGTCCCATGTAGACAACGCCGACATTCGGAAAGCATCTCAAGATATCGAGCTCTGCATAGCCCCAATTAATAAGGCAAAATAAAGTGTCAATAAATAACTGTTCATCATCGTGTGCGCTAGAAAGGCGTCTCACTGTGATGGTGAGTAAGCATTTAAATGCTACTGAGATGGCTAGTTGCGTCGCTAGTCTTTCAACTGAGCTACTTCCAGACCCTAATTCAGGAAAAAATGGACAAGGCGACGTTTTGATAGTCACTTATGCAATTAGTGGCAATGCCCACCTTTAAGAAGATGGCTTCTCCCGACTTGAGCCTGATGTAGTTGAGGAAGAAAACACTGAGACAGCCAACATCACCAGGAAATGCCTGCGTCAGACGGAGGAAGAGATCGACCAGAGCTTGGACATCTTCCTCCTGTGGATCCACGCCTGGAATGCTGAGAGGTGGATCACAGACCGACTTTAAACCAGTTGTAAAACGATTCACAAGGGACTTAATAGTCGATTCAATCTTCTCGGAAGGAGATCTCATTAGATTGGAGTAGAGTTGCTTGATGGAAGGAGATTGCACCTCCCCCTTTTCCTCTACAGATGGTAGTTCCAAAGTAGTAAGTTCGGCTAACTCGGGGAAGGCTGTGTGGAGGAGGAATAGAGTGGAATTTAAAAAATGATCGACCCAATAAACCAGCATCAATTCAAAATCAACGATCAGATTTCAGCTAGAATGGAACAGCCCGGTCTTCCAAGAAGCGCAACGTTTAAGCATTTATGTTTCTGCTTCCGTTTTAGGTACTTTCAATGGCTTTTGGCATTATAGAGCACATTCTGCTATAGAACTCACTGAAGGGTTTGATAAAGCAGAAAAAAGGAAAGATGGTAGGTAAACTATTACCACCCATGACACTAGTCGCCTCATCTAAATTCGCATGCCTGCTAACGCTTTCAGAGGTCATAGAGGGTGAGAATGCAGCTCAAAACTTGCCCAATTTGCTACACTTACCCTGAATGAAGGCGAGGATTTGGTGGAGTGGACGGAATCCCAGTAACGCTTCGAAATCGGTCAGGGCGATTGCCATCTCGGGTTTGTGATTGGCGTCTTTGTAGAGGTCTGGCTGTTCGGCGTGCAAACGAGCTGCCATTTTCTAAGTAGTATTGAAAAGCTACAGTGAAATTTTTGTTGCAAGAGAGAGCGGCGAAATGCATTCAAGAAACCTATCCCAATCATTAAAAAAATCCAGTGGTAGAGTCTAATTTAAAGCATTTCAATACAATAATCAACGATTTCGACCAAAGATCGCAAGACCAGATACCCATTATAAAATGATGAAATGAGGAAAACGCCAAACTGAAGCAAGCAAGAGGTAACTGATTAAAAGAAAAAGCAAGAAGACAGACCAATAAAATTGTTTGCCCGACGAAAAATAAATAAAGATGCAACAGAATCCATCAAACGAAATGGGAGCAAACTTCAAAAGGACTTAGCAACGCGAGGCCGTAATGCAAAAAAGTGGAGCTTAAGATATAGCACAACAGTGATGAGGAATCAAACACCTCAAAACTTCAAAGAAATATGTCATCAACGATATTTTATGGAAGAATGTTAACTTTAATTGGATGATGCGCAACTTAGTAAAAGCTAAACTGCATTGAAAACCAAGAACTTTATCCCAAGTTCACCTTGTCAGGATGCGCTTGGATAGAGAGTGCTTTGGCAACTGAAAGCACTTTAAAGAGGAAGGGCAGATTTCGTCCAAAGTGTTGCAAACAGGGCTTTCCAAGACAAGCAGGATTATCTTGAATGTAGGTTTGCAAGGCAATGTCAGGATGGTTCCAGAGACAGGAAGGACCCGAGGTATGAGTACCCATCCACAACTAAAACATAGTTTCAATAAAATGTGGTGTAGGAATGTACTCACCTCTGCGTACGGTAAATCGACATAAAAACTGTCCGGATTTTGTGAGGCAACCTGTAATTGATAGACAATGCTGTCCTTGCCTATCCTCCCCCAGTCATAGCGTTGTGATGCACACTTAAGTCTAAACATGGTCTAGGAGAACAGACAACCGAAACGGTATATAAAGAAAAAATTTACATTAGAACAATCAGTACTTAAACAGATAGTCAAAAAATACAAACAGACAATTAGCCCCATACGACCTTAGATAATTCATTCTTGAAGAGAATGATACAAGCTGGTTAGTCATCGAAAGCACCGATAATTGCAAGCGATTTAAGCTGGTAACAAAGAAGTCCTGGAATGACCCACAAAAAGCGGATAATGACGAAAAAAACCTAAAGTGCGATACACCATATACGTTGCTGCCTAACAAGGTGATCTTAGTGACGTGTTTTAGACAACAAACTCAGCACAACCATGAGTGGACAACACCGCCATCGAGCACCCACCTCTTTCTTAATTCACACCAGTTTATGATTGGCCATCAGGATCAATATGACCTCGGCATCAAAGCAGATAAATAAGCATTTTCCATCACGCATGCAAAGCGCCAAATTTAATCACTAAGAACTTTAACTTTATTTTTTTAAAGGAAGATAGAGTGCACACAAAGATTGTATTTTTCATTTACAAATTCAACATCTACTCGTAAAAGTGTCCGAGATCTAGGTAGTGAGCTTGTATGCTAAGCCATCGCTTATGTCATTTGAACACTATGAGACGCGGCAATGTGAGCCAATTAGGTTAGCACTCATGGGTGCCTATATCTCCGCTATTTATGCTTTTGATATGCGGCATGGATTTTGGTTTGAAAATGGTTGTTTTCTGGCCCTTCTAAGCGTTATTTTTTCATGAAATTACATGCTTTTTTGGCTACTTACAGTTTCATTACGGATTAGCCATCATTGTATTGCGTCGGTGTCTTAGTAAAATCGTATTTTATGTAAGTGCCTCACATATTCTCCTAGTAGACAAATACGTTAGGAGCTTTCAGGCATTGCCTCAAGCCCGTTTCACACAGACTCAACTATCAGTGTAGCTAAGCTACAGCTTACGTTCCTACACCCGGGTTGTACTAAATACCATGCTAACTACGACTACTAGATACCTGAAAGGTTTTGGACTCTACTTGAAATTTATTGAATCCCAGAGTGTTCGAAGTGCCGGTTTCGGTCACTTGGGTGGCCAAATTGTACTGAGCCGGTTATTCGGCCTTTGGGCCGTGCCAACAGTCCCCCAAGCCCTCTGTTTCCAGAATATATATATTCTGCCCCAAAACTATGCCTTCTTTTAACTTAAGGGGAATCTCGGGACGCTACATAGAGATTAGTTTTGGCCTTTTCATTCGCAGTGTTAGAGCTACTAGTACGGATGGCAGCCAAATGACTTTTGTCGGCTTAGATTTCACAACAATGTCGCATCAATATAAAACATAAAGGAGCTTGCTCCAGGTCCGACTATCTGACAGAACAGCACTCCTATTATTATGAGGGCATCAAAATTTGTTTATAAATCATTTTAAAGGAGCCTACACATTACAGACTTTGACAGATGCATTTGTTTCGCAGCGCGTTTTGTAACTATGTTGCAGACATAAATTCAACATTGCAGTCCTGTGAACCTATATCTTGACCAGGACTCCCCCGCCCATATTTATCTTAGCAATAAGAAATTGCTGCATCAGCAGTACTCAACATTCCTGCCAACCCTCGAATGCAAACTATAACCCCTCCCACTCACCGGCATCCCACCGCCCTAAGCATGCTCTTCCCATCCCCACACGTACAAAACACATCTTCCCACGACATTAAATGCGAATAAGCTACCTCATCACAACGCCATTAACAGGTCGAAATCCCTGAATATTTAAACTGACACTAGTCAATGAGTGCACAGCACTGCAACGAACTAACAGCTGAGTGCTGTCGGTTGGAGCGAAGAGGAGAGGCTTCGCACAACAGAAAAGAGGACTTGACAAGCCCCAGAAAATGACCAGTTGCCGACTTAGAAACGCCCAGTCCTAACAAATCTTACAACAACACCTGAACCAGATGGGATCAGAAGAACGCGCTAAGAGGAACAAACACACGACCTGAAGCTATTCGTGCACGCTGACCCAACCGGGCGACGGACAGAATTGACTCCCTTGACTGGTGTTAAACGCACACAACCCACTTGGAACGCAGAAAAGTGAACGGAGGGGAATCCGACTGTGCCAAAGACGTACGCCAAGCACCCAGAGATCGTTCAAGCCAATCCACGACATGCCAGCCGACCCCAAACCTAAAACTACTACGAAATTTTATTAAAACAAACCAAAACCTTGTAGGTTAGAACTACCTCAGATTAACCAGTGACGGCCGAATCGAGGCCAGACTACACAACAAGCCCCTCGAGATCCAGATTTAAAAATACATTACATCTAATCGAGGATTCTACAGAGTCCGCTACATTGCAATCATGATTTCTCACAAAGAGACCAACATTAAGCCGCAAACAATACTAGTTGCCTCATAAGAGTGACAAAACCAAACGACTAAATCGTCACTACCAGACAACAATGAGTAAGTAAGCAGTCGTTTAAAGTGTAACCGAGATTTAAAGGTTCAAAGTTTACGAAACCCCAAATTTACCACTGATAAAATGCACTTGAGGCGCAGATATCGAAATGCCATCATTCCACACAAAAATTTACTTCATATCCGTTGCTATCATACATTACTCGTTGGCTTTGGCTAGCCGTGCTTTCATACGCTTGCCATACAAACGCTTGTTGGCACGATGCTGACGAATGGCGTGGAAAGCAGAATATTTCCTGTCCGCCTCCGTAATCTCCCGAGACTTTTCAAAGACAAACTTTTGCCGAATCGACGGAAGAGCGTTGCATTGCTTCACCTTACCCTTCTCACCCTGGTGGCAAGCCACAGGCAAGATCTTGGCCTTGTTAAAGAGGATAATCCTCGACATGTACTTCCGGAGGCGAGCAACGTTGCGTTGAAGACCCTCCACAGAGCAGTTCCTTCGGCGATGGTCAACAGCGATGCCGATGGACCGAGCAATTGGACGGCTGAGGCCAGCAGCCCTGAGCTCATCCAAGCTGAAACCACGACCCGCACGAACCTTCATATTGTAGCGTAGAGTAGGGCAGTTAACGATAGGTCGAAGAGGCCCGCTAGCAGGCTTAGGGGCGACACGTCGAGCCTTGGCTTTGCGAGCCTGCCGACGACGATGCTTTCGGGCAGGCTGATTAAACCATGTCCTCACCATGGATTGCCACTTCTTGCGGAAGTGGTTTTTATGAACCAAATCATTACCATGGGCCATGGTGCTTTACTAAAAGTAACAGTTTTGGAAATGAGAGGTGAATAATGACGCGCGTCCTCGATAATGACGCAAAGGTTGCCCTTAACCTTCTAAATACACAATACCGGAGAGACATAGACAAGAAAATAAAGGACTTGCACAATGGGAAATGGTTAGAAAACAAGAGTAGAGATCACAAACAGTTGAAACCTGACAGAAGCAATGAGCCGCACGCTACCTTGATTTCTCCAGGCGAATTAAAAAGTGCCCGCTCATTGGTTAAAACAAGTGCTGACATGGAACAAATTCGCGAGATTTTTCAAAGCAAAGTTTTATTCAAAACAAGTTACAAATTGCTTTTTTGTTCTTATGAAGACAAAGCAATTTTGTGTATTGATCATTTTGGGCACTAAGTTTCATTCATTTATAGAAACACTTTTTTAATACCTAGCAGTTAAGTATATTACAACTATTTCTTTTCTAGATCAGTAATACATTTTTCGCTGTGAAACCATGGCTTTTCACGACATCTTGAACGTCTCAGAGCTATGCAACGCCACAGTAATGCACCAGAATACACAACTCGCAAAGAGCTAAGTGGTTAGCTAACTGGCACTGACCTAACGAAGTTATCTCTGCACTACAGCAGCCCACACTAAGCGTCACAGTGCTATCCAGACTGCTTTATTGAATTTCAATGAGACATTCGACGACGGATCAGACACCCAGACTCACATCCGCCCATCAGCACCACAGCCCCGAAATTCCAATGACATCAAAACAGTAGTTCGCGGTATTTATCTTTCCCAACAAAAAAATCCTTCGTAACCAATCATCAATAGCGATATCGTTCGGGCCGTTTCACATGACGCCTTGAACGGCGCGGAGGCTGCAGACCTGCCTCCGATTGCTCGTCCTCTTCCGTCTCCGGGTGAGTTGAAGTTTCGCCCTCATCAGTTGCCACAGGAGCCTCATCACCGTCACTTCTCGCATCGCCAGTGCCAGTTGACCCAGCCTCACCACCAGTATCCTCAACATCAACTTCTTCCAGGTCCTCCTGAGGTTCACAGGCGGAGACACTTCGGAAAAAAACATTATTATTTTAGATTGCTCCAATCAACTAACAGACAACCGTTAAATTTTGGACATGAAAAGGTCCTACTCTAGCTACGGGACATACTGAGATTTGCAGGTTATTTTACAATTTGAAGAAAAACAAATGAACAATTTAATTCAGAGTTTGTGCTACTAAAGCGCCATGTTAAGTGTAAGGAATAGAAAAGAAAACACACGTACTCCTCAATCCCCGAAGTTGAGGTGAATCTATAGGAGGTTTCAATTGAAGCCTCCTCCTTCTCCGCTTCACTCTTCGGAGAGGAGGCACCTGAAGTAGAGGATAGGAATTTTGTCATCAAGTAAGTGGCCGGCGAGGCGAATGTGAAGTGAGTGTTTGAGCACAACGCCCGAGCCACCTCGTCCATCTGCCCCGGACGACCTATTACCTGGAGGATACAGTGAGTTCATAAAATGCCTGCTGAGGTGAAGAAGTAGAAACCAACTTGAATTACCGTTCGATTGGGAGGAGAAAAGGTAAACATAGTGGAGGAGGAAGATACAACCGGAATCGACCCTGAAATGACAGGTTCTTCAGCAGTGCTTCTAGCCAGAGAGAATTTGCGATCTGGAAAGGAAATGTGCATTAGTCCACGCGAGGAACCAAGTCTTCCGCATGCCAACAATGAATCTTCTCAAATGTCAGGATGATTCGGGAAGTAGCGTCTGTGTCGGCTGTCAGGGAAGTTCCACACAAGTGAACAAATGTGTAAAAGGAAGACATTTTTTTGAATGGTTGAATACGCGAAAGCACACAATGATGAGGTGACTGCCATGAAAAGGCACTAACATGACTATTTTGAAACCGACATCCACATAGTTCGACGGCCCCTTGATAACGCGATCGAGGTGGACTCAACAGGAAAACAAATGAATTCATAAAAAGGAGAGAAAAAGGCATATCATACCTAATTGGAGGGTATGTGGATTAATCGTGACCTCGACATCATCTTCGTCGACTTCAAGGGAAGGCGTGTTCTCCCGACAGTCCTGAAATGAGGCATCTGACTCAGCTGCATCGGTGGTGGGCGGTGGTGTTTTCGCACACTCTGGCGGTGGTGCTGAGCGGACCTAAAGGCGAAAGTAGCGAAAGCCTTGAACGGAGTGTGCCCTGCAAATAGCTCTTATGGACATCCAAGCCGACAGCGCAAACCTTCAGAATCGATGCAGCAGGAGCAGCAGTAGCAGAGGCAATTGTGGGCCTGCTCAACTCTGCCTCGTGCATTTTTCCTACTTCCGTCCAGAAGTCTGACCTCGGACGAGGAGAAGCATTGTCTGAGGTATCTGAACTGGGTCGGAGAGGATTTCTGGAAGTCGTGGACGTCCGCTTGCGTGCCATTGGCAATGGACTCACCACTGAGGCGGAATAAAGTATTCTGCGAGAAAAGAGTAGCACCTTTGAAAGTCTACTTTGCCTTTCTGGAAGGGAAATGAACTAATCACTTGTTTCTAACCAACGATACAGGCTACGGTCCTGGGCAAACTCATGCGCATGACGGAGCAAATCATCAGGTTAGCTCCTTCTTAACGCTAATAATAAACGTTTTCGGGGATGGCTGAAGGCGTTACACTTTCTGTAGCATGGATAGATGTGACCGCCCTGTCGACTTGTCGAAAACTCATCCAATGAAAGATTTCCAACAAAGGAAAGTTAAAACTCACTGTTGCAGTTTTCTACTCAGCTTCCGGGCGCTGTCGGTAATCCTTGGCTTTATTGGCGACCTCGTCTCAAAGGGTTTTTCGCCCCGAAGCACGCGCTGAGCTCTACAGTTTGCGAAATAAGGAAAAAAAGTCAGAATCACTTAGATTGATTGGAGACACCTACACATTATAGTAGTTCCAGAATTCTGACGCCTGGTTCTTGTCGGTAGTGGAAGGTTGAACAGAGAGACGACGACCCCTAGGGGTTACAAACCGCCTTAGTAGAGGTCCTGTTGACGGTGCAGGAGAGGCATGAGTGGAATCGAGCTCCACACATTCAAGGTGGACTTCGTTAGTTGAGTTTTCCTCGGTAGAGTTAGCATCGATAGGAGAGGTGAATTGATCGTTGGAGTGATTGGGATTGACAAGAGTGGAAAAGGGAAAGAGGTATTTAAGGTGTGGGAGGCAGTAGGATATGGTGGACGACATGGCACGGATGATTGGGGTTTTAGAAAGTTTTTGAGTGCTGTGTTGTGACATTTGTGAGACGATGTCTGCGTCAACCTCGGCGAGAAGATCTTGTGCTTCCTGCAAAAAGAGACGCACACCACAATAAAAAGGCAAAAGAGGGAAGAAAACGGACCCACTGAAGGGATATGTCACCTTGTATTGTGCTCGAGCAACGAGACAGGCATAGAGGAGTCGATTCTCGCCTCTACGGCGCATATCAGAGAAGATGACATCTGCCTCCCATGCTGTCAAACCGAGGTTGATGAAGTCCAAGAATCGACCGTCTGCATATGGCAAGAGCGAACAGCTGCTTAAACAACTTCCCTTGAATGTGAAAGTAGGAGCAGTAATCGGCCGTGTCTAGGCTTGTCCACTGACAACCGTCACCTGACTGATCCACGACCCTGTGCATGAGGGATTTTAGGGTCAAATCTTGATTAAATTTTGCGAGTATGTCGAGCAGTCGCACGACGTGAATGCAGCTGCATAGCGTGACGAAGTTTCTTGTGAACGAAGCCACGAAACCCATGCACACTTGTGCGTAGATGGGATTTTCGGCATCAGGAAAACGCGAATCGCCTCCATGAAAGTCCACTATCGTGCATGGCCTTGAAGGTGCCGGTCCAAAGTGAATCGGCTTGACCGAAGGCATTAAAATTATTTCTATTCCTACTTTAGGCACGGTTTTAACACACCCAACTGTCATTTGTCACAAAATTAGCAATAAAACATAACGATCAAGCCACAGGTCTTACGCTTTCTAAATGTGTCAGCCACCTCCAGAAGCACTTTAGCTGCAGAGTCATGATCATTCTGTTGGAAGTAGAGCCGTCGAGCGTGGTAAAGGGTAGGTAGAATACTTCCGCATGACCCGATGTTGCCCACATGCAGTAGAGATAAAGGTGATGACGACAAGGGGTCAGAAATTGGGGCAAAGAGATCGGCCAACTCGGTCTCTCCACAGCGAGAACAGTATTCTCCCACCACCCTAGCCTGGTCGGGAAAAATCTCGGGCAGTTGACTCAATGAAGTCACTTGACCCGTGGCCACGAGACTCAGACGCGAACAGAGGACATCCTGTTACACAAAAGAGCGCTTGATTCGAGTCTTGCAGAAAAATAGGTGAAAATACTGTTGGCAAGGTAAGCTTACGGGGAAGCGAAAACGGTCTATCAGCCAGAGGGTTCTGACAGTGGAGACATAATTTTCAAAGTCGGGAAACTCACTGACAAGCTGGTTCACGACATATTCTTGCTAAACAGGGTGAAAAACAGGAGTTAGTGTTCAAAAAAGAAAAAAAACTCTACAATTGAATGAAATCAAACTAGTCGAAATGATTCTGACAATACTATACGAGTAGCTTTGCCAAAAAATTGGCTGGCTTAAATTAGTAGGAAAAAGACACAGGGGAGTTCATCTAGCTTGGAGGCGACAGGGACCAACAATGTGGAGGAAATCGAGCTCAGATGCCCTACTCACCAGTCTGACAGCCCGAGCCACCGGTCCAAAACAGGAGGTACCTGCCTCTTTGTCCGTCTCCGTAGCAAGACGTACTCGCCTGACATGGTTTGCCTCCTGACTCTCTTTACTGTCACAACTTCTCCTCCTATCCTCGTCCACCTTGCCGCCATGGAGGGCGTTGACAGCGACAGTGTCAAAGAGGAGGAAGGTAAAAAGCGCTAAGTGAGTGAGAGGCAGTTGTGGCCCCGGTGGGAAGCATTGCCACAAGGCGCACACGGACCGAAGGTGGCGGGGAGGATAGGCGGTGGTCACCTCCGACTCAACAGCCGCTGCTGTTTCCTCATCCGATTCTGCCGTAGATAATAGGTGACGAAGGTGGTCCATGATGCGACCAGTGATGAAAGGTGGAGTAGGAGGGATGGATGTCGATCCGTGTGCCGATTGGAGCTTGGCAAGAAAATCACTGACTTCAGTGGGGTCGTAGGGCGACAAGGGGCCTTCACTGCAGAGCAACAGACAAGAAAATTAACAGCCGCTAGGATTTCCATTGCTCTAAACTACGCTTTCATGTATTCTTAAAGCATTTAACTGTCAATTTAACTTATAGGGAGTCGGTGAGTGAACAACGGACAAGAAAAGAGTGCACGTACCTCGATGCCCTCAACCGATAAGCATGTTCAGAGGCCTGTGGCAGTAGACCAAATCGCAGAAGTAGGCATACCGAGTGGGTGTACACCGCAAGCATCCGAATGACTTTGAGTTTTGCCTCAGCTGAGACCGTCTCCCCGCTTTCACCATCACGATCAGCTACGGGCATCACCACCTCGGCAATATCCGCCAGGGCTCGAAGCTGCGATTGAAAGACGCCACAGTATTTGGCCATCACATAAGCAAAAGGGGAGACAAAGATCAGAACTCACGGAGTGAATGCAAAGACTTAGGTCTTTGATTCCTTCCACGCTGAGCGGTGAAGCATCTTCATCAGTACTGAAGACAGGGTTAAGGAGATCTTCCAGACAGCTCTTTTTGCCCAACCATCGAAGCCACAGCCATCGACGCATAAAAGCACGTGCGTCGAAATCTCCGTCCGCTACAGCAGCAGCAGATGTGGCAATCAAACCCGCCAGTGCTTTTACCTCCCTAAACATTCCATGCTCAAGGAGGCAGTTGGCGATGATAACCCATGTGGGGGAGAGGTACTTAGATGTGCGTATTTTTCGATCCTTACGAGGTCTCTTGGAGGACCTCCCACCAACATCTTGGTCAGACAGGATTCTACGCTTCCTATCACCGCGCGGAGACAATGGGACGATGGCGCCTTCAAAGTAGTCTGCACTTTCCTTCTCTTCCTCTGCATCCATCATTTCCATCTGTTTCAGGAGACCTGGAGGCGGGGTTTCAAGCCCAATCGCTTGACGAGTGATCCACTCACTATCTTCGGCCTCCTTTAGAATCCGAGGTATACCATAAGCAGAGTCGTCTAATTCCTGGATCAAACCACAAGCCACAGCCTCCGTGATCCAGTCAATTGGATCAAAAGGGATGGAGGAAGAGGGCGAGTCAATGGCAGCAGGGATTTCTCGAAGTACTAACTCCTGACGAGAAACGAACTTAAACGACGCACAGGCCACAACATGATCTGGACAAAAGTAGATGAGAAGAATGAGCCTTACCTCTGATGAAAGGCACCAGCGCCTTGAAAGCATGTGAGGATGGACGAAGTTGGGACTCAGGAATAGGGTTTCGGAGACCCTGGCAGCCGCGGAGAGGACAATCCTTAGTAGTGGTGAGGTCGCCACAGAGCCTCAAAGCGCAAAGCTCACGACGATAGGCGACTGCCCAGAAGGCGAATATGGTGTGAGGTAGAATATGGGCAGTCTAGATGAGGGAAAAGAAAATTACATAAAGGCGAGTAAAATGTGAGGTAAACAAGAACGCACCAGTGGATGGGCTCGTGAGGAGTTCAAACTTGCGTCGTAGACGGCAAAGAAAGAGTTGTCTGATCTAAAGGAGAAATAGAGAAGTCGGCTAGGTGATAAGCAATAGGTTAAGGATACATCAAATTATTAGATCAATGGTGATTGGTGAATGAAAAGACCGGGCATAGATGAGGTGACAGAGGAATGAAAAGGTCCCGAATGTGTCAGCGAATTTGGATAGGGTAAATGGGACAAAGATGAATAAACGAAATGGTTGGCATAAAGACGGAAGATTGAAAGGCTGTACGGATAAGTCAGGACTGAAGGCATGATTCACAGATGAGTAATTGGTGAATGGATGGGGATGAGTGGATAGGTAAGAGATGAAATACACATAAAATCTACTAATAGATTGAAAATAGATGGGAAGGTGGATCGAAGACCAATAATGGATGGAGGTGGGACAGACGAGCAAATGAATCCGGAGCAGAAAGATTGACGGCCGCGTAGATGAGGCCCTTGGGGCTAGTTGATTCAAAAAAAAATATGCAGGCAAAAGGACTAAATATTGGCGAGCAAGTAGCTAGATGGGTGGACGATTTTTCGGATTGGAGAACATCCAATAAATCGAGAGAGAGAGAGAGAGAGAGAGATTAGAGATGGACGGACACTTGGATAGCTTATAGGTGAATGTGTGGGCGCGTTTAAAATAAATGGGTAGGTTAAATAACGTAGCTATGATCCTGAGTGTCAATGGGTAGGTGAGTGGATTCGCATGCATGGATTTGAGAATTAACAAGGCGTAGACTACGTAAGTCCCAATGAATGCGCGAATGGATTGAGGATGGATGGATGAATTAAAGATGAATGGATTCAGGAGAGGTTTGTGATTGAAAAGGTGGATGTGTTAGAGATGGATGGATCCGTGAGAGACTGAAGGGTGGATTCGGAATTAACGGTTAAACAAAACCACAGAGAGCAGATAGATGGGTGATTAAACGATGTAAGAGTGTAGAAAAAATGCAGAAAATGAAAAGATGAAGCAGAAGTGGTTGAATCTTGGTTTCGTGGATGAGTAAAAATCGGCTTGATAAAAGCTTGGTGGTAGGATAGATTTAAGAGAGAAGGTTGAAAGGAGAAGAGATCGAGTGAATTGCCTCTGGATGGGTAAGTGATTAAATAAGTAAATAAATACTTGGATAGGCATACCTGATGGAAGTGGGCATCTGAGCATGGTACCACCGATCTAAATCGAATAGTCCAATCCGTACAATATCTGGAGCGGCACGCCACACCAGGGCCGTGAGGCGATTTGACCTAAGGCCATAATTGTTGGAGTAGTTGGTGCCCAATGACTGGATAGAGGTGAGGAGGGCTCCATTTGCTGACCAATGCGATGCCGCATTGTCCGTAGAGGCTGTTATGGGGGTCAGGAAGGCCGAGAGGCGTTTGGAGGCGCCGTATAACTCCTGTAATGCGCAGACGTAATGTAAAAAATACAAATGCAGTGGAACACGAGTTGAAAGAAGAATGGGTGCTAATATCTACAGGAATGGTGTACCTCATATTCGTATAGAGTGTCTTCGGTATTTGGCTGGGTGTGTTCGGTGCGTTTTCGAAAACCCAGTTGGAAAAGAACAACTCTCGGACTAAAAGACAAGTGGAGCAACATTTAAAAGTCCAAACAACCACATACATGAGAGGAAATAACAAGTCCGGGACAAAATATTAGCCAGGACAACAATTGACGGTGCCGATGAGGAAAAAATGAAAAAAAAAGTTTCTTTCCTTTTGGCTGTTCTTGGCCTTTCAGAGCTTCATCAAAAACGCATACATAGCATTTTGTGTTTTAAAATACCAAGGCCTAACTTGAAAACTTTTCTAACACCACTAGCAACAGGGATCTCAATAGGCCTCAACTCCTGCTTGATTTAAGGCTACTTATCAGTACTGGTGGAAAGGAGCAACCCACTTGACGGCACCGCAAGAAGGGGAAGAGGAGGAGGAAGGGGGAGGAGGAGGAGGAGATGAATCAACGGAGGATGACCTCCTTAGGGCCTGCCAGCCAATCCAGAGAAAGCAGCAATAGCGAGGGTCGTCAGAGGGCTCCGAGAAGGCACAGCTCACCGTGGCAACGGGCACGGAGGGCAACTCGCGGTAAGTGTAGCTGGATTGGCAAGGGAGAACGGATTAGTGGTCCAACTTGAAGTTTAAGCACATCAATAACTGCAACCACCAAGCCAAAAAAAACTTTGATATTACGATGAAAAAGTGCAAAAAAAAGGAGATCCTTCCGAGATATGCTTGAAGGCTTGGGGAGGGAAAGAGATTGTCAGGTCATTGACATCCGATAAATTGTTAGAATTGGTTCAATAAAAATATAAAAACGCTATGATTTAAAACATGTTCGAGTCGGAAAGGGAAATTTTAAGTTTGCACGCTTTCAACTGGAGAGTCAAAAATCGTTTACAGAAAAAAAACGTTTGGTAAGTCATAAAAATATAACGTTGTTAATGTAAGATCTAGCGGACGAGTAAGTCTGTGCAGTTTTTGGCATAGATGTCGGAAATAACTCGCATCCTGTCATCATTACATAACAGAAAACGAAATTAATGCGCCATGAACTCTCTAGAATGTTGACGTGAGCGATAAAATGCCATTAACAAAAAGTTGTGGCGTATAGAATCGTTCCTATGCATCAGTTCTAGCGAAAAACTGTAACTAAGAGCTACACATGGCATCGCCAACATGCTGCGCCAGAGCATAGTATCATAGAGTGGAAGGGAAGCAAATTACTCAATCGAGAAGTGTCTACATCAGTTTGCACTCCGGCCATAATGATAGAGGAAAACTCAACTCGTAGTTCATGGCTAACGCACATAAGCTGAAGTTTTGTCAGACTCCACATCTGCCATCCACCAAAGTCGAAACCGACGACAAGGCTTTTGATCTGGGGGACGTACTGCAAAAGGGTGACTCTCACGGAGGCTGCAATTCGAGATTATGAAGGATAGAGTAGTGAGACTTATTTTCAATGTGAGTATCAGATTGAGGGACACTGGTTACTCACAGGACGGAACCTTGGCAATGGTTTCGCCACGAGGCGTTTGGTAGTGGAAACTGTTCAAAGAGATTCTTGATGCTAAAAGGGAGGAACAATGTCTAACTATCTAGTGTTGCCACTAATCCGCTCTCCATGGCAGTTGTACATGAATACCAGGTACTTTGCAACTTTACAGTGGAGAGATTCACGGGCTGACAGCGCATTTATCGGTAATTTGGCCATCTCAATCCTTCATTCCCAAGTTAGTCATTCAAACACCTTCTCAACTACAACCACCTTCAACTTAAACATAATCATGAAACCCTAGTTAGATTCCCAAATAACATCCATGGGTTCATGCTGCCATGAACTACCTAGAAATTGTCAGTTGTACACGCTCCCAACCCCTCCCCACTTCCACACTAGTCGAATAGATCCCTACACTCGAAGGGAAAGCAACCAGATCGCCCCAATTTGAATTGTAATATTTAGCGTAGAATATGTTGGGCAAACTTCTAAGCGTTTTTTTGATAATAATATGCATTAGCCAAAGTTTTAGCATTAAACAAAACTCCGGCCTAAATTAAAAAATCCGCACCACTAGATATTTGTAGGAAAAAGCATTGGAGCCTTTCAATTGATAAGTCTTCTCGTTACTTAACCGTTCCATTAGCGGGAAATTTTTGCAGGTGACGTGATTGAGTTACTTAAAAGTACAGGACTGGAGCGTACCGTTCAGATTGACTAAGGAATGCTCCAACAACTGGGAGAATGGAGATAATAGTTCCCCCTTCGAAAATGACTCAAGACACTGTTCGACTGAGACGCAGACGCTAGGTTCCGCACGTGGCCTTTCTAGCTTCCAATCTAAACAAAGATCTGAAAAAAAGCATTTATGAGAGGTCTATCAAACCAACAAAATGGTAAAAAAAATGTAACCAAAGAAATTACCTAATAAAGCCAAAAGGCCACACTCAAAAGCAACAACAACCATGCCATCGAAAGAAGGAAATGATTTATGATCCACGGCTATCGCATGGATAGTTTCAGCCCTTCCACGAAGAGAAATAAATCGGGTAAAATTTACTGGCTTCTCATCACTTATGTTTATAAGGCACACAAGTGATCGTTTTGGCCTGACGTCTTGTGAAGGTGCAAAAAGTACAACCATACTTGAAGAAGAGGGCAAAAAAGTGACTTCAGCAATTATCCAGGACTGAGGAGCATCGATTGGCCAGTTTTCCAATGAGGCAAATAAGCCATCGGCGTTGAATGGAGACCATGAAAACTGTTTACCATTAGCAAACTGGCAGTGAAGACGATTGGGAGAGTAAGCACAGATTGTGGAACCCGTTGGAGTGAAGATGAAGTGGGGCAGCTTAGTGCTCTGGTCGAATAACTCAGCAGGTCGAATTGAACCATGTTTAATAACGAGATCGTCACAGTCAAAAGGCGCCGTGCAAACCGAAGATTCCACTGACTGCATGACGATCGAGTGCTGAAATCACATAAAATGCAAAAGGAGCATTGATTTGGCCCAAAAAAGTTACTAAGACAAAACCAAGTAGAATTATTGATGCGGCTTTAAAAAAAGCACAAACGATGGTGGTACACATACAAAAACACGATACTACACAAACATCGTGATTGGGCGCTGGCTATTGGCTCATTCGGAATACCGGGGAGGATTCGAACTGTAAATTAACTCGAAAAACATTCAATCGAAAATAACAGGCGTGGTGTAACCAAATTAAATGACAATAACTCTTGATTTTTTACATTGGTTTCACAACAAGCAGACTGCTAAAAATGCAGACTCATTGTTTGTGCACACCTTAACACTAACTTCGAAACGAACCAGATATAAGGAAAATGCTTTTGACTTAATAAGGTAAGGTAATTTGGGAGCAAATCATAAAAGGCATAGAAAAATGGGACAGTCGTATGCAAAGTGCTTGATTACAATACACACATAGTGCCATCGGTATGATCCAGAGGTCATTAAGGCAAGCCCATGTATAAAAACGGGGCCTAAAAATGACAAAAAGTTATATTAAAGTGTGCAGCAAATTAAAGAGCAATTATTAGCTCTTCTACGTTTTAGAAATTTTTCTTAAGGCTTTCCTTGATCGGTCCTTGCGTCGGTTATCACATTGAATACGATTATCATGAAAACAACCTCATATCAACCAACTGCAGCCGAAAAGCTATCTCTCTGTAAGGTTAGTTACACTGTTTAAAAATTATGATGATTTCGCCTTTTCACTCAACTTGAGGGCTGTATACAAGGGAAGTGGTATATTAAAGCCAAACGCGTTGGTCCTTCTCCGCTTGTAGGAGCACTGTGTAGCGCCCCAAGACTTTCCTTAGGGTAAAAAATGCATGGTACCAGTGCTGAATACATATATTTTGGAGACAGAGGGGTTGGAGGCTGTTGGCATGACCCGGAAGCCATCCAACCGGCTAGTACAGTGTGGTCACCCAAGTCACCGAAACCGACAGTCCGAACAAACAATGTGTCACACACTGACTTATAGGCGGATTTATGTGTGTTCCTCCTAGTTATTTAGTTCACACTTCGCGTTGTGCACCCATCCATATCTGAGCATTCTTCAGCTGGTGGACAGTTCAAAGCACTATCGAAAGTCACTTATTTGCACTTTCTGACTAACGTTAGTGATAGTTTGATATCAAACTTAGTGGGCGCGTACAAAAATTTGGTATATTAAGCTGCCGACAGGATCCCTATTTGGCACAAAACCATGGAAAAGGCCTCAAATGGACCTTTTACAACTTTTTTTGTTGCAAATTACAACTGATTCTCCTACCTGAAACACATAGCCCTTCATCGTTACTGCGTAGTCTATCAACCAAGAATGGCAATTACGCAAGTTGTTGTTTGCTACTAGGGTAATACATTGTTTGTTCGAACTGCCGGTTTCGGTCACTTGGGTGGCCATATAGTACTAGCCGGTTGGTCGGCCTTTGGGCCGTGCCAGCAGCCCCCAAGCCCTCTGTTTCCAGAATATATATTCTGCCCCATTACTATGCCTTCTTTTACCTTAAAGGGAGTCTCGGGACGCTAAAATCAAGTTGCTGTTTTTGTTGCAGCAGTTATGTGGTAGCATCGTCCAAAATAGCTCCTGAAGTGAGAAAGTAATGAACATTTTAAAACGACTGGTAGTCAATGCAAGGGATCGAGCATTGCTGGTAACTTTCTAAACGAGAAGCAGAGATTGAGATTAAGCTTTGTTGCTGCATGCTTCCTTTTTGAAGACGGGTTTTTGCTTCGATGGCTGTTTAGAACAGGTATTTATCACGTTTTCTTTTCAAAAAGGTTGCACTGAGTTTATTTACAAAATTATTGCCATTCTTCCTAATTTTTGAAATTGTAATGGTGCGTTTGAAGTGTGTAATTCTTCCGCTTAGAGTCCTTATTTTAATTGCCCCTTTATTTTAATGATATGTCCTACCTTCGTGCCTTGGTACTACATTTAACTCACCATGAGCGTGTCTGCAACTTATGTGATATCTAGGGTAAAGTCGGAGAAGGTTGTCACATATGTTACACCCCAAGGAAAAGGTGTACGTGTTACCAGAGAAGTTTATTTACGTAAAAACATACCTTGTCGCACACAGTTATGCCCCAACAATGAATGTCATCTTGGTAATAGTTTAGTTGTATTTGCGGATATTTTTAAAGGCTTTTCTCTTCCATCAGATCTCCGAAATATCGTAATTATTGATGGCTTTTATGCCCTAAATTATTGGGAAATCTTTGAATCTACAGAAATCCGGGGCATTGTTGTGACTCTGTCCTCGCTCTGCTATGTAAGCACTTGGTGTTTGAAAGTTAATGTCTTTTTAACTTTGCATAAATTGGCTAATTGCATCGATTTCATCAGGCTCAGCAGCAAGCGTTATCAAAGGCCGTGTATAATCGAATTCGAACATGTCTGTCTGACCCAGTTCAATGTTGTGTCTTGTTCGACAACGAGTTCCACGAGGATTGTTTTCGACAATCTCATCCTGGTGAATCTGCTCTAGACTACACCACTCGCCTCAACTGGATTGCTGCTCAGTGGTACCGGAGCCACTTAGGAGGAAAGGTTAATGTCATTCTCCTTACGAATAATGCTGAAGTCGCCGTTGAGCTAGCTAGAAGAGACCCACCTAACGATGGCGTCTTGGTGATGGATTTATCTACGTATCTCCAAACTCATCACTCAAATTTGACTACAGTTCGGCTGCTCCATGATTCCCTCAGTGCCTCGCTGAAATCGAATCGTGCTGAACAGAATGAAGCGACGTCTATCACAGCTGCGGCGGCCACAACTTCCAGTCTGCCTCAACAACCTGCACAGGGAGACGTCTACCCTGCTCACCTTCCGGAATCCGCCCTCCTTGCCGGCGTTCGGTCGGGTCAGTTTCTTCAAGGTGTTTTGCGAGTCTCGCGTTTTCGATCCTCAACGGAAGCGGTTGTCGTACTCACGGAGTAAGTAGGCATTTTAAGTTCGAAACCCCCGGCTTTCTTTTACACTGGACTTTTTTCATTGTTGGTTGGATTTATGAACCACCTGTCCCCCTCCCTTTGTGTAGTGCTAGTGCTCTCAAGCACCAGGCAGATACCCAGGACACAGAGTTTGCGTCACGCTCCGAGCTGGCGATAAACGGAATGGCGCATCGAAACCGCGCAGTTGATGGGGATATTGTGGTGGTCCGGTTGCTGCCGCGAAATCTATGGACCACAATGTCAAGTAATCTGATGCCTTCCGAAGCAGGTATCTTTTTTGGGCATACCTTATTGGATCTTAACTTTGTGCATCGCTTCTTGAGATCTATAAATACCCCTAGACCATGCTTTGTTTCTCAATACTACGTGTTCAAAGTGCTTGCTTTGTTTTAAATATGCTGCCGTGGCAATACCATAGGAAATTCATCTTCATTTACCATTTTTACAATTAGCTCCTTGCCAGTGTATCAATTTTACTCAGCAGTTCTGAGTGACGGATGTTGAAGGCATTTTTCGGCGAGCAAATATTTGAATAAACTTAATGTGGCATGCTCATCCTTCAACAGTCTTTTTCCCAATTAGGTATCGCGGAGGCAACGGTTTCTAGCCTGGACAATGCTGGTGCTGTAGATGAAAGTGGCGAGGCCGAATCAAAAGTCGGTGGTGTTGGCGGAGATATCGCTGCTCAATCTGCCCTTAGCCCCGGTCTGCCCTGTGCTTTTGTGGTCGGCGTGTTGACTCGGAATTGGCGCGACTACGTTTGCACCTACGTGCCACGTGAAGGGCAAGAGGACAAAGGTGCTCTCCTTTCCTCCACTCCCGGTTGGATCGTCGCTACTCCCTGGGACAGACGCATCCCTCGAGTTCGCATCTTTACCACTGAGCCGTCCAAATTGATTGGAGTTAGGTATGTTCGAGCATCTATGTCGATAGCTTTCGAATCGACGTCGATCCCAATTCTTATGGAATTGTCTGGCTCTTGGCTGACCTTGAGTGAATGGTTGAGGCACCTGAATCTAGAGTAGGTCTTATTTTATCCACACACAGAAGAGTTGGGAGTTCTGTTGTATATTTTCCTTTCTTTCTGGGCGTCAATGCTGTTAAACTCGATAGAAGAACCAACGTGATGCTATCATGGAGTTTTTATGTATTGGAAGTCCTGTCGATAGTACTATGCCTTAAAGGTTTCTACGAGTTCCACTGTTACGGCCCTCGCGAAATGTGCTGCAATGGCCTTTGGCTAGACTATGTTATCCTGCTAACGTTTTGTCGCGCATCTCAGTCACTTTTAATGGGGGTTTGTTTAAAAAACAAAACTATTTAAATGCAAAGTGCTGAGAGCGTTTAATAACCCAGAATCTATCCCCTAGTTCCAAGTTCAAATTCTTTTTTGAGGCATGACTTCTTTCCCACCACAATCACTCTGTTGCAGCAACTAGCATTTTGCACCTCAGCTTTTCGACCACTTTTCAGATTACTCATTTTCTATGCCGTATTCCTTCGGTTTCCACGATCACTTTTTGGCTTCCAAATTTATTCACAAATTTCGCATTCTCCTGCCAGTGGACTGAAGTAGTGGATGTTATCGGCTCTAAAGGTTTGACTTCTTTCGTCTGCGTTCGGTATCGCAAGTTGTAGAGAGGTCAGTCAGTTCGGTAAAAGTAGGTAGTCAGCAGTGACCACTCATCGAATACTCGTATATGCGTTTTCATATCTAAGCAATGTAGAGTTGATTCACGAAGTTGTTCCATCTACTATCGCTCTATTGCAGATTTGTTGTCCGAATGGATCGTTGGGACGCCAATTCCAACTATCCCAGTGGTCACTTTGTCCAATCCCTCGGTCCAATTGGTGATCTGGAGACCGAGACGCAGACCATCCTCGTGGAACACGGTCTGGCATACCGACCCTTTACAGACATCCAGCTGGACGAGTTGAAACACCTCGCTGCTGCACGCGGTGCCTGGCAGGTTGATCCCGCGGAGGTCGCTCGTCGACGTGATCTCCGCTCTCCATCTGTCTCCGGCAATCCCCTCTCTGAGGACACTCTTGTCTTTTCCATCGATCCACCCGGTTGTGAAGACGTCGATGATGCTCTCTCCGTCCGTTGGCTTGGAAGTGAGACCGAAGATGTCTCCGCAAGGCGTATCCAACTCGGTGTCCATATTGCTGATGTGACTTACTTCGTCAAACCAAATGGCAGTCTTGATGCAGAGGCACGGAGACGTTCTACCTCGGTGTATCTTGCTGATCGTCGCTACGACATGTTACCGGGCATTCTGAGTGGTGATGTTTGTTCCCTCTGGAGTGGAGTCGATCGGTAAGTTAATAACCACTTTCCTTCTAAGAAGTAAGTGCGATGACATTCGTTTACTTTATTGTGCAGGTATGCGGTGAGCGTGATATGGGAGCTTGATCCAGTTAGTCTGGAAGTACTGGACGTCTGGTATGGACGTACTGTCATCCGTTCAGCCTACAAAATGACTTACCAGGCCGCGCAGACTATTGCAGACCTCAAAGATGTCGGCACAGAAATCGAACCCAATGCGGAGAAAATCCTCTCCAGCTTAGGTGGCCTGAAGGCGGTAGGTGAACTCGTCCCAGAACTTGCGAACCAATCAAAGGCCAAGGTTCTCCCCTCTCTGGCAGGACTCTATTCAGCCATATGCATGCTCATTCGTATCGCTTCACAGATTCGTCATCTGAGAATCGATCGAGGTGGTCTTGAACTAGATTCTGTTGAGGTTTCTGTAAAATTTGAGAATCAAAAGGAGCGAACTGGAGCCCTGGAAGACATCATACCGAAGGAGGCACTGGAAATGCATTCCACTGTGGCGGAAATGATGATTTTCGCCAATCATTGGGTTGCGAGGCAGTGTCTAAAGGTTTTTCCTGAGCGATCGTGCTTACGACGGCATCCACCGCCGCGACCAGAGTTTTTCGACGAACTGAAACGTTGTGCCGCTTCGCGTGGCTTTCACTTAGAGGTGGGGTCCAATAAGGCCTTGTCTGCATCACTTGCCAAGTGTGTGGATCCCGTGGATCCTGAAGTGAACAACATGCTACGGCAGTTGGCAACCAGAGCGATGACCAACGCGCTGTACTTTTCAACTGGATCAGAGGATTTAACGAGAGATCTATTTGGTCACTACGGTCTGGCGTTGAATCTCTACACCCACTTCACTTCGCCTATTCGACGCTATGCGGACGTTATCGTAAGTGTAGAAAAATCAACTACTGATGTCTTTAAAAGTAAATCATTCTGATAGTTCACAATTTTCACTAAAATGGTCAGGGTGATTTAACATGCGGCAGTGAACATTGGATGCGCATTGGGCGAATTCGTCAGCTTTCAGCACATTTTTGCATGTTTTACCGTGGTTTATACATCCAAAAGACAAAAAAATTGTTTTTGTGCATGTCAGTGGTAATATTTGGTGTCCCTTGTTAACAAACAAGATATGCTATTTTTATTAATCTGTTAATCTTTTAAGGTACAATTCACTAACTATTTGGGTCCATAATTTACATCACGGCTTTTGTTAATGCTTTTTTTACTATAGTCTATGAACACACTTCTTTTTTATGGATTTTAATGTGTATAAATTAAAAACTGCAATTTTTTCTGAGTGAATTATCTGCTTTGCCCCTTTGAATGCCAAATTTTGAGATAAAGTGTTGGTTTTTCTAAGTAGTTGTGGGCACCACCTCGAGCTTCATAATACTTACTTGCAAAATGACTGAAATGCTATTTTTTCTATCATCCGCGCTTTTCTATTTGAGCAAAGGTCCATCGCGTTCTACTGGCAGCAATTGAGCAGTCTACCGTCATGACGATCACACCGACGCCTCCCAAGGGGCTCTATGAACACGATGAATTGGTGGTCATATGTCGACACATGAATGAACGTCACTGGGCAGCCCAGCAGGCACAGCGCAGTTCCATCGAACTCTTCCAAGCTCTCTTCTTCCGAGACAAACCGGCGGACGATCCTTGTCGCTATGCGGATGCTATCATTTACCAACTGCGAGGCTCTAATGGCTTCTCTGTTATGGTACCAAGGTAGTTAGTTATTGCTTTCCTTCATTTTATTTTAAAGCACTCAGAACGCATTTGTATTCGTCGAAGCCTATTGTTTATTTTGTAACACATCAAAGCGCTGCTGAAACTGCAGATCTGGTGCATCCTTATCCCCATGTCTCAACAATCTTCGCGTCCTTCTAGTTCATTCAGCTGCCTAAATCTAAGGCTGGCATAATTTTTGACACGAGGACTAGCGCTGTCACCTCTTACTTGTGGTCCTACTCCTGGTTAACTTAGTGTGTGGAGGCTTCTGCACGTCCACTTATAGCCTTAACTTTTAAATCTATCGGTTTTATATCTCTATTTCCTGCATGCTTTACTTTTAATTGCTGCGCTTCAATATTGTTCACTATTCTACACAAATAATTAATTGATAACACTGGCTAAAGTTCATTGTATTTGTAAAATCACGTAAGTATCTGAGTTTGGTGGATTCAAAATCGGATCCTTTCTCTTTTATGGAGTACCCAACCCGTTACATTAGTCGTGCCTAGTCTCGTTACCTTTTGATCTAAAACGTGCCTTTTGCACAGATACGGTCTGCGAGGTAACGTGTGTCTCAAGCAAGCGGATGGTCGAATTGCTTGGGTGTCTGACGCCAAGTCAGGCCGTATCACCTGGCTGCCGATGGACGTGCCTTGTGAGGTATTTTTCCCTCCCTCTTCCGAGAAATCTGCAATTTAGATGTCCTCTTTTTTCTCCTTTTGTGTGACTTCTTTCAGATCGTTCGTAGCCCTGTTTCTACGGACGCAGGATCAATTGGATTGCCCATATGCGATCAACTAGAGGTAGTTAAGTCCAATGGAGGGCGTCAAAGCTACCGCATCTTCGACCATGTTACCGTGTACATTACAATAGCCGAGTCCACGGCCCACAGTCTAAATCTTCGACTGGAGCTATATGCAAAGGCGCCTAAAAGACTAAAAAGAGGGGAAATTGAGCTCCCTCTACCAATTGCCAGGGGAGACGATGGTTTTAAAATGCACGCAGATGCGGAGATGGTTGAGGTTTGTTTGAACTATCTATTCTTCGAGACATCTGTCTAAGATCCCCTTCCAAGCTACTGACCTATCTGTCCCTCCCTCTTCTGTACTCCTCTTTAGTGTGTTCGGGCGATGAATATGGACAAGAGGAGGAAACGGAAGAAGGAGGGCGAGACGGAGGGAGAAGGAATGGTCGAGGGAGATTTCGACGAACCGGAGAAGATGAACGAGCAGAAGGCGGTGATTGCGCAGTTGCATACTCCTTCCTCTTTTTATCATCAATTTCGAAAGCTTCTACGTTCTGGGGATGCCGGCTGTGAAGGCAGTGGTGGCGTTGCGTGACTGGCATTTGTATCATTTCGTATAAATTTGCTAGTTTTTTCGTAATTTCTTGTATTATTTGTGGAAAGGAGCCGTGGGGGGATTTGGTTGACTGTAAGCCGGTTCGCAGCGCGGGATCGTGGTGATAACAGCAGTTGGACGGGACGCGATCAAATGCTTCGCACCCAAGGGTGTAGTTCTATCTTGATACCACGGCTCTTAGCCCAGAGCATACTAGTTTGGGGCCTTTTGTGTGAGAATGACGAAGGGTAGATTATTACTTCCTTGTTTAGAAAAACGACTAATGATCAAACCTTTTTAGATACTACTAAAATCACCTTCCTGAATCGCATAATGTGTAATCAGTGCCCTTATAAAAAATCAGCTAGTGTTCTGACGAAATTTATTTGGCTTTCTTGAAGCAATTTAATGACAGTTATGGGTCACCTTGAGATTTGTTCTCTGTGTTTATAGGACTCAAAAGCTTGTGGTAATTCAAAGTAGTAATACGGTTGGTACCTTGCAATAGCATCTAATAACGAGGTTATGCCAACAAATCAACCTCTTGGATCCAGTAATGCTAACCGAAATGGGAATTTTCCCAACGTAACTGAGCCAATGCCGCCATATCAGGGCAATGGAGTGGGTCTCAACTTCTCCATACATCTTTGGATTTTAATGCTTTGCTTAGCATGGGAGTAGTTTGGTGAACTTTATTCTAACGTTATTAAAAATGTGAAAAAATTATAATAAGGCGTACGCCGGATTTTATTTCCCTTTGATGCAGCCTGAAATGCTATCGATTTTATTCGTAAAGTGCCATCTGTTGAATTCATGGTGTATTCTTTGGTCCTCTGAAGTGTCACTTCTCACTGAAATTTGCCCGTATAAAGGAGACCACTGGTGTTTTTTCCTTCTCAAAGTAACAACTTATTTTACAAAACAATTAAACAACACACGAGACTTTTCTAAGTGTTCGAAAGTTTTAATATGAAAATTTTTCCGCCTTTTTTTTGTTTCCTGGTTTGTGAAATTTATTGAAAATCTAGAATTGTGCTTTTATGTGATGTTTATCTTTTTATTTTGCTCTATGTGCCTATTTGGTCTTAGAAACATTAGCAAAGAATGTCCCCTCACCCGTTTTAACTCTACTAAATCGGTTTGTGAAACGCTGTTGCTACAATCTTAAGCCTAATCAACTTTGCACTTTAGTCCAGACGTAAGTTTAGTCCTAGCATGTTCTATGGCATCGTAGATATCGCTGGTGAAGAAATATTCCTGTAATTTTAGGCCTTTAGCTCCTACTTCTTGTTTGATGATCGAAACAGTCTCAGCCACAAAATTGCGATTGGTTTTTTTAGTCTACTAACTCAAAAGGCATATTTTTGTATTGATCAACAGACATGTAGAAGTTAAAGTCATTGCCCTTTTTTACTGACAAATTGCTCTTTTAATTGCCTGGGCACTGAACCAATCCTAGCACTATGGAGATTTGGGCGGAGCTGGAGGGATGCGGATGCATACCAGGTTTTCGGGACAGGGTTTGGAGTGCTTGCTTGGCGTGGATAAAGTTTGGATACAGCAGAAAGTTGAGGTAGTAGAAGGTAAGTTACAACCCTTTGAACCTCCTTTTTAGTCTAACCAGAAAGTGAAATTCTAATCTACATACAAGTTAAAGAACAGTTTTGATTGTGTGCTAGGGCATAAATATTTGAAAAGTAATTTTTAATTGGCCAGAATAAGGGAGCACCTAGAACCATAGATGAAGTGTTGGATGGTTTGCAGCAACCACTAACAAGCTGCAGAATAATTGAGGACTCTACTCCTTCGAAAGTTTGAAAGCTCTTTTTTGTCGTTGTAGTCTTACAACGGTGTATAAAGATTTGAAAAGTTAGAGTGAGTTTCTTTTGCGGTAATTAATAAGAACAGTGAGATAGTAAATATTATTGTGGCGGCTGTTAAATTTGCAATTGTTTCACAGAATGAATTGTTTAGCATAATCGCTGTTCTGGGGTTGTAACTGCACACTGGAGAAGTATAATTAATTACTTGCGTAAGCAATAATAGCTGATCATGTTGGTTAGAGAATGAATGCCTTTTTGGTCATCTTTACAGGTCAAGCGTGTGTGGGGGTCAACTATTTACAGCTATAGTTACAGTTAATCGCCCCAACAAAGTTAGTCCGATTAATGTGTGGTGGGGTGAATTGCCTCAAGTATCTCCTCACCTCCTCACTCCCCTGTAATCTAAAGCCAAAAATTGTTTTTTTTTATAATTGCTCGGCCAATGGGGGGAGAAGCGATTCTTTCAAATGTTACCATTTTCACTGTAAGCCCAATGAAGTGGCCAAGTAATATGCATGCACTTCCCAAATATAACGTACAATACTTCCCCGTTGCAAATGCTACTTAAAAACACTTCAGTATGTAGGACCTGTGTACTGGCCATTAAAAATCTGATTGAAATCGCTGAAAAACGGGGAGACTGAACGTACCTGAACAAAGAATGCAAAGTCGCTTTAGATTTAGCCAACAAGTGTGCCTTTTCGCAAACTACCTGCTGGAGTCTGCATTGCTCATATGGGGTGGCCCTCTTGGGGGTTCAATGGGATAGATTTATTCTTCCCTTCTTGCACTGCAAATCACATGAAATCAACAGATGATTATGTAATGGAGACTAACCTCACTTTTGTAGCGATTTTTCTGTAGGCGACTGTTTGGTAGATCAAGTGGAAAGATTTGCCTTTACATCCTCAGACCTCTGATAAGTACGTTTTGTGTTTTGAATTTCACTCCTTTGACTTCTTTATATTTGTGAGGTCATCTGACCATTTCCATGAGCAAAGAAGCAGGTGTACTACCGTTTCCTTTCCTTCAAGCTGTTCTAGAAGTACCTTCCGATCATTGGTGATAAAGATGCTGGAACACGATACCAATACAACTTTATTCACAGAAAATAATGTGGTTTAAATAGTGGCCGCTTTGGATAATTCACATCTAGAAGACTGTGCTATTTTCGTGTTGTCCTTCAGGCGACAATGAGCCTTCTGCTGGGGCCCAAACTACAACCACGATTAAAATATGTCTACTCTGATGAGGGAAGAAATACACAAGACTTCGCACCTCGAACCATGGGATCGACTTATCTTAATCTGAGGGAAAGGAAGTTAGCGAGAAGCTGGGCTATCCTCCCATCCTCATCACCATTCTTCTTGTTTGCCTGAAGGCATTGCTCCAACCTCTAGAAGAGGAGACAATGGCACAGACAGTCAGGCTTAGTAATCTTTCCATCCAAGCTACTTTCGTCTGGTTACACCATTTGGGTTAATGTGCGTCACCTAATTGCCTGCGCCTGAGTAGGTGGCTGGCGATCAAGTGATGAACTCAACAATATCGTTTAGTGAAGCTTTCTATTTCACCAGCAGAACATGGGCTTGGAGTGGCTGCCAGCGATAGGCGTGACCGCTAGCCCTTCATCCCAGCGCCTATTCGCATCAGTTGTCCTTCTTTCGTGACTTTAGGTGCCGGCATTTAGCCATAGGGATCAGGAATGTCATACTTTCGGTGCGAGCTTGCTTGCCGCTGCCCTTAGTATTGGCATCCTAAGCCTACACCGAGCGTATGAAAGATCAACCCATATTTAGCGTGTGGCCTCCCTTTGGATTAATGTTCTACTTCCTTTATAGTATCTTCCCAAAGAAAAGTGTCATTTTAAGCCGATGTAGCAGTTCAGGTTGTGGGTTCCATGGAAACGCATTCTCGTCTCCCTTCTGATTAGATGTGTGGTAAATAAATTACTATCTCTTGTTAGTTAGGGCGGCTAAACGCAAGAGAAAGCTAAGAACGTTAAATGAATTGACTGAGAAGGGTTTTTCCCCTCTGTGATGGTAAGTAGTCCATGTGATTAAGGAACTGCATGGAAAGTCTTATTGGTGGAGAAAGCCCTCCCTATCTCCTTACACTTTCTTTCTATCTGAACTTATCTTCGAGGCCAAAATTCATTAAACACACTGACCCTGACAGAATACTTGAGTGGAAACTCCTCAGAGTAGAAGTAATTGGTAATAAGGTCTTAGTAGGTTTCTGGAAGGGAGGATATAGCACTTCATTTGTGGAGACTTATTGAAGGCCAGTACTGCAAAATAATGCGCATTGTTTCTGATTTTAGCTCTAATAGGTTGGGAGACCTCAAATAAATACGTCATCAAAGGGCCTGCTGGTCAGCCATTATTCCACGTCGCTGAAGGTGAGTTTGCCCCCTTCCTTCTTTTTCAATGTCCGATTTCTATGCTGCCAAAACAATGAAAGCACTTCTTGCTAGAAAGCCTTGTTCAGTAATCAACATTATAAAAGACGCCCTAGTTGGTAGGAAAAACAAATCCGTTGAGTAAGACAATTTCTGAGAGTGATTTTACCTGCTTCTTTTACGGGAAATTTTTATTGGCTACTCCGCTCCAATCTTATTGGTTGCTTCTTCCGATTCCTATTGGTCGTTTAAAGGTGCGGTGCATTGTTTGGAAGGTTTCAGAGATGAGATAGACGGATAGCAAGATTAAGAAGACCGTGAAAAATATGATTTTGAAAAAAAAGAGAAACGTTAACAATTCTTGAGGGACCAGTAGTGGCAGAACAATGCATGATTGAGTGTGGGGTTAAAAAATACCTTTAGAAGCATCCTCGTGTTGCTGACATCCTCCGTTGCTTGGAGACATATTTCTTAGGACTAAAAAAAGCAAGGAAAGGGATTTAGTTTTTTGCAGAGGTGAGCCAAGAAATCAGCACCGCGTCAACAGGTCTCCTGTTTGACTTGGCTATTAGACCAACGACACCAAGACTGTTATTTGTTTGGCTTGAGTCAACTTGTCACTGGTGCCAATGCAACACCAATAGCCTTCTCTTAGTACATTTTCAGATATGAATAGTATGCCGTGGCACCTCATGGCCACGGATATTTATCTATAAAATCCACCAAGGGAAGGGCATTCACTGATTTCCCAAGAAACCGAAAAAACATTCCCATGATTTCATGGAATTCGCAATCTCGTTTTCTTTATGTAAATTTTAATGCACTAATATGCGCCAATTTAACTCCATGCTTAATGATGAAAGACTTGTATAGATGAAGTGGAGCCATTTGGCTTTTTCGTCCCTCTCGGCCGAGTTTACTTACTGCTTTCAATTTGGCAGTCTAAATTCTCTATGAAGACTTGATTCAATTCATGTGGGAGTGAGAGATTTACGTCAAACGCAAATATGAAAGGCATCTTCATTACGTGTCCAGGGACCACGTGATGTTGATCACGGTTAGGTCGAGGACGATCAAAATACTGCAAATATGTGAGAATGGAACCGTCCTATGTCTTGGGTCGTCAGCCTATATTCACACTTCGTAGTTCTCATCTTATCCGGACAGTCGTGGTCCATCGCCTGATCTCTACCGGATCCGAATATACACAACCACGCACTCACACAAACATCGACTCATGACGAGGGGAGGATCGCATAGCAAAATCGACGTCTTCTTCCCCAATCATGCTTCCAGCCAAATCTCAAACGACTAGAAAGAGTCGAATGCGTTGTTTAAAAGGAGTCATTATTCGGTACCGAAAGTACAGCGGTAGAATGAAAGCGAGGATAGGCAGAGGTCACTATCAGCACGTGTTCTCACGGTTTCCTGCCTTTTGATTCATTATTTGGGGCGTCTCCAACTCACCCACTCAATATGCACTTATTGTTCCACTAATTCAAGTTCTATACCCTGACTTATTTATTCTAGGAGAGAATTCACCAAAGTTCAAAACCATCACCACGACCACGTCCCTTTAAAGGATTGTAGCATGGGAGATGATGCGGTCTCTGACCTAGTTCCTTGAAACGGCCTGCCCAAACTTGTATGACCTCCCAAAAAGGCAGAGATGTGGGTCAATCTACTTCCCCCTCATTTTGAATCCCTGTTTCTTTAAGTGGTGGTTGAACGAATTGGGGTTAAGTAAAGGTTCTGTGGTACAAAAATAGCTTCTCGTCAAATTCTACGAAGAGCATTCAAAGAAAATGCCGTCTGGAAATGCTTTGAATAGGGAATTGGATTCTGGTGAGAAGATGCTTAAAATGTGAAGGGTACACCACACTCAGAAAGTTCTTTTACTCTTGATAATGTGGAATTGAGCAGACAGGTGAGTCATGTGACAGGAGTCCTCTTCACTCCACCTAACTCCTTGGTCTTGCATTTCTTTTACGTGTCGACAAAAGCGTAGGCTTTATAATGGTTTTGGCGAAAGCTAGGAAGTTTGATTGTCAGCGCCATTGGCGATGTGGGCGTTAACACTGGTAAACAATGATCCCGTGACACTCGTTGGAGGCGGCTGAATTGGTTGAGACCTGTGTATGAAGGCCTAATCCAAATGCATAGAACTTTAAAGGACTATGGTGGTTCCATTTCTTATTCCCAAAAAGAGTCGAGAAAATAGTGAATTATAATCTAAATGTATTAGCTCCTGCAAAATCACTACAATCTAGCATTAGTCCACGTGTCTGTATTTGTGTTAGAGTCAGGGACATGTTCGAGGCAATGCTGCAGCCACATTCGCTCCTTCTGCCTCCATGTGGTTGGACCGAGGGGTGTGGAGGTGGTGCGAATGCGTCGAAGCTTTCATTGCGGTGCCTTAATGCCCTCCTGGCAAGTTTGCTGCTGCTGCTTCTGGAACTGCGAGCCCACTAGCTGCGAGTCGACTGATGACAACTGCTGCTTTCATTGCCTCCAAGGCTTCATGCAGACCATCATCTTGGAGACGCCAACAGGAGATATCATCGGTACAGTTCAAGAGGAGTAAGTACTCGCCCATATAAAAGTGCATTTCTTGTAGTTATCTGACATGAGTCGTTGATACAACGCCTAATGCCTTTTTCTATTCGTTTAGCTAAATTTGAGCTGGCTCATATTATTGATCAATGAGAGTCTGAGGTTTATGTAACTCACCAATTAAATGCAAAATTATGGTTGAACCAATCAAACGCATGCATCAGTCAGATCTAAAATTACTTGGATCACCTTAGTGCGAATTCAGGTATCCTTAGGCCTATTTTTTAAAATAAGAAAGAGGTTTAGCACAACTGACGCATTTCTTCAAGATCCTATACCGAATCTTATTCACTGAGATAAAGAAGTCGCAGTTTGGACAGACATAATAACTGGAATTGATGATCATGCAAGTTATTTTAATCGAATTTTTTCAGATCACCTCCGTCTAAAGGGTCAAATTAGCCATTCACCTCTTTTCTTCTCACAGCGACCGCTTAATACTTTGGCCTAGTAGACTCTTTTTATGGTATGGGTAATTTTAATTTCGAGAAATTTCATTCAGCTGGAAATTTTCACCCGAAACAGTAGAGGCACGAGGTTATTGGGCCTTGAAAGCATAATAACTCCAGAAAGGTGCCGAATTTTGGAGCAAAAATTGATAATAAATGCTTGTGATTGGTTGGATGTGTAAAAGAGCCTGGGAATACGCCATGAATGCATTGCAACTCAAGTACATCACACTTCAGGTCACGTCTTCTTCAAGACGATGGGAGGTTGGCTCTGTTGCCAAAACCTTGTGATGAAACACAATATTTACTAAAAGTGGATGTCTTTGGAGCTGTTAATTACCAGCTACATCTGCTAATTAAACATTACGAAAATCGGATTGGCTGTTTGTCATTTAAACGCTGTTCCAACGCTTGTTATTCCATAGTCCTGCTTATACCCTCCCTCGATTGCTTCGTCTGGCTTTCAGCAAGCTGAATCGTCTGTAGAATTGGTGAATTTATGAGGGTTACTTTTTTAATCCCTGTTTTCAAAGAGTCATCTAGACAGTAGCTGTTTTGCACGATCGGGAAGAAGATTTATGTATGTGGAGATTAATCACGCAGGGGTAGACAAATCGTGTTATGAAGGATTTTCTCGACTTTCCTTGCAATGACATTGTTCTTTTACACCCATGCCATTGAGGATTGTTTTGGAACCTACAGCGCCACTGACCGCGACATTAATAGACAGAAAACAAAAGCATTGTTGTTTTAACTTCTTCCACCTACACTCTAAAAGTCCGCTGTAAATTTCAGTAGGCTAGTTGATCACTCGGCTGTCTAGTGATGCGACTAGGGCTTTTCAATCCAAGATTGCGTACATGAAAGGGCCTCCCCTCCCCACTCTCCCATCCCCACATTTTCAAGTTGGGCACACGTTTGTCTCCAGTCCGTGCGGCGGACTGTGCATTTGTTTCCCTGCTTGGCGGCCGCTATTCCTCCATTCTATCAAACTCGCCGCAACTCGAAGAATAATTGGAAAGGAGTCCTATCAGCAGTCTCGAAATGCAGTACTAGACTTATTTCATGCCGCGAGGAGATTTGTGTTGTGGAACTGGAAGTGAGAGGTTGCCCTGCTTCATAGTCCCCATTGTTCAAAGCTTTGAATTAGTATCATCTTTTTTCTTTGTATTTGATAATCGCTAAGGAAGGCGATTGGACGGTTGGAAAGGGAGGATGAGGTATACGTGAGTGGCAAGGACTAGATGATCCTCGTCTAGACATACTGTTTTGTAAAAGTGGACTTCAGACGCAACAGGTGCTAGCGGTGTAGAGGACAAAGTCTTCGTAATTTGGTAGACTTGTGCGACAGGAAGCGGGGACTCAACAAATATTGTTTTACCGAAGTGATACAACCTCTTTTTAAACGGACTGTGACGACGAAATCGTGTCGCAATAGAGTAAGAATTCCATTTTTCAACAAATAAAGTTATGACGAACTTTCACGCCCTGCAGCATTACCTTAAACGACTTCCAATGCATTCATTTATGCAAGCCGTATTCATCCATTCGTCAGTCTATCTAGTTTATCCGCCCATCCACCCAAGCAAAACCTAACTCATATCTACCCATCTATTTAAACCGTATCCGTCCATTAAACCGTCTATCCCTCTACGCCGTATCCATCCATTAAAGTTGTATCCATCCGTACCTATCTGTCTGTCCGTACATCTATTCAACTATTCATTCATCCATTCATTTAAACCGTATCTCCCCATGCACCCATTCATTCATCTATTCATCGTTCCATTCCGTATCCATCCATTCATCCTTACATCTTGAGTCCATCCTGTATCTATCTATCCATCCATCCATCCATCCATCCATCCCTCCATCCATCCATCCATCCATCCATCCATCCATCCGTCCATCCATCCATCCATCTATCCATCCTGTATCTATCCATCCGTGGACCCATCCATTCGCCTTTCCATATCGTATCCATCCATCCGATATTCATGCACCCAAGTCGTACCCATCTTCTATCCCTTTCCCTATTCACTTACCCGTCCATCCACCTATTTATCCTCCATTCATTATACATCCATCTATCTATTCACCCGCCCATCCTTCCGCTCCGTATCCATCCCTCCATCCACACAAACCGTATTCATCCCTTATTAACCCATCCATCTGGATAAACAAGTCCATTACATCCCCTTCACTAATTACATTTTTCTCAATTTACCTGTTAATCTGTGGGAAATTTGGGAGCGAAAGCGGTGCGTGCTGGAGTTGGCACTGAATTGAATTGAATCCATCTTCTTCGTTTTAAATAGTTTTGTTCAATTTTTCAATACCTATATAATGCATTTTTATAAATCATTCACTAAACACCTTTTCGCCCTTAAAAAAATCACAGACCGACATGGGCAGTGCCGACATGGAGCATTTTGGATAGTGAGGAAAATTTGATACTGCGACTAACTGGACCGTCGCCGTGGAACTTCTGCCTTCCCACAGCTTTCGGCCTCTGCAGAAATTCCCTGCAATTCCAGGTTACTTAACTCCCCTCCTCCCCCTCCTCCTTCCTATCTTAGATTAGCAACTTTGGGGATTTGCTCCCGAGAGTGAAGGCTTTTGGCCTCCGTTCTCACAATTTGCGCTTTCAAAGTCACAAGCATGTCAAGAATAGATTGGAAGTTGGTCGTTCATCGAAGCTGTGCAAAAGTACCCTCGGGCGAGTAATGATTGTGGACTCAAGAAACATCCACTTAACTGATATATGAACACCCAGAAGTCACAGCTGAAGGTATTATAATGAGAGACGGTTGCCTTCTACTGGGCGCAAGTCTTTTGACTGACAAAGAAGCTCAAAATGCGCTACGATAGGAAATGTCTGCATAGATTAGCTATGTAGAGAGCATGCGTTTCATCAGAAGTTGGTCTGCCACGAAAGTAAGGGCTGGTAAAAGAAGATGAAACGTCTAATAAGCTGTTTGAATGTAGGAGGAGACACTTGCCTCTTGTTTCACACCAGCACGTACCAACTTTGCAGACCTAGCAAATTACTCTCCGTGGAAATGTCGACCCACCGGTTGGATAGCGAATTGTATTTCCTCTTTTGTCTTGCGAATTTTAGTTAATGTCGGCCGACGGTGCATCGCAACTTGGAACAATTCAGAAGAAGTGGTCCGGTTTCTTACGCGAGTTATTAACTGACGCTGATAACTTTTCAGTAACATGTGAGTTTTGAGACTGTGTGGTGCTGAGTTTCGCGTAGACTAATGTTTACTTCTTTTTCGTTATTTTCAGTCCCTTTTGACCTGGATTCACGGGCGAAAATGTTGGTGTTGTGTGCCGCATTCCTTTTGGTACGGGCTACATTTAATTCCCTTCAGATTATTTTGATGCAATTCTATCGAAAAAAAAACTACATTGGAATGGTGTGTCAACCCTGAACGGAAAGTAGATGATTAACCTTGGCTGTATGTTTAGCCATGTCGTAGCCACCACGAGGTTAGGTGTTCCAGGAGTGCTGGAGAAATGCTGGCATAGGTGAACATCTCGTTGGATTGACCAGACCATCAAATACGAAAGCGGTCTGTTTTTGTTTTCATTCTAGGACTTTATGTACTTCGAAAATAATCCGAGCCATGCTTCGTAGGACTCGACAACCCTGGGATCTGCCTTTCTACGGCAAAATGACGTTACCTCATTCGCTCGAATGCTGTCTTACATTTGTGCTTTGCTACCCACCTTTTGTCACTCAATTTTATTGCTCACAAAAAATTAAATTTTCTGCAAGTGCATAGCCAAGCAAGTTTTTCAGAGAGCCTCTCTTAGGCCCACATCCCACGTGTGCTCTAAGCAACTGGTTGTGTTGCTGATGAGACCATTTTTGAGTAAGTCTGCAAGGAGTTCATTTATTACATTTTATCTCAAATCGGTGCCAGGTCTTGAACAATGTTGGCTACTTTTTGGGATTTATTATCCCCTCTAGTTGGGTCTAAAAAAGGTAAAAATATCATTCATTTGGTCAAAAATACATTCCCACTCCTGTATGCAATTAAATCTCTGGATTAGCACAATTAACCTTTTTGAAAATTAAAAAGTGGAATAAGAGCCGCAAAGCGACCTAACTCACCTTTAATTGCTGATTATTCCTCTTGAGGAATTGAATCTCGTCCTGATGTTTCTTCTCCTCCACCTGTCTCTGTTCGGCTGCGCGTTTTTCAATTTGTTCACATTTGGCTTTTAATTCATTCACTTGCCTTTCTAAATCGCGCTTGTAGGCCTCTAACTCGAGAATCTGTAAGTTGCCAATTGCATGGGTTACCACCGGTGATGTTGTTACCAGCCCACAGAAATGGAGAGTATAGGTATTATAAATGATGCAAAATTTTAGGGGAACTGTTTGCACACCTCTTAGACTTAGCATGTGTTATAGACCACTTCGTCTTTACAGAAACAAATTATGGGGTCAAGACGAAGATGAAAAGAGATGGAAGGCGGGAAAGAAATAAATATTTAAGAAACCATGCTTTGTAGTAGTCAAAAAGTGGCAGCCATCTCAAAAATCGTCGAGAAAGTGCATAAAGAATTTTACATGAGCAATGCACATCACACTTATTCGTTTTTTAGAGTTGTGACGTGATAAGCAGTAGCAAACAAAGATAACTTTAAGCGTGCTATTTCCGAAACATCACAACTTATTGTATAAGAAAGATAGGAAGTAATTTTGCAGCAGAATCTAAAAGACATTTAGGTCTTCAAAGTGACGATAGATTTGTTTGTAAATTGGACAGTACTCTTTTGTGAGGTCCAGAAGTAACAATATTGGTGGTTTGTTGAAATAATTGGTGGCGTAAGAAGAGTCTTGGAGTATTAGAGCATTTATGCAAGTGCTTTATCTGACCTCTGCCATATCGCTGTATAAAATGACAGAACCTTACTTTTTTATCAAGTTCTGCTCTTCCCTGTTCGGCCTGCAAAGCCTTTCGCATGCCAAACGCAACACTAGATTCATATAGGGTTTGATATGCAGCAATTGTCATTCTTATCTCATCTCTTACACGTAGAAGTAACAGACCCCTTTCAGTACAATTTATAGTAACTTGACGAATGAGCTCGTCAAAGACTTGTGAGTATAGTTCACGCCGAACAGGACAAATGCCAGTTTCTCGGGCTTGGCGTTGCTGAAGGCGTCTGTCTAATTCCTCCTGGAGATTAACAACGTCAAGTCGAGTGGCTGGTGTACTGGACACCTGTTGAATCCACAACTGATTATTATCTGTCCATTCCCTTATCTGATTATAAGCTTCAAACTACCCTACCTTGGAGGTAGGATTGAATTTAGTATCTCATCAGTTTGCTTGTTCTTGGCGTCACACGGAGGGTTAGTACAAGGCTTGAGTCCAGAAGACGGCACTGGTCCAGCATCTTGCACACCCATTCGAGTGCTCTTAATAGGAGGCCCCTAAATACTTAAAGCGTATACATCTATCTAACATTTGGAGTTTTGTTGTCCTGCTTTTTGCTTATGAGTACAGGTACGTCATATTTTACTAGAGACACATTTGGCGGCAGCATAATTTCATAAGCTCGGCAGATTGGGTATCCAACATATTTTACGCGCATGGTTACGTAAAACAACTTAAGGATAAATAAAATAGCAAACATAGTTTATCATGGAATTTTCTGCCAAAATGCGAAGTCTCAAAACGTTGTGCGGTATTTTTGCAGCAACTGCTTCAAAAAATCATTCTAAATCACGTTCTGAGAAGCAAAATGCATTGATTCGAGGGATTTCGTGGACCGCAGAATTTAATTTGGCACGATAATTCGACATCTCTTATGCATACGCTTTGGAATAGGTAATAAATAACTGTAGTGCTTTGTTTGTTCTACTGTCCATTTCGTTTAGAGTCAATCGGCAGAGCTAGCCTTGGAGCATGCCAGCTGCCCTGATCCCTTTCTGTTTGCTGAATATGTATAGATTCTGCTCAAGTATCATGCCTTCTTCTGTCTTCAAGAAAGTCTCAGACGTTATAAAGGCGAGTCTTTAAAAGAAGGCTAAAATGACGTCTACATTTAGCAAAAATTCCATTTCCCTTTATCGCATAAAGTTATTAAAGTTGATGGCCCTAGCGCCCCGAGACTTCCTTTGAGGTAAAAGAAGGCATACTACCTAAGAAGAACATGTATTCTGGAAATAGAGGGATTGGGGGGCTGGTGGCACGGGTCGGAAGCCAGCCAGCCGGCTAGCATAATATGGCCCCCCAAGTGACCAAAACCGGTATCTCGAACAAACAAGGTGTTACAATGGCAGCTCTGTAGTCGTGAATTGCCTAGAAAGCCATCGTTTTGGAACTCCTTCATTGTACCTGCATTGGGACGTTATTTAATCGACTTTTTAATGCCACCTTTTATGCTGTACTAGCTGAATAGAACCCAGATGGATAAGAGTGAGCAGCTCTGAGGTGGGAATAACGTGATGAGGAGGATTTGATGCAAGTTCTGCCTTTTAAAAAATGTATTTACCTGTCCTTTAACTTACAAATCTGCATTTAAGCCAGGGTTTTTAACGAGTAGCTATGACCACGCGTGAGGGTCAGCATAATTCCCGGTCTCTGATACCAGCCCTTAAATCCGTTGGTATCTCAAAAGCCAGTTGATTGGTATAGGGAGATTGGAGATGCTAAGATTAGGTCTCTTTAGTTCCATAAAACATTTGTGGTTAACGCGTTTAACATTTTGGTGCTTGCTTTTGGCGCTGATTACGCTTTGACGCAAGGGCTTGATTAAGGAGAGAGCCAAGGATGGCATTTAAAAAAGGTAGGGCCTATGGGATGCATGTATGTTTGGTTAACTCTCGGTTTCGTAAATGGGACTGGAGAGGCTACTGCGCCTTCGCCTAAAGGATATGACTCTTGGACACACCAGTACCAATAATCCTTTTCTTCATGCAGAATATGTATTTTCTGCTTAAGTAAAATGCCTTTTTAGACTTCAGGAAAGTCTCGAATTGCTAAAGGTGGACAAAAGTTATCAGATAGGCATTAGGTTCTAAGGCCTCCAACATCTCAGCTCAAACGGGCAAAGTGTAACGACAGAGCGTACGAATGATCAATTCACTGAAAGCGAGACTACTAATGTAGCCTTCCGAGACTTCCTTTAGGGTGCGTGAAGGCATAGTACTAGGGCAGAATGTATATTCTAAAAACAGAAGGATTGGGGGCTGGTGGCACGGCCCGAGTGCTGACCAACCGTCCAGTATCATATGGCCACACAAGTGAAAGAAACCAGCAGTTCGAACAAACGGGGTATTACACAGCCCCTCTCTTCTTTCGAGCGCCGTCCCTGACGCTCCCCTTGGTCAGCCTCCCGTGTCAGCCATCACAACGTAATCAGTGCTAGGAGAAGCATTCACGAACTAACTGTCTCGGTCATCGAGATTCGAGCACATGTGTTCATGTAGTGCCACCAATTCCGCGAAGCACTCGGTGCAGCAATGCGCATTGCTTAGTCCTCCTCTCCCACGATAATGTGTCCCAATGAAAGATGGGGGTACGAATCCAAATTTTTGAATAGATGCATACACATACAACACAAATCACGATTCCAGGCTTTATTTGATGCCGTGGAAAAAGCACGAGGGTATCGTAGAACCCTGATCAAATGGAGCAATCAGGCCTCGTAGGAACGGGATGCACGTGAACCAAGTGTGCAAAGCATAAAACGATGCTATCGAGTGGCGTCCTGCACATTCAACATCTGTCGATGAGCATTTTGGTGAAGGGAGGTGAGTTGCCCTAGAACCTGAGAGCGAGAGAGCTTACATATGATGCTTGACCATAACGTCGCTGGTCCCCCTTGACAGTTCCACTGGACTCGGAGTTCACGGCTAGTGTCGCTTCAGTTGTTAGTAGCTTTCCTGTAGAACACGAGGGCGACGGGGATGTAGGAGATTCCCCCATCCATAGCACATGCACTTCTTTCACACTGCCAAATTTGCCAGAAGCGGCATGGAGCAGGATAAAATGCATCAGAGTCGAGTCCGCTTTCCGCTGCCACCAGTGTAGCATCATGAGACATCCCCTAAGGTAAAACAAGGCGTAGTTCTGGAGCAGAATATATATTCTGGAAATAGAGGGCTTGGGGGCTGTTGGCACGGCCCGGAAGAAGGCAAACCGGCTAGTACAATATGGCCACCCAAGTGACCGAAACCGGCAGTTTGAGCAGATAAAGTATTACAATTGAAGCTAAACATGTAGAGCTCTTAAGCATAAATATAAAGAGCTGTTTTAATGTAGTCCGGGGTATCTAATCGCCGTAAAACTTGTAAGTTCTGACACAGACTCAAAATTTATTAATTCACAATGTAATGCTTTGTTTGTTCGAACTACCGGTTTAGGTCACTTGGGAGGCCATCTTGTTCTAGCCGGTTGGTCGGCCTCCAGGCCGTGCCAACAGCCCCCAAGTCCTCTATTTCCAGAATATATATTCTGCCCTAGAACTATGCCTTCTTTTACCTTAAGGGGAACCTCGGGACGCTACATTGGTGGCAGCGGAAAGCGGACCCGACTTTGATGCATTTTATCCTGTTCCATGCCGCTTCTGGCAAACTTCGGCGTTGTGAAAGAAGTTCATGTGCTACGGAGGGGAGAACCTTTGGTATCTCGTAGCAGAAGGGTCGAGATCGACGTTCATCTTCGACATCTCCCTCGCCCTCGTGTTCGACAGGGAAGCTATTAACAACTGAAGCGACACTAGCCGTGGACTCCAAGCCCAGGGGAGGGCCAAGAGGCGCGCATCTGCTGCACTGAGTGCTACGCGGAATGGATGGCACTGCAGGAACACATGCGTTCGAACCTCGACGACAGGACTGGGACGGTTAGCTCGTGGGTGCTTCTCGCAGCACTGATTACCTTGTGATGGCTGACACGGGAGGCGGACGAAGGGGAGCGTCGGGGACGAGGCTTGGAGGAAGAGAGGGGCTGTGTAATACTTTGTTTGTTCGAACTACCGGTATAGGTCACTTGGGTGGCCATCTTGTTCTAGCCGGTTGGTCGGCCTCTGGGCCGTGCCAACAGCCCCCAAGTCCTCTGTTCCCGGAATATATGTATTCTGCCTGTAGCGTCCCGAGGCTTCCTTTAGGGTAAAAGAAGGCGCAGTACTAGGGCAGAATATATATATTCCGGGAACAGAGGACTTGGGGGCCGTTGGCACGGCCCGAAGGCTGACCAATCGGCTAGAACAAGATGGCCACCCAAGTAACCTAAACCGGTAGTTCGAACAAACAAAGTATTACACAGCCCCTCTCTTCCTCCAAGCCTCGTCCCCGACGCTCCCCTCAGCCAGCCTCCCGTGTCAGCCATCACAACGTAATCAGTGCTGCGAGAAGCACCCACGAGCTAACCGTCCCAGTCCAGTCGTCGAGGTTCGAACGCATGTGTTCCTGTAGTGCCATCCATTTCGCGTAGCACTCAGTGCAGCAGATGCGCGCCTCTTGGCCCTCCCCTGGGCTTGGAGTCCACGGCTAGTGTCGCTTCAGTTGTTAATAGCTTCCCTGTCGAACACGAGGGCGAGGGAGATGTCGAAGATGAACGTCGATCTCGACCCTTCTGTTACGAGATACCAAAGGTTCTCCCCTCCGTAGCACATGTACTTCTTTCACAACGCCGACGTTTGCCAGAAGCGGCATGGAACAGGATAAAATGCATCAAAGTCGGGTCCGCTTTCCGCTGCCACCAATGTAGCGTCCCGAGGCTTCCTTTAGGGTAAAAGAAGGCGCAGTACTAGGGCAGAATATGTATATTCCGGGAACAGAGGACTTGGGGGCTTTTGGCACGGCCTGGAGGACGCCCAACCGGCTAGAACAAGATGGCCACCCAAGAGACCTAAACCGGCAGTTCGAACAAACAAAGTATTACACTGCCCTAGTACTGCGCCTTCTTTTACCTTAAGGGGAGCCTCGGGACGCTACATACAACTACTTTATTGGCGAACAAATATTTGCTTTGACACTTTAAAAGAGTCACTTATTATTGTGGGAAAAGTCCCGATTTTGCTCATCATTTAGCTTTTATGTTATTAATTGCAATTTAGTTCATTTTTTGCAAAGTGTTCTGTAAAATTGTAGAGAAAATTTACCATCGTGGTTTTTACAATGCAATTTCTTTTGCATTAGATCCTTTCATTTTGCACCATTTCTTATTCCCGAATTTGCAGCAATGTCTTTCTTCCCTTTTTGCCTTTTCGTGTTGACATGAAGTTTTGACATCAAAATTTTAAAGAATGCTTATTATTTTTTTTTACTTACTATATGGTCTCATGTTTCTCTGCTGCTGTACTTGGTTAATTTAATTTAACAATTTTTATCTAACTCGTTGATGCAGTTAGTTCATGGCCTAGCGCATTTTAGCCCACTTTTGCACCACGCGTAAAAATGCAACACCTGACGCTGGGTTACATGTAAGTCCCAGTCACTCTCATCATTATTATTTAGTCTCTGTTGCAAATGTGGAGCCTCAATCCGTTCAAATCCCACGAATATGTGTGAGGCTTGCCTTGCCTCAGAATGCGACATCACTGCAAGCATACCAAAGCAGCACACCATCACTTTTTGTCCCAAATGCAACCGGTAAAGCCTTATTTACTCACTAAGGCATTAGGTTTTTTAATCCACCCTCGCAATGGATACCAGCGGCTTTCGAATCACCAGAACTACTCTCTATTTGCCTTAAAAGGGTTAAATGCCTTGGAAAGGGTAATAAGCTGAAGGAAGCCTCTTTTATGTACACGGAGCCTCACTCAAGAAGACTTACCGTTCAGGTTGTACTTCGGGGTGAGGTTGGCGCTAATACGGTGGTGGAACAGAAAGCCTATTTGCACTATACAATGCATCCCCAACAATGCCCTGACTGCACGAGACATGAAGCAAAGGATTATTGGAATGCTTGTGTGCAAATCAGGCAAAGAGTCGATCATAAGCGAACTCTTCACTATCTGGAACAACTTTTAATACGTCGAAGTGCTCCTCGCAAGTACAACAGCGTCAAATCTGTAAGAGGTCAGTTTCCTTTTCTTTTATGAATCACCTTTATCGTTGTTAATCTCTTTATAAATGGTAAATATGTGCTCCAACCTTCCAGTTTTGAATGGCATACTTGAGGCATTCCGATTTGACCGGCTCCTAGGCCTTCTTTGTGTTTCCTGGCTTTGAATGAGATTCATTCACTGAATGTGTTGTTCGAAGATAGTGCCCTCAGATGTTCTAAACCACAAAACTTTGACAAATAGGCAATTAAACAGTAGTGAGGTCAGCATGGTGAGCTTTTTCTTAACAGCAATAATGAGATTCCTCCTTCGGTAGCTACTGGGCTTTTATGTACGGTGGTGAAATTGTTCCTTCCGTTCCATTTTGTTCACTCACTGAAAGAAAATACCTGAATATGAATCAAAAGGTAGAAATTTTTCGGTCAAAATCTTTTTCTGTTATTAGCCAGTTACATTGCATTTAGGTACTCATAATTAGTGTACCTCAGTGATATTAGGCTGCCTGATGTAACTGATTGAGACGTGTCAAGGGTATGCGCTACAAGGCATAGGTGTGGATTATTCTATCGATGTGGTGCCCTTTCTTGCGTTCTCTATTATCTTATTTGGTATCCTAATCTTATAGAATACTGTTTGAACCAAATGCGGTTCAAATTTTTTGCTTTAAGGAGGGAGTTTAGTTAAAATCCCAAGATGCAAAAGTCCACTTTCTAGCACTTGGAGGAGAGGTAAAGGTGGAACATACTACTCGGAACTAGTTCATAAACCTAAATTACTTTAATGAGGACTTTCTATGTGAGGTCCACTTGAGAAAAATGTGTCACAAGCCTCCAGCAATGCTTAATGGGAGTGATGAAGAAACTGGTTTACATCTGCATCAACTTGCGAGGTGAAAAAAACAAGCGTATGGCTTGTGCCGTTCAATTCACATCTCAATTCGTTTTCAGTCCTGATACGAAAGTTGGGATGGGCCTTCTGACGAAATTTGACCCAATTTCAATGACCTTTTCGTCACGACATTCTGCAAATTTTTTTAATGCAGCATAAGTTTTCGAGATAGTTTCCGGTTAGTATCATAACTACTAATTCAATGCTCGGGGTGGTAATTAAATAGCTCTGATGTGAGGTTCTGGAAGGAAGACTTATTGTTTGCTTTCACACGAGCTGAGCATGAGGTCGTTGCACCAACTTTTTAGTCGTGGTCTTTGCACATCTCCACATTGATTGACTAAAACAGTACAAGTTGGTCAAACTGATCGGGCGGCTGTTATGCCTTTTAGGTGGCTTGGACTTTTTCTTTTCTCTACGTTCCGACGCCGTTGCTTTCGTGGAGTATGTCAGTAAGCTTGTCCCTTGTCGGGTGCAGACCTCTCAACAACTCAAGTCCCATGACGTGCACAGCAATACCTATAACTACAAATTTACCTTCTGCCTTGATGTCGTGCCCGTCTGCAAGAATGATGTGGTTTGCCTTCCCAAACAATTCGCTAGCCGTCTGGGTCTGGCTAATCAAATCCTCCTGGTGAATAGAATCACTGACAAGATTCGATTGTTGGATCCCATCTCCTGTGTCACCAAGGATGTAGATGCTCAGACCTACTATGCTAACCCCTTCACTGCGATATCGAATCCTCGTAACGTGACGGAGTTCTTTGTAATGGATGTTGAGAGTGAGGTCCACGGTAAGATCCAGTCGTCGACGGCAGGATCTGGCGTAGAACAGGCCAGCTTGAAGCCCGCAGGCGTTTGGGTAGTCCCCTCGGCTTACTTAGGTGTGGAGGGAGAGGATGGTGACCAGGTCTATGTTCGTACTCACCTTGGCCACGTAGTCAAAATTGGAGACTCGGTTATTGGGTAAGTTCTTTCCACACAGCTTTTTATAGTTTTTTTTTTGAATGAGGAGGTTAAAGGTGTGCCGCATAATCGTGAAAACCGCTGGCCAAACGCTCCGGGCTTGTGTAGGCTGTCAGAAGTTGATGGAGAACTTGTGAGGAACATGACATAATCAAGTGAATCCGAAATCTCTTCTCCAGACATACTAGAGCAATCTTTGCGACTTCATAAGCCTTTTTATTTGTTACCGGCTACGAATAAATCTCCCCTTTTTAGATTGGATCTCAGGAACGCAAATATAAATCATGTGGAATTTGAGGAAATTCCAGAAGAGAAACGACCACAGGTGGTTCTGATTCGACGTCTCTCCTCCTCTTCTAATGGGCAACAACGTCGACGGCACCGGAAACGCGTGCTCTCGAACGGAGAGAGCGTTGTTGAGACGGTCACTACTGCCACCACTGAAACTGGCGCCACATCGGAAACGGAGATGGATTATGAAGATGATGATGCGGTTTCAGAGTACTCGGAGGACGAGTACATGGACGCTGAAGAGGGTAAATTAGCTGTGTTATGTGATTTGGCCTATTCACGGGTAGTGCGACTGGCCTTGTGCATTGCAGCTTGATATTACCCGTCTCCATAAAAAACAGCTCTATCGATTCTTAGGTAATGTTTTTATATACTACTTTTAGAGTTGGTTATGGGCGCGTCAATGGAAACAGGCCAGTGATTGGGCTCCCTCAATTGCCTTATTGCCAATTACCTTTGACTCAAGAGTCATTATGCATGTATTTTTGTTCTTTATGTGCGTTGGGCTGTTTTTACAGGCACCACCAATGTGGTGGCAGCAGTGTGGAGCTTATTTGTAAGAAAAGTTGGCCTTCCGGCGAGGGTGTGTCGCAATCGTAGGGGGGTGGGGGATTTGGCAGTCGGTGCGGGGATGACTCAGGGGTAGTGTTGGGTTGTGAACGATTTCTGTGTTTATTTTAATTAATTTTGGGCAATAAAAGTGGGTTTGTTGAAATACTTAATCTGAGCTTAAATTAGCAAAACGACTGCATTTTTCGCAGCATGTTAGTAATGCTTCTAGCAACTTTTAAAGCATGCTCACATTGAAGGCGCTATTTTAAAATAGTGTGTTTTTGGCTGCTAACTAGTGTAGTGCCCCAGCTCAAATATGTCAAGCCATGTTGTCACCACTGAGGCTCCAGCAACTATTACAACAGATATGGAAACAAGTCCGGTGTGTCGCTTTTTATAATACATGAGCCTTTTTCTTCGTGTGGTCAATTACTCATTATTAAATGTCTGCATTTTGTTTGGCTCCACTTTTCTCATCATTGCAGTAGTCACTCATTTAATGCTTTTAGGCTCTTGTCTTACGAGGCCACACAGATGATTTGATGGATGGACAACCCCAATCTGGAACTGGAAACGAGGATCGTCGTGTTTTAATCCACTGGGCCCCAGGCACAATTGACAACGAGTACATGGGGAAAAAGAAGTCAAAGTGTTGTTGTATTTATGAAAAACCGCGCAATTGGGATGATCCTTCCTCTAGCTCTTCGTCCGACTCTGACGATGATGGTTCTCCCAACCCGAGAAAATGTACAGAACACTGCCGTGGCCACACAAAACATTGCTTTACAAAAAAAGCCGCTTCCAAACAGAGAGAAATGCAGGCGAATCCTTCCCATGTTGAGGAGACACAAGAACAGCAGGGACCTCCTCCACCTCCATCAAGTCCTTAAAGCAAAGACTCGTGGATCTTATCTCTCCCCCCTCCCCCTCACGCAAATGACTCCAACCACAGATGGTTTATTTGTTTTTTCAAACTCATTACTTGGGATATTTTGGTGGATCACCATTCCTTAACCATCAACCTTAAATGTAAATGAAGGTCGATTGCCCAATTCTCTGTTTTATTCGAAAGTGGCGACCTCCACCCCCTCTCAAATAAGTCGCTTCTGCGGGCCTATCGCTCAATCCTCGAAAAGCTGCTCAAACTACTTGTCTAACCATTGCGGGATGTGAGCAGCCTTAGCTTTTTTAAAGGAGAGGTCAGTTAATTTTGCGAGACCATTTACTTTCCAGGGGTGTATAAAGCTCCACTAGAAATGATAGCAGTGGTTGTACAAAAATATAAAATACGTGGACAGTATTTACAAGGGTATTGATAGGGTGTTGATTATAGCCGATCATCTAGCTACCATTCATCCGAAGAATTGCCTGTATCGTCTCAGGAGTTACGCCTTCTCCGCCGTGCTCCACCTTCAAATGGCAAAAAAAGGTGGTTTAAAAGATGATTTTCTATTAATACCAGATTAAACAATTGTGCCTTACATGGTATCGAGCACCACTGGGGGTTGTGATGAGACATACAGTCGGTGAAATATTCGAAACATATATCTCTTGTGGAGCTGATTCACCATCAACAACAGAAGGAACGACGGTGGTGTCTGGCAGACTACTGGTAGCTTCGCCGCCGCCTACATCCGATTCTGTCGACACAGAAACCAGTTGACCCGTTGGGCGATGGAAAATTCTTCCCGTGCCCGCCTCAACCACCAAATCACTCAATGCTCCTGACTCAAAAGCAACAGGAATGAACGCGCCGCTAGTGACCCAGTCATCAGGTATGGAGTGTCCCACTCCCTCAGCTTGAAGGTAGAACTGACATAAGAAGACAAAAGGAGGCAAATGACATTTAACTGTGCAGAATCTGAGATCAATGGAAACGTAAGCTCACATTCTGTTCTGCGGGGACATTCGCTTCCGTATCGGGCTTTCCCTCCTCTGCAGGTTCTGGAGCCAGGATAGGGTCCGCATCCTCTTCCTCCTCTTCATTACGTCGTGTATTCTCAAAAATAGTCTGAGCTGGCTGGATCTGTTCGCCGGTGGTGATTAACGCTCGTTTTGGAAGAGGATCTGATCGCCGTAACGGCTTCTCTGGAGTAGAAGGTGCTGATGGTGGCTTTTCCCGCTGCACTGAGCCATATCGACGCGGAAGGTACTCTTCTGAGAGAGGATAGACTGGTTTGTATCGGCCAATCTCTACACCCAGTACAGATGCTTCCGATTGATTTGTCACCTGGAAAAAGGCGCTATATTTATTTTGATGGATTAATGACGGCAATGTACGGGGTAGGTGACTCACTCTAATAGAGCCGTCCTCCTCAACTAATTTCGTTAAATCGAATTTGGGAGGATTTTCAGCCGCAATGGATTTAGCTGGAGATGTGGTTGAGTTAGTCACAGACTCTGGTTCCTGATTGGTGGAGCCGCCGCTCACTGCTTCTGAGGAAGAAAGGAACAGGACGTCATTCCCGGAACTCTTTGGAGTCAGGCCACATAACATCTCGACTTTTGACATACCCGCCAACCTTCGTCTTTTCATTCGAAGATATCGTCGACGCTTTACAGAGGCCGGAGCAGGCCCACCACACATAATCGCAGCCTCTTCCTCGTCCATATCCGCTTCTTCTGGGACCGTTTTCAAGTCGACGCAAGCAGAACCTGCTGCCTCCACATGCTTGTTGAAGAACTCACGGAATCGATCGACGAATGCAAGGTATTCCTTAAGAAGTGAGGGTACATCAGGAGGTGAGGGGGGTGCTCTGGAGGGATTTTCGGGTGGAGGGGAGATTGTGGCTTCGGTCCGGAGGAGTAGGTAGTTCCACAGGGGTACCGCTTTTGCCACCTTTGGAGCTGCGATATCGGCTATATCTTCAGGAGTAGCTTTCTCCAGAGCCTTCAACAGGGGCAAAAAGCGAGTGAGTACGAAGGTCAGCATAACATATTTGTAACGCAAAGATGGTAGAGAAGGAAAATAAACCTCTTTGAGACGGTTGCGCCGACGAAGGGCGGAGAGGGCAGGATCAGACCAGGGACCGACGCGTTTCACTTCACCATTTGGGTTGTGTTTAAGCATTTTATGTCGAGAGAGACCAGCCCGTGTGGAGAACGACTTTTCACATTTATCACAGTCAAATCCCAGTGACGCTAGAGTGGGGACGAAAAGGGTAATATTGGATTTGTAACAACCGATCAAGTGAGGGTGTTCTATACAAGTAAAACCTACTAATTTTTCTGTTGTCACCACTTTCTCTGTCCGAGTTCGAATCGGTTCCATTGTCGTAGTCGGAATACCCAACGTTGGAGTCATCGTCTGAGAGCACACTCATACCATTTCCACCATCCCCCATTTCCTCCTCGTTATCCTTCAAATCTTCTAATCGCAGATGCTTGTAGTCTTTAATCTAGTTGAAGTCCAACACAACACAAAAGGGCATGAATTTCAGACACCAGGATTCCTCATAAATGTGCGTTGGTCGGAGCAATAAACTGCTGTTAACGCGGTTGGTTACAAGCCTGATCAAACACCTAATTTTCTTTTCTTTTGATTGAACACATACCTCGAACATGAAAGGGAAAGGGAATTCAACGTTGTGACCCAAAACTTCAGCAGTACACACTACTGTTGCATAGTGATTGCCTTAGAATTCTTCCTATAAGTCAAGTCACCGAAATCGATTCCAAGTTAAATGAAAACTACAGTTTAACTGAAAATCTTTCTGTAAATTCATAAGCTGAATTTAAAACCTGAACTATACCTAAGAGGACTTTAACCCAATATAGTTGTAGATAAATAGTTATGAAAGCCTTTTCAGAATTTGAAGGGTTAAATTACCATCCGATGAATGCCCTTAGCACGGAAGATGATTGCCGCCGCTGCTCTCATGGTTAAAAATCACAACAAGTGGTAAGGCAGCATATAATTCCGGTTCAGACAACCGGTGGCCCAGGATTATGACCACAATCAGCAAAGTAGGACTGGATTGAATAAATTTCACTCAGTTAAAATGAATAATTTTATTGTAGTGAAGGAAAATTGGTGGTACGAAGAAATACCTCCAGAGATGACCTTAAAAACTGAAAATAACTTAAAAGACCGCGTGGGATTAAGGAGCCTAACACTGAGAGAACAAGGCAAATGAGGGTTAAGGTGGAATGGATGTCCAGAAAGGGACAGTAGCTGCCATGACAGCCCCCAAATTAATTCCAGCCAACGCGTGACTCAGCTAGACTTGAGATTGTAATAAATCGAGTGTCGAAAATCAGTGATAGCTACCACATGCCACTGTTGCTATATTCCGGTGCAGTGCCAAAAATAATGCCAAATTATATTGAAAATTGCTTGAAACTAGCGGCGTTTGGTATCCGAAAACTTCCCATTACAATCATTTAAGAGTGCAATGAAAAGGTGTTTAAAAAGAACATTAGAAAATTACCAGATACTTGGGTGGTTTTGAGACTCTCCCAGCGGCAAGTTTCTCATTATTTGAGGCAAAAACAGGAGCCTTCTTTCGGATGATGGGGAAAGGCAGAACCTCTTCTATGGGTAGATCGGGTTCAAAATCGGGATCTTCTTCCTCCGCTGTCTTGTTCTTCCGACCCGGACGACGCCCACGCCGACGCTTTGGAGTCCCGTCTTGTGAAGCCTCAAAACTAGAATGGCTACCAGCCTCACTGTAAGCTTTTTCAGACTGATCTCGAGGCCGCTTTTGCTGCGACTTCGTATGAGCATGCTCGAGTCGAAGAAGGATTCGTCGATTGGCATTCCGATTATGGAAGCAAAATACACTGGGACCATCCTTGCTCTGCTCTACCAGAGCATCATTGGCCAAAATCTCAATGATTTGTTTGAGACTAGAGTCCTTAATCTTTTGAGTGGTGATGAACCGATCTCCCTGCTGAATGAGACGAAGAGGATTTTTGTTTGAACAAACAGGCGCCTTTGGATTTGAGGGAACCATCCTATCATTGATCTTCTGAACGGCATCTAAGTCGACTGCCGCCAAATCAGTGGTTTCAAGCAATAATATCTGCTGTTGTGGCTGCTGCTGAGTAACTTCGAGGGAAGAGGAAGAGGGGTCCACGTATTCATAGGCTGGTGCTACGTAATCTGAAGTTTGATACATTGCCTACAAAAAATAAGCTTCGCGTCACATCCCATAGCCTATTAAAAACACAACAAGGTTGAACAGAAACAACAGATCATGATCACGTAAGGTGCATCCAAGCAAAAATACCGACAGTAAGCGTGGCCTACTTGCTATTGTGAATTAAGTGTCAGTTCACCGCGAAAAGTCTATTTCAATTCGCAGACAGGGTAGCATCCAATACATAACAAACGAAGCACAGTAAAAAGCTGAGAATGAACGTACAAGAATACCGCTATGACTACAAAGACACACAAAGTAACCACAAGTGAAACACAGCAAGCTTGCCTGGCAAATCCAGATCGACGGCAAATTTTGAGATGTCGGCTGCAAAGAAATACAGTAAAACAACTCGTTTAATTTACTAAAACAAGCACTTAATTTAGAAGTTTACCTTATTTGGACTAGTAATAATTTAAATAATGTTAAGACGTGCTGGAGTGGCATGCATCCTGAGCATATGAAACCCTAGCCTCAGAGCGTCAACCTGACAAATTGGCCCCAAAATACAGCGCTAAAATCCCCAACTTCTCTTACCTCAGCAGCTAGAGCTTCCCAATACGAGATCCACTCTCGGACTACTCACACCTTAAAAGTGGGCACAATCCCCCCCCCCGCCGCCCCAACCCCTTGAGTGAGGACTCAGAAAAGTGGGCGAGTTCAGAACCTGTATTATTAGAAATGGAATCAGTATTGCTAGAGTACCCAAGCACCCTGCGTGAGGCTACAAAAGAAGAGAATCTCAACGGGAGCCACGTGAAATCACACTCCCAGCCATCATGTCGATCGAGTTCCCGTTTGGATGGAGAACGATTTCCTCACCTTGTTCACTCACAACGCGCAGATACCCAAACTCATCAACTCCAACAACAGTACACTTGATTTCGCGACCGCCTTCAGGTACTTTGAGAAGCTGACCCCTAGATTCGCCAAAAATAGTCATAAAACATTTGAGCTTGTAGTACAATCAACCCATTGCTTTACAACCCCCAAAACTCACTCATGCATCCAAGCCGATGTGTACATTTTTTCTATCTCCTTTGAACCACCAGATTCAAACCGATTTATGAGAATCTCCAGGTGGTATAACGTCCGACCAACCACTGTAGCCACTGACGGTAGCGCTACATTCGAGTCCTTCGCGCCGGCCTTGATTAAATCATGCAAGCACATGGTCGGCTTGGAATTGGCCACATTCACACCGATGCCTAGATTCAAAGTGCTACAAGAAACACCGCAGTCCTACCTACTAAGCATCTGACCTCGCCTGGATCAGTACAGGTGGCACTAGCCAGAACGCCCGAAATCTTCGTACAGGTGTTTGCCGTCTTATCCACAGCGTAGACATCATTTGGCCATTTGACTCGTAGTTCCATATTAGGCGATTCGCTAGCCTAAAATGATGGCTACGGATGAACACAGCTATCAAAAATAAATTGGACAAATACTTCAAAGTGACTCAACCCTATATCCACCTACTTTTCCATGATATCCTAATCTAGACCAACAATATGGCTAAATAGAAATTAAGACTAAGAAGAGTATCACAGCATCCAGGGCTCCATGGTTTTGGTTGTCGCCTAGATGCTATGGCGACATCAGTAATAAATCACCTGCCCTACTGCTACACCAGTAGAAGTGGTAAACAGATCACCGCCGCCTAGACAGCGGATATAAACATCCAAATCTGTGAAGATTCACAACACAATGGGCGCCAAAGCCATAACCGCCCCTTGCACTCACCCAACTTCTTGTTCACCAATGAGGTACGTGGGAACAAGGGAGCCAGGAAATCAGAATAATGAGTATAGCCCAATGCGGCCACTTCTATTCTATGTGCTAGTGGTAATATGAACTGCACCCAATGTGGAGTGTCGACCTGCCTTGAGCACAAAGCACATTGACAACTCAGGCATTGACAATTTAACTACTATCACTCACTACTACCATTGCTCAAGAAAGAGTCGAGAATGCCATACTTACTCCACATTCTTCAAGGAGTTCATTCAAGGATAGGTAAACAGCAAGAGCAGGCAGATGCTGAATCCACGCAAGTAGATGCGGTAGATAACAGGATGGCTTTTTCCTAGAGAACGGTAAGTCAAGATGGGCTGTGAATAAGGCCGCACCACGCGGAGATAGCCACTGATTACCCCTTCGACCTATGAACAATAGAGCACTTAGTTGAGCAAGATACCAGAGGTTACCAACACCTGCCGTTTGTACCGCGGAGACAATCACCAAACCGGAATGATCCGGTAGTTTAGGCAGGATCCTGAATTAGGTAGTGATTGGAAAAGCGAATTACTTTTGAGAGACAGAAAAGTTCGAGGACATTTCTTCACTCCAGAAGGGATGACGACCTAAACAGGAAGTTTGCTTGAGGGAGGCAAAGTAGTCGGCAAACGAAAAGGCCTCTGTGTTCGTATCGGCAGAAATAATCTCCACCTTTGAGCCAGTTGCATTTGACAGAAGGTCAATGAGGCATTTAGGGATCTAAAGCCGTTAATGATTGTGTTTAGAAAAGATTCCAACCCGCCCAAAGCTAGTTGTGTGAGGATCAATCAGGCTTCTTTACCTTATCAAAGTAAAAAAACTTCAAAAAGTTGAATTACATTCGTTCTTTTGCAACTGCGCACACAACTCTGTTGATCTGACACTTAATTTTCAGCCTGTGAGGATTTGCTAATGCAATTGAGCCACTTCAGTTCCCCTTCGCATTGATGTCGATAGTTAATATATAGAACTTGCTTCAGCTCTACATCTATGGCGACACTCAAGAGGAAGCAAATCTAGATGAATCATGAGGTCTCTCAACTACGCAAAAGGTCAACATGAAGACAATGCAAGGGTCACCACTCCCTCTCACTTGATGTGGATGAGACGCATTTCAAATCCACTCAACTGAGAAGGGGACAAAACTAGACTAATAAGCATTTGAAGTAAAATAGGCTTTCCACTAAATTCGGTGGAACATCCTGTTAGGAAGCGAATGCAGCTGCAATAAGACCACTCAAGACAGAGTCCAACTAGTGCTTTCATTAAAACCCACTTCAGCGACCGGCGAATCAGGTGGTTTGCAGGTATAGAGGGTAGTGGCTGAAGCAGAACTACTCCTTTCCGTCGGTTGTGCGCAGGAAATTCCCAGAAGAACCAAAACGGATTTGACGTCATGGCAATCGTTCTGAAAGGAACACCAAAACCATCAAATAATTGGTCATTGAAAGTAGAAAAAACATCAACAGTTATGAAGGTGAATGCAAGCCAAAAGACGAATTCAGCGGTATCAGACCACTAAGTGCATCATACTGGGGGTTCGCATTTCCAAGGTCAACATGACTACTCCAAACTGCTGGTTTTGCTTTGCGATGACAATCCCATCAAGTTTTCTCTAATCATATTATCTCAGCCTGTAATTAATTAGACTGATCTTGCACGAACACGGATGTGTGGGTAGCTACTACAGCGATCAAAAAAACTGTAGCGCAAGCGATTGAATAAAGATCCGGCTATTCGCAAAGAAATGTTGGAATTTAACTGAGTTAACCAAAATTAAGCAATCACCTATCCAACTTATTCAACTAGACATGAAAAGTAGGTCATCGTAGTGAGCTGTTAAAGAAGTTAGAGATTAAAGCAAGGTTTACTTCCAACACATCAAACCGCGATTTCCGATTTATTAGAAAAATACAATCCCAAACCTTAGTAACGACCATCACAGGCGCCTCCTGTTCATTCAGTAAGCAGAGACAACCATCCACGACTCTCCAAATCCACCCGTTAGTTTGAGTCGAAAAATTGGGTATTTTTAGCGCTGATGAAATACTGTGTGCGCCAGGAGAATGGCCACAATCATCGCTAAGAATGAGCAAAACTTTTCCACGGTGTTCTACAAGGTAATCGTTAATCTGCAAAAATAAATAAATGAATTGGATAGCTCCCATGCTCCATGATCATTCCAAACATTGAACACAAAATGTGACAATGGTTTATTACGCACCTTTGCGATTTCATCTCTTTGGTTTTCAACGGAGGATTTGTCGGAGATAATCAGAAGATTAGTCGAATTTTGCCAGACATTAAACTTCCAATCATTATCAGATAAAGCATATAATGTATAGAGCGATGGATCCACAGTGGACTTGAAGCTATCGATTGCCTGTTTGTCAAGATTACGGCAGAAGATATTTGGTGGCTTAACAAACAACCTCGAAGAGGAGCAACCGCTTTCGAAAGAGTCATTTTTCCAAGGGAAATGCTTTGGATCTAGGCATCGCCAACAACGGCGCGATATTTTTGCCATATTAGTTCTTTTCCAAGTTGTTAATAATCCTCTAAAAATGTACCGAGCAGCCACGCCTATAAATCCTGGAAAAAATAGGAAAAATAAAAAACAAACGCAACGATAAATTTATTTTTAAAGTCGTTCAGTTAACTCAACGAAATGTATGCATGAACATTCGATAAATGAAAGAGTATTGTCAGGGTTACAAAGTAACCAACGAAAAATATTCAACTGTACATGCGGAACCCATCAAAACCTTCAAATTCCCACGCGAACCTTGACCTAATTCCTACACTCCACTCTTAAAGTCCGCTCGACCACTGGGGCATCCAAACTCTTATTAACCAGTTGGAAAATTAAAACCATGTAGCTTAAAGTAATTTTGAACATCGGAAGATGGGAAATTAGTTGGTTCACATAAACCACAATGTAACAAAAGTCCGGAAGTGCAAAAGGAGCATCAAACAAACTGACTTTAAATTAATTAATTCTCTGTAAATTCACTTGCTTACTTCAAACAGGCAGTGATTTTTAATTTTATTGCTTTAGTGGTTCCTTAAGGAACCTTGTCTGAGTCCTTGCATCGTCCGAACCAAATGCATACGCGCACATAAATTATTTGCGTAATTCAGGTAAAGTGTCGCCTTTGATCGCCGTAGTCTGTTGGTCACCTTTTGCTGTGTAGCTATCTACTTCAAATACTTCCTCCTTTGCAGATTATCATCTTGCATGCATCGACCCTGGAACCGCATTTTGCAATGGTGTGCTGTAGTTAGTACGACCCAAAGGCCATGCCGCAGAATGCAAATACAGCCTGCCAGGCTAAGGAGTTCGCCTAATTAAACAAAGCACCACACCTTTGCACCTATGGTTACTTAAAGGTGTTCTAATGTAAAAATACGCTGCACCATAACACCCCAATTAGTCCTTGCTGAAAGCTTAGGACGTACTAGTCAAGAAGAATAGTCTTGTACAGCCATGGACAGGAGTCCAAACAACCAATCGGTTCCATAACAGCCAGTGACATGAGATCATGCGCAATCAAAATTACATGATGTTCAATTTTGCTGCAATATGCAGTCTCTCCTGCCGCGGAATGCCATCCCCACCTCTTCTTCTGATCGCTTTACTATCTCAAGCCTCAAAAAGCTGCCAGTGACTTTTTGTGTCATCCATGAGCAGAGTATGATTCTAGTTGGCGATTAGGCCTTCGTTCCTGGCGTCAGTGACAGGTGGTCTGGCCTCGGAGCCATGCCGGCATAGGCCCAATATCGCCTGTTCGGCAACAGAACGTATTCTGCCCTAGCCTTGTGTCTTCTTCTGATTTTAGGAAAGTTCCAGGGCGCCATAATGTTTCAAGCAATGAATTGCATCTGGATAAGTGATAAGAAGCTCTATGGAGTGGTGGATATAAGGACCCATATTAGGTAGCCTGGTGGCGTATAAGTAGTATAGGCATATCCGGACGCATTAGTTCCACTTTTCCATTATGCGTTTCTCTTTCTTCTTAATTACGTTAAATAAGCATTCGGTTCCACATATGAATAGTCTAATTCCATAAACCTTACTTCCAAGTATGAAATAAATGGAACGAAGCCTTTTTGATCGTACTTTAGCAGTATCGACAATTAGACCGTCCCCAGAAACAACATTGGGAAATAATTCATGCTCCTCGAAAAAATTGCTAATCCTCTGCCTGAAGGTTATTGCAGTGGAGTTTCAATCATCTATTGCTTTATAGCCTTTCAAGTACCAAGCATAATTTTTAACAAACTTAATTATAATTTTTTCGTCTTACCACTTCAACGAATTTCGTTTCAATCGAACCGTATCGAAACTTAACGCCAATTTTCATCCACAATTCTCCGAATTCATCGTTTTTTTCGACCCTGTATGCAAAAATGCGCTTCTTGCGAGACACCGCACCGAATTCGGCTATTTTCACACGAGCGTGCACACACATGCGCATGCATGCACACCTGTGCCAACCAATGAGAGGAGAGCTCCACGCTTGCCGCTGGCTGCCAATCGGAGCTCGAGCAAAATCAATGCCCCCTCGAAAGGCGCAGGCAGTCGGGCGAGTGAGAGGGCGATGCGGAGAAAATTTTCACCCAAATAGGGGATGCAGGAGGAACTCGAGCCTGCTCCTCAGATGACCACCCGGAGGTACCCAAAGTGCGTGAAAGAGGAGATTGTGAGTTGGGCCAGAGAGGGCAAGAATTGGTCCCAGAGGGCGAAAGAACTTGGTATTCGACACCAATCCGCTTACTGTTGGGTCTCATCCGCCCACAAAGTGCCACCACAGAGAGCAAAACCAAAAGCCAAGAAGCCAAGCGAGCGACCCTCACCGAGTCAGATGAATTCCAAGGTGGTGGAGTTCGTGTGCAATCTCTACGAGGCGGATCCGAAGATCACACTGGCTCAGATATGTCTGCGATTACAAGGCGAGATGTCGGTGACAGTTGCCCAATCAACTGCTCACAAGTATCTCCGGGGCATGGTGTTCACACGGAGCCGACTTCCTCCACCCGATTATACCTCGCTGGAAGCAAAGGAGGAGACACGAAAATACATTTCTGCTATCTCCAGCTATATGCAACAGGGGAAGGAAATTATTTGGCTCGGTGAGCACCCTATTTGAGAAGGGAGTTAACGGCTTTTGCAAAAAACCTGTAGGATAACTTTCGTAAGACTTTTTGTATAGCACACCATTTATTTACCAATTCGACATACAAGAAGCGCAAAAAATCTTGATTTGCTCATTAGCCCGACCCGCTATCGGTTGTATTTTAACTTTTTCTAGGTGGAACAATATTCAACCTCCACACACGCAAATCCGTCTCGCGGTTGCAAGAACTGCACATTCACAGTCTGGCAGCAATTTCATCCAACCTTGGTCTCCTCCACGCCTCCTTCAAGCGCGGTCCCTACACCAAACACGACCAAGAGGTCTGGATCCAGCAACATCTGCAACCTGAGCTACTGACAGATGCGGTGCTTGTTTCCGATGCCTTCGAAAATACTAACGTCGGCGCTGTAGCACCAATGCCACGACGTCTGCGACTGGCACCTCTTCACACCGACCGTCTTAACCCCTGCGAGGCCTATTGGACCAAGGTCACTGAGAGGGTCAAGACTCGTCTGCTCTCCGGTGAAGCTCATCTACCCGCTGGCAGTACAACGGATGAGAACCAGCGGTTGGGATGTTTAGAGCGTCTCCTCACTGACGCTATGGCAACCGTAGCTGTTTCTAATGGCAACAGCGAAATGGCTTGTGGGGAAGAGGAGGTGGAGGAGGATGTATGTGATAAGGCTGTTCGTGACTCCACCGAAAGCCTTACCGACGTCCTTCAACTTGTCACGGGGCTTAAAGTTGAACAATCCTGACACCTTGATTCAACTAGCATGTACATACATCATTTATACCTCTATAAATCACGTAACTTCGTGTTGGGAAATATTTCTCCATGAGAAGAGCCGCTCACAAACATTTCGATGTACAAATGCAAGACCGAAATGATACCACTTCCTGCTCACATATGATTGAAATGACACTTGAAAGTTAAAAGAGTGTGACTGTAGGAAGATTAACCAGTTCAGAGATCATCATTTATTCGGGAGAAGGAAGGAATTGCGAGAAGGCGCTCCTCTTTGACGTCAAGGCGGTTCGCTAGATGTATTACAAATTCTGCCTTCTTCCTCTTAAGGAAGTGATCCTGTGGTTATTCATCCGATTCGGCCGCTTCAAGGGATTGCGCTGGAGACCTGACGTTTAGTTTGACATGAGACAGTGAGCCTCAAGCCCGTGCCTCCACCGGTCACTGTGCAGACCTCGAAAGATGGGAAATGTTAAGAGCAGACGGCATTCAACTCCCTAGTGGCTCAAATTCCTTTACGACCATCACTAGTGCTGTAGGAGCTTAAGTACTACTTTAATTCGGAGGATTTATTAGTTGGATACAAGAGGATTTGGCGGTAACAAACACGGCTAAGGGACTGTGCAATCAAATTGGAGACTGAAAAACTAAAAACTACAAAGGAAAACAAAATATCTGCAAACATAATGGTGTAACCGGGATTGAAGACCTAGGGACCTCTTAAATGCTGTCTTTTTTATCCGTCTCTCCCGCATTTAAAGCGTCTCACTTGATCCAAGCTTCTTCATTTGGATAAAAAAAACCTTTTGACTTGAGTAGAATACTCCAAGGGGCACGAGGACAGAAGTAAACAGCATTCTAACGTGGCGCCTCGGCTGCATGGACACTTAAGGCTCCAAGCTTGTACGCCCGCCAGGTGGCACGGTCTCCGGTCCATGCTAGTAGCCCCTCCAATGGGCAGACTTAAAACGCTGACTTATACTTTGCATTGACCTGTGCGGTAATGCTAAAACCCATCAAGAGTCTGAGGCTCCCCTTCTGTAAGTACTTCACTCTCATACTTCCCTGCTTGTGTCATAATAAATGTCTCGTAAGACTTAGCCTTCTAATAGCATGGGTGGAAGAAGGGAAGAGGAGGAAAGGGAAGATCCCTCTACACTGGTGGCAGCGTTGGCAAATCTTCACATCTTTAAGGAAGGAATGAACTTTGAAGACTAGGAAAAACTGTTGAGTTTAACATCTATTTATATCCTCAGCGGTAGAGTCCCGCTGATCCTCCGCGCTCTTCCATAAGTACTATTTCTGGCAGCGACATCGAGCATTGCTGCGAGACGCTGACCCAACTGGCTATTGACCAGCGAGAGCAGTCGGTAGCGCGATATTTCTTCCACCGAAACCAAGGCAGGCAAAGACGACGAGGAGTACTTCAGGAACCTGCAATACCCAGCGAAACGAGCTTTCAGAGGTTTACCTCCAAACAGGATGACCAATTGGGTGGCCGTTGAGTTCGGAGCAGGGGTTCGACCACCAAACAGTGCTGCGAAGTTCAACACCGCGAAGACAAACGATCTCAGGCAGTTGGTCGAGACTGCGACCAGAAACCATCAGGAAGTCCTCCTGACAACGATGTCCCAACAGTCCAACCACCGGCCAAACTTAGCACGGACGCCAGCGACGTAGCCGTGGTTGATGTAGTTTCCCAACGGACCAAAGAGGGCATTGCATCGCTGGCGTCCGTGTCTAGTACGAATGAAAGGTGCCTTGTTCTCGAAGTCCGAAAAGGCCAGAATCGGAGGGGACCAGAGCGTTCGCTTTAGTTCCTAAAGGCCTCATCACGCTCGTTCTCCCACTTGAAATTCTTCTTCATTGTCCACTTCTTGGTTAGCTTGTGGAGAGGACTAGCCATCTTGGCATGCAGTAGTTGGCCATCCAGAGAAAACTGCTAAGCTCTGTCTGATCGGTTGGAGGTGGCCAAGTTCTCACTTGTCTCGTACGATCTTCGGTGACCGCCATCCCGTCTGACGAGACTGTTTACCCCAGAACAGTAACCAAACGTTGAAGGAAATGGCAGTTCTTTGGATCCAAGGTCAATCCAGCATCTCGGAGACAGTCGAGCGCTAGTTGAGCATTGGCATTGTACCCAAGCATGTCTCCACCAAATGCAAGAATGTCATCGAGGCAGTGCTATCTGCATCAGGCGCTGGTTGGTAGCTGCAGCGTTACAGAGTCCGAAATGCATTGTCTGGAACTCACACAGCCCACTTGGCACCATGAAAGCTGTCTTCTCTCTGTCTGTCTGTCTCCGCTACTACCACTTGCAAATATCCAAAGTTTAAGTCCAGTGTGAGGAACCAATTTGATCCGTGGAGGGAATCCAATGAGTCACTTACATGAGTTAGGGGAAAAGCATCCATCTTAGTTACGGCGTTCGGCTTCCTGTGGTAGGTGCACAGCCGTAGACTACCGTCACTTTTCTTTACCAGTGTGATTGGGGTGGACCATGGTGACTTGGATGGCTTTCCAACCTCATCTTCGATGACCTCTTGCTCTAGACGCTTCACTTCTTCTAGGTGGGGCGACGATATGCGTCTCGGTGGTTGCCATGTGGGACTAGCTTTACCGGTGCCAATGGCATGTTTGTTCGTCCGAGTTAATTCCTTGCCAAGCGGATATGTTCGAATACCTACTCAACAATGTGCGTAGCTCCTTCCTCTCGCTATCGGTGATGTGCGTTGTGCCCACAAAATATCTTTGATAAAAACAAGACTCATGGAATGTTTTGCAAAAGACTATATTAATGCTAGCTCTATCAAGCGTTAGAAGGTAGCGGTAGCAATTCGCATTCCGAAAGGCATTGTCAGAATTTCATCGTTTAATCAGAAATCTTTGGCTCCTTCAAGAAGTAGCCGACGTCCAGTAAAGAAGTCATTGAGGAATCCAATCTACCTGTCGACCTAACTAAGGTTTAGATTAGCATTGACAACAGTCAATGGCTTTGATCTTGGAGAAGGTCCTGGCAGCCGCCTGAAGTGGTGAACGAATTCATCATTGCTGACGTCAAGATCCTCCTGACAGCACGTCCTCATCGGCCCTTGGATCTACGATTGTGCCCTATCAAGGAATGCTCAATGGTGAATATTACCAACAACAGAAGGTAATTTTTTTTGCTTACAAGCTATCCTTTCGTTCTTTGTTTATTTGGTGACAAATGATGATCCATGGTCACTGAATTCCACTTTGGAGAGGTGTTGATCTCTGGACCCAGGCAATCTTACACATTCCGCACTCAAACCGATTTGTGCTGTTGGTAGTTTGATATGCAAATTTTTATTGTTACAAATGTTTTCACACATTCTGCGACGTTTTTTGATCATACAATACTTGCGCTGCTGCCGAATCGGAGAACGATAAAGTTCGGCTCGTCACTCCCAACGACGCTTGTCTGGACGTCGAGACTGCAGGCACCTCTGAAACGATCGGTCCGACACAATCAGAACCTTGTTGCCAGTTTTTATACTAGGCTAGTTTGGGCTGTCAATGGGTGTCTTAGTAACGGGACTAAAGATTTTATTCATATTTGGTGTCACAGGCACAACGGAGTCGAGCCATGGCTTAGCAGCAGGCAAGACTGTATACCTCCAAATCTTCTACACATTTCATCATGCGAGCCACCCCAAATCTGCTCTATCCTCATTATTAATCATTCGTTGGTCACATCACGGAGCAGAAAGCAGAATCGTTAAGTGGAGTCCTGCTGATGGTGGAATGGGTCTTGACTTAACAATGTGTAGGTGCAGCAGGATATGGAAGAGGCAAATGCCTCCATGGACATGGCGGGTAATCGGGTGACACACAGCCTTTGTCGATCTTCCATGATGCAAACCAGGACTCACAAATGCACGTGATTTTGACTTCCATGCGGTGAAAAAGGACTGTTGGTCAAGCGACATTTTTTTCAACCTGGTGCTGAGAACAAAGCATACTTGCTTTCCACCTTCATGCGTTACGCCGTGGGATCCCTCCAGGAATTCTGCACGGCTTACATAGCGACACACAGGAAATATGTGACGATGCAGGTTATAATCTGTGCCCACTGGTTTGACTGGGTGCGTTCAATTCTAAATATTTTAATTAACACTAGTCTTATATAAAAACTTGGCGTATTTCAAACCGGCGGTACAAGCTACTGACCAGTCAGAAAGAGGTGCGAGTAAGGGCGAAATTTAAAATCAGCAAAAGTGCTCAATAATACAAATAGAAAAAGAAAACCGCTAAAGGAGTACAATTAAAATACTGACAGGATTTTAGGAGATACTACTGATGTTATTTAGTACGTTATTTTTCCTGCATTTTGGATGCCATAAATCCAAGTGTTATTCTCTCGTCTTGGGCAGTGCTGTTTTGGAAAAAGCTGGCTTGGCGTCATTTATAGGTGTTTTTCCTCCGCTATGACTTCTACCAGACTGACGTGATTCTCTTTCTTGACCCAAAAGAATGTAAGTACTGGTTCCGTGTAACATATTTTCCACAGTTAACCGGCTGTCCTCGCTCAAAGCTCCATAAAATAGGGAGCCCTCTATCGACTCTGTAAAATAAGTTCGTTGGAGCAGAGCTCGACTATCCACTGTTAAAATGTTGTGAAAAGTAGGGTCTATTGTTAGCGCCCACGAATTGATGTGACGGCGTGAATGGGAGAGGATCATCTTTAGATCCAGAAGGCATCCAACGCGTTTGGCATGTCACATTATGTGATGGCAACCGCTCGCTTGATAGCAGTGCTTAATTGGTTATTTACTGGTATTTGTAAAGAGTCACCAATGTGTTCCGCCATTGTATCTACGTGGTGTGGCATATTGTCAGGGTCATATCAGTAGCTTTAGACCAACATATTTGCTAAAAAAATATGTTTTACTAGAATATTATGGCTTTTTCAATTTTTTCGGAAGTTCTATGGCGAAACCCTAAGTGGCCCGTGATGTGGGACGAACCACATTATACTGTAAGGCTAAGATTAGTAGTACGCTTCGGTATTAATATTTCCGCTATTGGAAATTAACTGCATCTATGTGCATATTTCTCTGGGTGTTCTTGCAAAATTTCATTAAAAAACAAAAAATAAATCTTTGTAACAAAGTTTGTGGCATGAAACGCCAAAATGTTCGTCGATCTCATATACTACTTATTTAGGGTTTTCAGTAGAAGATTGACTTTTCACACAAGATAAAAAAGGTAAACAAAAAGTTTGAATACAACCTCTGTATCGCTGTAATAGGTGATCCAAAAGGAAGTCGTGCTGTAAAGGATGGAGATATCCGTAGTATCAGCGGTGGTGAAATGAGGCGAATTCCTCGACATCGTCAGTCACGCTTTGGCAGTGTCAAATCGTCCGTTTCGACTTGTTTGCATTTAAATACATATCCTCATGAGTGTTAGTTAAAAGTACAGAAACAATGCACAACAAACATGCAACAAGTTTGTTAGCCTGACATACTACTTATTTAGGCGCTTTCAGTAGGCAAGTCATGTCTGCACACATGCTAGAACAAGGTAAATAAAAACTCCGTCCAGACTAAAGCATCATTCGCGCTGCCAAGATATCGTTGTTTAAGCATGTCCCAAACTTATCCACCTCTCAGTGGCAAACCAACAGCACAAATTTATTTGGCGCCATCACGGGGTGGCTAAGGTAAACAGGCACATGAAAGTGTGATCATTAGCCAGCCGGAAATCGCCCGCACTTTACCCAATTAAACTTGCTTTCTATAAGTCCTTCCACATCGTGTACTTTCGCTTAGACCCAACTCTCTAATAAAATGAGTTCTTTTAGTTTCCATCAAGCACCACGTCAACTAATCGCTCCTGCCACCAAATCACGGGGTGCAACCAGTAGCAGTGTCCACTTCGTTGCTTCCGCATTCAGTCTCTAAGTATTTAAGCATTGAAAAAAAGGGGTTCTTCTTGTCAAAGCAAAGTCGCGACTTCTGGGTAGAGGTGCGGGAGAGGGCATGACCACGTTGGTAATGCAATTCCCTGAGACTTCCCCGAACACGACAGAAGACATAAAACACAGACTACACTGGACACGTACTGTGGACACAAGGAGAGAATTGGGGCTACTAGCATGACATGGAGGCCAAACCAATTGTTCCAGCGCAGATGCAATGGACATGCTCATCATTTGAGTGTGGTGCATGGCGATCCCCATGGTCAACAGCCCACCTCAGCCATCACGACCTAATCGGTGCTTCCGTGCCACTAATCAAATTTTCACGCAACCGAGAAGCAGCCTGACCACAACAACACCGATCTCTGTTCGGACTTCGAGTGGAACTAAGATGTCGTCCAGCATGGACTCTGTATTGGCGGGACAGGGAAATGTGCCGCTCGATAAGCAATGGCAAAAACACATAACAAAGGACGAGGGGTCTAGCGCAGTTGCATGTAGGATAAGGTTTTGCGTTGATTCGATCCTGTCACTTTGTTCCCACCCAAACTTCCTAGGGTTCCATTCTGCTGGTAGATACCACGTGTTCGCACAATTGATGTGTGCATCCAGGTGCCGTAGGCGTCTCCGTTGCAAACTATTTAGAATGGTTCACAGCCACTGGCTCTTCACTTGGTGGTAGCATTCCTGCCCGACATGATATCATCCGTCTAGTAGGGGTCGCCACCGATTCGTCCATCCGCAGCACCTCTTCCATCACGGCAGGTGCCATCACCCAGCGATGGAAATCTGGACAGCTGCCATTTAAGACCGAGTTCACTCGACGCTGTCACCAATAGACCCCGTGGAGACTTCTCTGATGGCGAAATAAGGACGTGAGGGCTACTGGCCTAGCCTGAGACCTGGTTGTCCAGTGCAGGTGCAACAACGGCACTACCGAGTGGCTCGTCACCTTAAGCCAGAGTTTAACCTATCCTTGAGGCATCACAGTAACACCACAGGCCTCGTCCTTGCATGCAGCCAAGTCATTTATGCCCTGTCAGCTCACCTGATACGCTTTCCCAGTTAGTCCCTTTTTCAGCTAAAGCCTCGTGCCTAAGTAGCTGCCTCCTAAAAGTACACAATTGTTTTTTCACAGTAGAGCCACGTAGAAGGAGACCACCGTGCTGGCCGTTCGAATTATTTAACTGGACACACAGAAATAGACTTGGAATGGTTTCCTCGTAATCGCACCAGCATCTCCCCTCCACTGGCAATTCATTTTCCAAGTTGATCTTTCAAATGTCAAGAATGGATGATCGGCATAACTTGGAGGAAAGGCAGTGATGAAGTGGAGTGGTATGCCTCACCCACCCTGAAATTCTGCATGAGGTCTTCTCAGGGGTGTGGGTTCTTTGTCCCACCGACCCACAGGTCACATCCGTAGTTCCTTGCCCTTCAGTGGGTGAATGGTCCTGTCTGTCTTTAACCCAGAGTCGTTGTGAAGGTGATTCGGCATTAGAATTCAATTTTTGAGACCGCTTTTGGCTGAGACTTCCGGTCACTCCGAATTCCCCTTCAAAAGCCATACATGCAAACTGCCAAGGACGCGTTTTTGCATGGGCGAATTCAATGACTGGAGGAGTGGGTTGCCTTACTGAACTGCATTGTGGGCGACTGTTGACATTGACGCGTTGACCAGAGACACGTGGGTAAGCGAATCGAAGTTAGCCCCTAGAGTCAATCCTCACAATTCATTTCTTCCGGACACTGTCGCAAAAGGGGAGACACATAATACAAAGGACGAGGGGTCTAGCATAGCCTCGTGGGGATGAGGTTTCACCTTAATTCATACTTGCCGCATTGTTCCCGGCCAAACTTTCTAGGGGTTCCATTCTGCTGGTAGATACCGCCTGTTCGTGCAATTGAGGCGTGCATCCAGGTGCCGTAGACGGCTCCTTAGCGAATATTTGGATGGTTCACAACCAGTGTCTCTTCAGTTGGTAGCCGAGTTCCTGTTAAACATGTTGTAATTCCATTTCATCCGCAGTACCACTTCCATCACGCTAGGGATTATCATCTTTGAGACCGAGTTTGCGCGACGCCGTCACCACTCTAGTCCATCGCGACTTCTCTGGAGGCGGGAGAAGGACCTGAGTGCTACCGCCATTCTGCTGGTGGAGAGGTGGATAAGATATCACGTTTACACAAAATTGATGGGTGCTAGCGTTGCCTTAAATGTTAAAGTCTTTACCGCACAACACTGGACTGAGGATGCTCCCTGGAAAAAGATATCATTTAACCCTTCTATTTAGGGTTGTCACGAACTCTGCAGCCCGCAGTATACGCAAATTTTTACCCCAAAAAAGATTATCACCAAGCCATAAAAAATCAGGATAGGAACCACTTTCCCCTGCCGAAATGTAGCATTCGTAAAACTTCCTCGGAGGCGAATGGGGAAGAAATACAAGGGCAGAATACATAATGTCGGCATCTGGAAAGGCATGGCGCCTCAGTGTCGGAGCAACAAAATCAAAAGTTAAACCTATAATTAAAGAATTATATTTAGACCAGTGAATTGGACATTTTGCATTGGCAAGCAAGTAGAAATGCTTAAGTAATAAACAACTCACACACACACGCACACACATACAGCTTGGGTCGTATCAGATGAGGATTGAAGCATGTGGATCGCATACAACTGGTCCAGTACTGCCCTTATCAAGTACAGAAATCACGGTCATATTCTGGCTGGAATCTCTCGAATACAGCAAATGCAGATGTTAAGCCAAGGTTTCGCACAACTTCATTTAAGTAGTTAAAAGTAAATCCTCTTTGCTGCCTACAAGAATAAGTATTCAAGACAAAACTGACTTTTGTACTATAAACAGAACACGAATGCACAAAAATGCATCTTGTTGTCGTAATCGGAGAGGCATTATTGCTGCTTGTGCTTTTTATCCATCCTCCCAATAGGTCACGCCTAGGAAGATTAAAGGCCTGAGAAGAGGACACTGCAGGCACTCGCATCCCAACTATTGTAGTTGCTTCCTTCCACTTTACCAGCCCTCCGCTCCGCTCCACTCCGCTCTGCCCCTCGCCCTCCCATCCCCTCCACCGTGTCCTCTCCTCCCTGTCCCCTCCTCCCTGTCCCCTGTTCCCTGTCCCCTGTCCCTGCCCCTCTCCTCCCTCGGTCCGCTTTCTGTTGTCTAACATTCATTGCCTCAAAGTGGTGATAAATAAACATGCATTAACCGGTCTCTGCGTCTTTCTCCCAACTGCATGGCGACACGTCTCGTCCACTCCACTGTCCACCTTTCCTCCACCACTCGAACTGCATTCGCCTCCGACCTGTGGCTGCCGCTCTGTGCTCCCATAGTCACTAACACCATTTGGCTTGATAACCTCTTCTCGCGAAACAATGGAGCAAAGTAGAAATTGCCTCTCATGTACTCACCAAATTTGCCTTCATTTGTTTACAATTTACATTGAACGGAGGAACCTCGTCACTACCCTTCCTCCATCGTGGCATCGTAGCCATCACTTGTCACGTCGTCTCTGTCAGCTGTCGCTTCATCACCTCAGAGAGCTACAACCACCTTACGTCCTGCCTCGCCTAATGGTAACAAGATCCGAGGACATGATGTGAAGTAGTCCTCAGGGGAGCTCAAGCTCACCCACAGGTCGAGGAAGGAGGAGGAAGGAGGAAGGAGGAAGGCGAATTGGTTCTCGAGTTGCTAGAACTCAGTACTTTACAAATTGCATTTTCGTAATGCAATCTGCCTCCTAAAGTACACGTCACTTAGTCACAACGTCAGTACTTTTGGCAGGCAGGTAAGTAGGCAGGCAGGCTGCAAGAAAGGAAATTTGCACCCGTTGGGAAAACAAAAGCGGTGGGAAAGTGGATTGCAAAGCCCAAGTCGTAAAGACGTGTTTCTGCACTGCTCTCATTTGTTTTTCCACGTCTCACAACGCGCCAAAGTGACGCCGACTTTGTAGAACTGAAAGAGCGCAATAAATTTCAAACCAACCGCCAACACAATCACGAAATATTTATGGGCCGCAAAGTTGTAAATAGCAGCTAAAATCTTCGTCGGAGGTTTGTTTTTCCTGCCCTTGGTATATTCGTCAACGGCAGGGAAGAGACTTTCCAACTGCCGCACAAAGCCGCCAATGCCACTTCCATGGGGTGTTTTGTGTCTGCCGAGGACGTGAAGGCAACGAGGCTGGCGTTTCATCACCCCCTTCGCTTTATTTCCCACGCGATCATCTGACTGTGTGTAGTGTCGACGACAGGGGAAGCTGACGGTGCGCTGCTGACGAATGCGGTTCGACAGTGTCCTCTCCCACATTAAAAGAGGTCGGTAGGTCTTCCCTCGGGTCATCTTGCACCAACGAATTGAGTTACTTACCTGACCGATCCATTTGTCCCAATTGTTTTGTCTGTGCAAATTGTTTTGGGTGGACGACTAATGCTCGTAATTGTTTGGCTTTCGCTGAGTAGACAGTCCTGTCTGTCATCGGCCGCACACACACACGCACACACGCACACGCCTGCCCATGCAGACAGAGACAGACAGAGAGAACGACGCACTGTCCTGTGGCGATGGTGTGAATGGCGTCTGAGAAGTGAGTCAACTCGTGCGACCGGTGATGCGTTTCTCATTGCGCGAACAGGTAAATGGAAAGGCTACTTCTCACCTCAAGTCAGCTGGTCAGTCAGACAGACTGCCAGTCAGTCAATGCGTCAATTGGCCTGTGAGCAAACAATCGTCTTGCTTTAGGGTGCGGGAGGTGGAGGGCAAACCGACTGACTAGCAATGCTCCCACCACGACCTCTTGCCCATCGACATCGGCGTGATCGAGTTGCCTCATCAGCCAAGTGACTCCTTGTCAGGGTGTCCCGACACCAAACTATTTAAATACTTTGTCGAGAGTGATGTGTACTTTGTAAACACCACAATTTGCGAGTCTTTTTGAAGGCACCGCACCTCCAAACCATTCATCATTTCTGCTATGGCACGGTCCTCGAATATCCTCCATCACAATTGACGAGAAGCTGTCTCCGTAGACACGGCACCGAGGTGAGCTCGCCTCGTCGAGAGCACAAGCTCCAACTGCATCCTCCACATCCAGAGAACACTTGGAAGTGACAAGCCTACATTGCAGGAAGGTGATAGCGAGCACACATTACTGGCTCCCGTACAGAGAGGCCGATGCCTTCCCCAAGTACCTTCAAGTCGCAGTGCGGTGATGCAGCGACCTCTCCGCCACAAACAGCTCGCACTTTGTTGTGAAGGCCGCAGTGCTGCTCCACAACTTGACATTTTGTGCAAATAAAGCCTCACAATCATTCACTCTGTGTGGCGCGAATAGTCTTCCGCCTTACTCCGTGTCAACATTCATCTAGGTTGACTGTTCCCCTTCTTTTTCAATAAATACAGTGGGACCAGTTGTGTACTTACCCACGACCCTTGTTCATGAAGGCGTTATCTGGTGCGTAGATGCCACCATCGCCACTATCACATACCAGTAGGGGAGAAAAGGGTTCTAGGGAGTCAAAAACAATCTCAAAATAGGTTCATATTTCCCTATTTAGAGTGGATAATTAATTTTACCTTAGTGTCACTGGATGCATCTCGAATGCAGTGGGAGAAAAGGAAGGAGAATGAGGTGAGGCGAGGCGAGGCGAGATGAGGTGGCTGGGACCTCATCGCCCTCTTACGTCCACTCCACCACTGGCGATTTATAAAAGACTCAACAAAGGAAGCCACATTTCATGCTTTCACTTTTAAAAGACCACACTTGGAGCACATTTCAGGCTGCAGTGTGCGAATGTAAACGACGCAGGCGGCTATCTCCTCCAGAATATCGCTCGGAGGCTATTGTCATTCACCGAGGGCCAAAACCAAAGCACAACACGCAAAGTCTGAAGTGTTCGCGTAGTTCAGCACACAGTTAAACAAACCACCTATTCATTCCACACGTCCTCTTCTCTTTCAACCCAGTGCATGCGTCTCCTCATGCTCAGCCTCCCCAGTCTGCTTTCACCACCGACAACACCACCACCATCACCACCCTAACCATTAACTTCAACCATTCAATCTTCCACCATGTGGACAGACCTCTGACTCCAACCTCACTGGCACATGCAAAGAACTCAGCCACTTGTGGGACCTCCTCGTGTCACTGCACCATTCTGAGGAGAAGGAGGAAATTCCCCGGTCCCCTCCAATGGTGGCTCAGCGTATGCCAACCCCCAACCGTGAGGAGGCTGACCCGAAAGCAGAGACATGGAACAAAAGGCAGGGTGTAACACAACTCCACGGGAACAATGGCTGCAATCCTTCCGTCTCACTACTTTGCTCTCGTTTCAGTGCCACCCACTCTCGCACCCTCTTGTCCATCTATCTGGTCTCCCCTCAGCTCGCGGACACAAGGCGGCGGTGTCACTTGGCCATGCGGTTAGTAGCTTCAAGCACTCACTGCAGACACTTCCACAATGGACCTCTTCAAGTAACCAAGTGCGGTGTCTCTTCGGTGGCTACTAGATCACAAGGAGAGCACGGGATTGGGGCGATTGCCAGAGGCAGAAGTTATATTTAGCCTTTCCATGAGAAGTGTCCATAACTTCACCCATGCATGGCAGATGCCCTTCACATGTGATGCTGGAGTTTGTTATTCAGTCGTGGAAAAGGGGATGGTTGTCCTTTTGGCCGGTCCCACCACTGCAGCTCGCCAAGCCTTTTTTAAGATGGCCACGAGGCCTCTAGCACGACCCAAAGGCCACGGCACCGAGTGGAAGTGCAATTCGTAGAGATGAAAATGTCCATGTAAACATTTCATCATTTAATGTTATAAATTATTTAGCACATTTAATCTATTTGTTAAATAGATACATTCATCTAGCTTTACTGGTTATACCTACACGATTTTAATTGACACCGTGGTAGACACTACTTGCGATGTTAGCACATTTGTATGCGTAGGCTCTTCAGTGCCTTCGTGGTCTCCTATCGCCTTTTTGGCGTAGCCTTCCTGCTTCACATGCTGAGGAGTTAAACACAACGACTGTTCTAGTGGCTGTCACATTTGACGGATGGCTTGCATCCTAAACTAATGCGATTCCACAGATTCAGTCATCACCAGATTGTTAGGCAAGTCACGACATGATGAATTGCTTTGGGGCAGATGTTGACCGTAAAAGTGAAGGAGAAGGAGACTGAAATGGCGGTTAAAGGTCCGCGCAATAACGCTCAATGATTGTTCATTGTCGTTACAGCGCTCTTAGATTTTCTTGACGATAAAATGAGGACCTAATACTTGAGTGGAATATATGCCTCGCCACCAACACCACAGTCATCACAAAAAAGGACGGATGTCTGAACTATCATGCTTTAAATGTGCCTTTTGGGCGAGAAGCGAAATCATAATTAAAACCCCATTCATGGCGATAGCGTTGATTCTCTCGAAGCTGACATGAGCCATCTCTTCAGCATTTATTAAGGCTGTACTGTTCCTGTATAATATGAAAGAATAAATATGCTACAGGACAATTAGCCTGCCCTTGCCGGCTTTAGCCGTAGGGAATAGGAGGTGGATGAGGATAGAACTACACAAATGCCAAGGAAGTGATGCGACCAGTGGAGAACTATAAATCCACATGTCTAAACATGCATTGAAGTGCTTTAAAACAGGACATTTTCCTGCCGCTAAACTGGGAGTCAAGGCAATGAGCAACATTTTATTAAATGTTCACTTTTATAATGAGAATACATTACATTTGTAATAGTTACCACGCCTAAAGTGGCCGTCCGAGTCTTCTTTGAAGACGAAAGACTATGAAGTGCTCGGACAGAATACATATCGCCAGCCTACAGAAGGGACTGGGGCCAATGGCATGGCCCTGAGGCCAGCTCATCCGGTGAAGACACAATGGTAAGGACATAGGCTAGCGTATTACCATAAGTGCGAGGTAAACAAACAGTCTATGCACTACTGAGCCTCTCTCCTCTCTTGGGCGTCAGTCACGGTGCCCGCAGAGTTGAACAAATTACCAAAGCATTGCATACCTCCTCCCTTCTTTTGAAGGTCGTCACTGGGACTACCTCAGGTACTATTAAAATGCAACCGCAAACGAATCAGCGGGACCTGTCATCGAACTTACTTGTAGCTAAGAGGAAATTCGATCCCAGCCTCACTGATGCATGGTGATGATCGCATAAGAATAGGAGTCTTGTCTGGTTTGGGAACTGTACTGGAATAAGGGAGACTGGGCTGTCTTCATACTGCTTGTGATTCGATGGTGCGCCACAACGAGGCCATCTTGTGCCCCCGCTGCTGGTGGTAGGAACCCTGGAATAAAGAGAGTCATTTGAATGCGACAGGGTGCTACCCGTCTGCACATCCTTACCACTTTGTCCTCACTTCAGTGCCGTCCTGCCATTAGCATTTTTGATTCTGTTCAGCTAATAAAGAGATGGAGATGACACCACATGGTAAAATAATTGACATCTTTTTGTGAGTGCTGTAGACAGCTCCGTAGCCGCCTTTTCGACGGCTAACGATCAGTGTCGCTTCATTTGTTAATAGCACTCCGACAGAAAACGCGACAGAGGTAGCTGCCATCGGCGGATGCCACTTTTCGCCCTACCGCGGAAGTCATTACAGTCTCTCCCATCAAAAGCAGATGTACTTCACCCGTCAGATTAGTGCTTAACGTTCAGAAATGGAAGTCAGGATGGGGTTCGTTTGCCAGTGCCATTTGTGCAGCGCATCGGGAATTTCATACAGTCGCAAAAAGCCATGATAGGATGCATTTTTTAGCATCATGGCGTTGAGGCCAACCCACCCACCCGCCAAGGGTACAATCAATGAGGACTTGGGTCCCTGCGTATGCAAACACAGAGTTCTCTCCAACCTTTTACTGCATTGCAATATGCACCATAAATACTCAACTACAAACCTACTTCCTGCACCACTGCGAACAAATTCAAGGTTTATTGCATTAAAGCCAGTTTACTATTGCAACTTTGCCGGTCAAGAAAATGCGGCCGCAACTTTTCCTCTCCCCTAATTAAATGCTTGATTGGTTTCGAATATTATTCGGTTGCTTTTTTTAAAAAATCCGGCGTCAACTCACAGGGTCTTTAGCATTTTAAACGCTTTTAAGGTTTATACAAATTTACATTTGCGTTGACTCTACCTCAACGCGTTCGAAATATTGGTCCACATGTGAAGGCTGCAAATTCAACTCATTAAACAAATGTCAGGCAAGGACTCTGTTTTCTTTTTTTAAAAATTGTCTTATTTTTAGTTAATATGAGAAAATGCGATTTTAAGGATGACACCAATAGGTGCCTTAGTTGTTTCTAGGCGATATAAGCATAATCAACCTGAGGTCAGAAGTGAGGAGAAATGGATGGACGTGCTTTGAATCAGCAGAGAGCTGCCCCTACTGTAGTGCTTTTATTATTTTTAAATGAACCAGTGGGTGAAGGATGGGAGGATAAGTTAAACCCTGCCTTGGACAGACAACGTGTCTCTCCGAACATCGAACAATCCACCCCACATATCGGCAGTCTAATTAATAAGGTCGCTTAAGAACATCCAACCGTCTCCTATCAAGGTTGGTAAAAAGAAAGTAGAAGAAAAGCAAGAGTCGTTTGCACCTACTATTGTATGAAAGTAGCACTGTGGCCTACAGCAGGCACACCACGTATGTCAACCTCCTTTGATAAGAGCTGTCGCCCAATAGTGAAAAGGTAGGTTGCTGACCTCAGGGGAGCTACACTGCAGTCTATTATTCGCGGTCACTTTGAGCCTAATATAATCTAGCCAAAGTCTAAGAATTTGTAAAAGTCGCTCTAATAAATCAACCCATCCGCAGTCGACGCCGTCAATCCATAACTTTTGATGACGCAAGGTTATCAAAAAAATTGACTTGATTATTGCGTATGGAGAGAAAGACGATAAAACTATCATTAGTAGAGCAGCTTATCTGTAGGAGACTGAGATATAAAACTGCTGTAAACTGGTAACCTTAACCCAGCATCATTTTGTTTAAGGCAAACGAAACACTACTCAGGTATTTTTAAGCATTTAGGGAATTAGCGTGCCATTGGTGATAACTTCATTTATCTATGGGAAAAAAGTTAAAAGCGGTTATTGGCGACACAGAGGAATGTGTTCAGTGACTTTTATTTGATACTGTAAAGCCGCACACAAAATCATCCCACTATATCTACACAAGCCTAGGCAATGCGGTAGAAATGCAGTAGTTAAGAAAATGTGCCTTGAAGTCCTATCACGTAAAACGCCTTATTCTTGACAAAAAAGGATATCCGTCACCTTTCACGCCATCCATGCCCACTGTCGGAATTGTCAAAGCGCTGTGTTTTTTATCCCTTTCGTGCAAGTATTGTGGCTAGTTATGGGGAATTGATCGAAAATTTTTCCGTCACACATGTGTGACTCCGGGTTTAAGCCAAGTAATTCGGTTACGCATAGTTCAAATGCCGCCCAAAACCCACGGATAATGCCTAGAACTACCGTGTGCTACTCCTGAAGATTATTTTTTAACTATTTGATCAATGCCTATCTATTAGATGGTATGTGTTGACCAGACTACTGTACTGTTGCGTCTACTCCCTCACGCCGGCAGCACAGGGACAGTGGTGCACACTGACATCTGCTTTAATTATGTATAAAGCCTAGCAACGTTTTGCAGCCGTCCTAGCTGTGGCATCCAGTCCTTGTCTTGTCAACTCTGTCTTCAGGAGCTAAGACTCTGGTTATTTGCATAACCGCCTTATCTAATTAACAAACACAGAAGCGCAATTTGAGGTTACTGAGGTCCTAAAATGCAATTAATTAATAATTCAAGAAACAGAAAATAAATGTTTAAAGCATTTCAGGCGGGTAATTTAAGAAAACAGTGATTGTGTATGCATGGAAACACTAACGTCTCCCATTTTACCGATAGTTCTTTCAGATGGCTAAAAAATATCAGGCAGATTTAGGTTCAATTTGCATAATAAGGACAGTATCTTAGTTTTACTTTGCGTTTTAAGGACAGTGATTGCAGCGCTTGGCTTTCCAATCCTGGAATCTGTCATAATAGACTGCATCAACTAAACACTTTTAAAGGAGATGCTGTATTGGCTTTCTAAATGCCAGTTTATATCAGACTGAGTTGTGCCACTTTTTGACGTCTTCCTTTAAAATAAATAGGGTGAAGATTTTAAATTGACCCGGTTTTATGAGAAATAACTAATGCTTGAGCATTTAACGAATGGGCGAGGATATTTTTAGCACGATCTCACGTTGTGGGAGGTAATTTGATAACGTAGTCTTGCATAATTAGAGGCCAGTAATTACATCATACAGGGGAGCTCAAGTTTTTAAAAGGGTACTTTTTCAGGCCGACATTTCGCTTCAGCTAGCTGATTGCTTTAAGCTGTGAGTGTTACCTTTTTCATTGCACAAGCTTTTGGTTACCATTCTCTCTGCTTTTATGGTATGGATTCACTCAAATCATGCGGTCATTTAGCTTTCCCGGACTGTTGGTAGACATAAACAGGATCTGTTGCTGAATGAAGCCGTGGCGATTAAGACGAGAAGGGATAATGCAATTGCATTTGCTGCTGCTACTCACACCAGCATATTGTCTCTCAATTAGGTAAAAAATGATTCGAACGCAACTAGACTGGCGACTTTAAAATACGTCTACTAGAGGGGTTTGTTTCAGCTTTGCTTAAAAATGCACGGCTAGCATAAATTGCTCCTCCATTCGCATTACTTTATAAAGTTGACAGGAACACAAAATGATGGTTATATACGAATAATATAGCATAAAGCGAGTAGCCACTACTCTGAATTTTGGCTGTATAGCCCAATGGGAAAATGAATTCCACCAAAAAAAGAACTTTTGAGCGTCTACATTTCCTTCTGGCCCGATTAGGCTAAGTACCCATAGACGTCTTCACGCTATAGAACTGCACATGTGCACTTAATTTAAAAAATCGTAAAAACAGCCGGAATCACTTCGGTGCATATGTATTACTAAACCGGCTTTTGTTTAAATAGATCACAGCCTTTAATTCATTTAGACACAAAGCCTGCAGCAGTTTTAATTGGCTTTGTTAATGCAGAGGTTTTTATGTGGGCATCGAATGCATTTAGTTCCTTTTTTGCTAATCCGTTCTAAGGTAGGATCATTTTTAAATAATAAGTAATCTCTTTACTAGCAAAGAAGATGGATTTTTCTGGCAACTATTGTTTTGCAGGTTCTATTATTCACAAAAATATGAAACGGTGGGATTTATTCAAACTATGCATTAAACCAAGTGTTACCAATTAATGTGCTAACGTGCTTAATTTCCTTTCATTCGGGGCTGTTCCTCTGATAATACACTACGCTATATTGCGGGAAGGTTATAGCATACGGTTATTAAGTTTTCATCACCTCCTTTCATTTATCGACGCAAGTGTCGTTAAAAATGTCTTGAGCTTTAAGCAGCAGCTAGTTAAAACTTAAGTGTTTAAAGATGGTTTCTTGAGCTGATTATGATACTTCTAGGTAACTGGCCTCACAAACGGTGATTGACTTGCGGAATGTACGCACTGTTGCGCATCAGTGGTTGGCATAAGTAGGTTGGGAATTTTTTTCAATTAAAACAGAAGATTGATCTCGGAGAGCCTTTGTTGAGATGTATAACTTCTACATGACGAAGTTTTATTTACATCAACTGGATCTTTTGTCTCGTTTATCCTTTTAGCCATCTGTCATTCATCTTACATAATTGTGGCATTAGCTCTGTCCACTTTATCTTCATGCCTTATTGTAATAAAAGTACGTCTAGAAATGCAGGCTTCATAACGTCATTGAGAAGCATTGGAGGAGGGGATTGAGAACATTTAAATGTTCACCGAATTTTTTTCTCTTTTTTTAACAAAATAGTGTTTTCCTATGTACATACGTGGGGCTGAATAGGTATAATTTGCTTCCATATAAATCAGGAATGATAAATGCTAGTATTTACATTGAGATGGAGAACCACGTATACATTACTTTTCCTCTTCACAGTTCCGAGGTGGCCATTTTCATGGATCCAGTTTGTGAATTGCCAAAGTCGACAGAATGACTGGGTTTTGACTTTGCACACCAATCCCATGCCAGTGGAGATTAGTGAACAGATGCGGAGTTGGATGGTTTGGGGTGGATTAATCGAGGTTCCGTTGCCTTGTTGTCAGGTGGAGAAGAATTTGACTCCTCTTGCTTTTGACAAAAGCTTAGTAGTTTTAGGTAAAGTGTTGACCGTAGGAAGCGCCGATATGGATCCTTTTCCATCAGAGCCTCGATGCGTTTTTGACTTGCGTCAAATAAGTCCGGTTCGGCTTGTGATAGCCGCAACTCTGTTTGGATTCGCGTCTCACAGTCAAGATTTACCTTAGGAGAAAATATTAAATTTAACATACTAAATTTAACCTCAAAAATCAACTCTGACGAAAGCTACTTGCAAAGTAGCGAACAAAAATTTCTCCAAAATCTTAAAATGGTGCCACATCTGACAATGGTGGTCAAGCAATCTTGAAGTCAACTTCTATCATCTCCTTCCAGTCCCACTGTCAGAATTACAATAGCATAAAAGAAATTCATTACAAAAATTAATGCCTTTTATTAGTCAGGTTCTTGCCAAACTCTACTTTGAACTTGTAAGTAGTATGCGACACTGATTTTACACATTGATGAAAATGGAACCTTTGGAGGAAACTCAGTCAAAAAAAGAGGAAAACGAAGGCTAGGAGTCAAGGTAAACCACCCTAAATTTTTTGCTTTGTTGGCAACAAATTTATTTACCAAGACAACAACTTGACAATTGGGAACATGAGGGACACATCGCCAAAAACGATACCTTTTCCACAAATTGTGTGATACACAAGTGTAAGTTATGTTTACTTTTCTTTCTTAACAAAAAAAATTCATTTTTACTAAAAAAAACGTTTTCGGCTTTTTGAAAAGGCAGGAAGGCGGGCTTTGTATAACTGGACCATGGAGTGCCCAAAATAGTCAGCTAAATGGAATTTGAAGGGAGACACATTGTAGAGCTAAAGGTCGAAATAATTTGCCTTTCAAAATACCGCGGGCGCAGCAAATAAAGTGGAACAGTGATCAAAGGGAAATGTCGGAGAGGTGAACAAACAAACTGAATACCATTTGAAGTGTCCATGTGCTGGCACACGAATCCATCAACCTTTCTGGAAGACATACAAGAAGGAGATTGGAATTTCAAGATAAGCGTTTTTAACGGGACAGTTTCCGGAGCCATGAAGCGCTTCTATAAGCTGTGGCAAAATCCACTTTAGGAAAGTTTATTTACCAATAAAATCAGCTATTATAATGCCAAATTACAAATAAATGCCTAAGGGGAAGAAAAACTAAAGCCTATTATTGCTAACAAAACACTTTCTCCGACAAATAAATTTGCTTTTCAGTGAGGGAAAATATGGTTGCGTGCAGAAAACATTATTCACACCGAAAATTACCCAAACATGTCACGACAGGGATTGAAAAGCTACTTTGCAACAAATTTCACCACAGGACAGTTGTATTTAAGTAGGGGTTAAAAAGAAACCGCACTTTTTTCCCTTTGACCAGCAAAAATCAATTTTGTTGGTGAGCTGCTACTTAATAACAATTAAAGTAGTGCACGCGTGAAATATTTCATTAAAGTGGTAGCAGAAAGGCTATTTGACTGACCTCCCTTTGGGATTGGAATGCAATAAAGCCATCGTAGATTTCCTGTGCCCGCAATCGCTGCAAAGACTCGTCAGTGAGAGCCTTATACTTCTGACAGGCGATCCAGAATTCCAAATTTTCATCACTAAATTCACCCTGTAGGAACTCTCGAAACACCAGAAGACCATCTAGTAAGGGAGAAAAAAATTACTTTGATAACACCGAAAAATAAGGCTAGTATGTCAGGTGTGTTTTTGATGTGAAAATCTGACTCGTTCCCTAAAAAAGGGAGTTGATACAACAGTACGGAGTTTGCAGAGTACTTTTTCATGCTTATAAGCGTATAAACATGGCGGTAGACTACTAACCCCCCTTTGAGCTTCTATATAAGGCATTAAATTCGACATTATGGATAGTCCCATGAGAAACCCTTCTTAGGGCAACAAAACAGTGTTAACCTTGCAAAAATTTCCAATCGAGAAGCTAGAAGGACAGAAGGTAGGTAAAGCGGAAGGTGAATCTGGCATCGGTGCCACGGGAGCCAAAGTACCCAAAGTCGTTGCAATAGAGAGGAGGTACAGCAACGTGTATCCGGAAGAAATGAATTATGAGGATTGACTCTAGGGGCTAACTTCGATTCGCTTACCCACGCGTCTCTGGTCAACGTGTCAAGGTCAACAGTCGCCCACAATGCAGTTCAGTAAGGCAACCCACTCCTCCAGTCATTGAATTCGCCCATGCAAAAACGCGTCCTTGGCAGGTTGCATGTATGGCTTTTGAAGGGGAATTCGGAGTGACCGGAAGTCTCAGCCAAAAGCGGTCTCAAAAATTGAATTCTAATGCCGAATCACCTTCACAACGACTCTGGGTTAAAGACAGACAGGACCATTCACCCACTGAAGGGCAAGGAACTACGGATGTGACCTGTGGGTCGGTGGGACAAAGAACCCACACCCCTGAGAAGACCTCATGCAGAATTTCAGGGTGGGTGAGGCATACCACTCCACTTCATCACTGCCTTTCCTCCAAGTTATGCCGATCATCCATTCTTGACATTTGAAAGATCAACTTGGAAAATGAATTGCCAGTGGAGGGGAGATGCTGGTGCGATTACGAGGAAACCATTCCAAGTCTATTTCTGTGTGTCCAGTTAAATAATTCGAACGGCCAGCACGGTGGTCTCCTTCTACGTGGCTCTACTGTGAAAAAACAATTGTGTACTTTTAGGAGGCAGCTACTTAGGCACGAGGATTTAGCTGAAAAAGGGACTAACTGGGAAAGCGTATCAGGTGAGCTGACAGGGCATAAATGACTTGGCTGCATGCAAGGACGAGGCCTGTGGTGTTACTGTGATGCCTCAAGGATAGGTTAAACTCTGGCTTAAGGTGACGAGCCACTCGGTGGTGCCGTTGTTGCACCTGCACTGGACAACCAGGTCTCAGGCTAGGCCAGTAGCCCTCACGTCCTTATTTCGCCATCAGAGAAGTCTCCACGGGGTCTATTGGTGACAGCGTCGAGTGAACTCGGTCTTAAATGGCAGCTGTCCAGATTTCCATCGCTGGGTGATGGCACCTGCCGTGATGGAAGAGGTGCTGCGGATGGACGAATCGGTGGCGACCCCTACTAGACGGATGATATCATGTCGGGCAGGAATGCTACCACCAAGTGAAGAGCCACTGGTTGTGAACCATTCTAAATAGTTTGCAACGGAGACGCCTACGGCACCTGGATGCACACATCAATTGTGCGAACACGTGGTATCTACCAGCAGAATGGAACCCTAGGAAGTTTGGGTGGGAACAAAGTGACAGGGTTGAATCAACGCAAAACCTCATCCCTCGTACTTTGTTGTGTGTCGCCGCTATTGTGGCAGTGTTTGTACCAGTGGCGATGGACATGCTTATCGAGCGGCACATTTCCCTGTCCCGCCAATACAGAGTCCATGCTGGACGACATCTTAGTTCCACTCGAAGTCCGAACAGAGATCGGTGTTGTTGTGGTCAGGCTGCTTGTCGGTTGCATGAGAATTCGATGAGTGGCATGGAAGCCTCGCGGGTTCCCCTAACAGCACCAATCACGTTGTGATGGCTGAGGTGGGCTGTTGACCAGGGGGATCGCCACGCATCACCCTCAAATAAGGGGAGGGCCTACCCAATGCTTTCCCTGTCTGTTCTTTTTAGCTACGCCAGCAATGGAGGGCATGTCCATTACACCTGTGCTGGAGCAACTGGCCTGGCCTCCATGTCATGCCAGTAGTCCCAATTCTCTCCATGTGTCCACAGAACATGTCCTGTCTTGTCTCTGTGTTATGTCGTCTGTCGTGTTCGGGGAAGTCTCAGGGAGTTGCATTACCAACGACCTCGCCTTGACAAGAAGAACTCTTTTTTTTTCAATGCTTAAATACCCAGAGATCGAATGCTGAAGCAACGAAGTGGACACTGCTACTGATTGCACCCCATGATTTGGTGGCAGGAGCGATTAGTTGACGTGGTGCTTGATGGAAACTAAAAGAACTCATTTTATGAGAGAGTTGGATCTAAGTGAAAGTACACGATGTGGAAGGACTTATAGAAAGCAAGTTTAATTGGGTAAAGTGCGGGCGATTTCCGGCTGGCTAATGATCACACTTTCATGTGCCTGTTTACCTTAGCCACCCCGTGATGGCGCCAAATAAATTTGTGCCGTTGGTTTGCCACTGAGAGGTGGATAAGTTTGGGACATGCTTAAACAACGATATCTTGGCAGCGCGAATGATGCTTTAGTCTGGACGGAGTTTTTATTTACCTTGTTCTAGCATGTGTGCAGACATGACTTGCCTACTGAAAGCGCCTAAATAAGTGGTATGTCAGGCTAACAAACTTATTGCATGTTTGTTGTGCATTGTTTCTGTACTTTTACCCAACACTCATGAGGATATGTATTTAACTGCAAACAAGTCGAAACGGACGATCCGACACTGCCAAAGCGTGACTGACGATGTCGAGGAATTCGCCTCATTTCACCACCGCTGATACTACGAATCTCCTTGTTTTATAACATGACTTCTTTCCGAACTGCCTTCAAGAGCGTATCAGAAGTCTCAATCAAGTTCGAATGTAATGTAGCCTTGCCCTGGGGACGGCCAAATTGCCAGAGACTCAGTTTTAGGATAACGGTTAATCAGGATATAAACTAAAAAAAAATTGTGAACGTCTAAAAAGAATGGGACACTTTCTGTCAAAAAATATCAAAAGCAGTCTTCAGGGACACTAAAACTGCATTTATAGGACATTCGAGGAGACTTTTTTGTGTTTAGGATTATTTAGCCTTAAATAATTAAGTCGACGATACTGGTGGATGCATCATCACCGACACCAGTTTATCATTAATGCTGGAATGGAAAGTCTCTCCGATTTCAGACTATAGCATTGTTTATTTCTACGTCAACATGACAGCTATAACTTTGGACCGCAAATGCCAAGGGATACTACCGCATCCAATTAACCTACGTGGATCCTGAAGGAGGTTCTGGAAGGATTGCTGCCAGCAGGTGACCTGTTGTAGGGTCGGCCACGAGTGCTTAAAAATGGTCGTCAAAACGCGTTGAGCAATCACCTCCTCAGGATTTGTAGCACTGGCAGAAGTGGATGCGGCCGCCTCCTCCGCCTGTTTTTGGTGTCGCAGTGCAGCTGCTGCCGTCTGTCGCCAAAATTGGGAAATCCTTCCACGCACATTCGACGGTCTGCAAACGAATATCGTAAAAAGTTGGTCAACATAAGTGGAAAGCGATTACTCTTCTTTCCACAGGACCTGGCAATTTTTACCTCACGTCTGACAAGAAGGAGACTGTATCAACCTCATCAACCTTTGACACATTGATCGCACAAAGTGGGGAAGAAGAAAAAAAAAAGCACGGACAGACTTTGCTTCTCTTATCTTCACTGACGAGAAATAAAACTGGGCAACCTGTGACAACATTATTTTTATCAAATAAGTGTACATTAATTAGGGAGGAGTTAATTGGAATTAAAGACTGCTTTCCCGAGTTGAAACAGCCTTCAATTATCAGGGGACACGATGGAGATAAAAATTACTTCCCTGGTCTGGGCAAAAAGATTCCTCTCCCCATCGAATAAAGGAGGGTGGGAAGGGAGGGGAGATGAGATAGCCTGAGCTTTGAAACTAACCCATCCCACTTTTTTCCATTTGCTTTTTTTGGGCAAAAAATGCCTTAAGCATCGAGTGAACAGCGGTCTCACACATCATTAATGAATTGCGCCTCTGGTGGCTTGCAAGTTAATTTAAACGCAGACTACACTTCTTGCCTCGGTTTGAGACAATATGCCCTCCTCTTAAGGGGCATTACCTTTTCAAAAAAAAACGTTGAATAATCAGGTTTTTCTTCCAAACTAAAAGGCTACATTGGGTCATCCACTTATTGTTCCGTTGAATATGAACATGAAAATGGGCGGAGAGAGAAGACGAAGCCTTATCGTAGGTAACGCAGGCCAGCAAACAAAGGAGGCTTTGTTTATACATTGGCTCTTGTTTTATCAGGAATTCATGCGTATGTATTGATACTTAGGCACTCTCATTAGGCAGTAATTTCAAATTTTTATCCCTACGATCCTATTTAGCATCACAAAAGACAAATGTGGAAAATAATGGAGCTCTCTCAATTGGCCAGCAAGGTAGCTGTAGAATGCCATTTAATAGGCCCCTCTCTTGGTGCATGCGGATGAAAAAGGGGAATTCTTGGGTGTTGCTACTTATTTTATTTAAGCGACCAACGTCCTTGCCTCAAGAAATCAAGCGCCAGGATTAATTGGATCACCGATTAGGCGGTGACATGTGACGTTAATCGCTTTTCTTTGAATAGGTGATTAGGTATTCAGTGTTTCGAAGGCGTGAGAGACCTACCCACTTCTGAGTGGTTTCGTAAATTCTTTTCCTATTTTTTTAACTACCTTTGTTTCCTCCGTAAGAGTGATTGGCATATGACGTATATATTCCCTGAAGGTTTCCCTCTTGACAGCACTGCTGGCAAAATAAGAACCAAACAACATCTAGGAGTAAATGCAAAACAGTACAGTACTCATTTTGTTAAACTTACTTAAATAAATCAAAAAAAGAAGATTAGGAGGAGGAAAATGAAATTAATGAGATGGGTAATACTTCTGATACTGCTTTACTGCTCCCTAGCGCATCAATAGGCCAGAACCTTGCTTGACATGGCAATCATAAAGTACCTCTGCCAATGAGAGACATCATTGATGCAAATCACGTGAACAGACAGAGAACTTCTTGTCCACGAACCCACTTATAGCAATCCATTAACACTTAATTGGTTAGAGAGAAGGTAAATATCTTTCGATCCACTCCCCATTTTGATAAAGAAATACTTAAAGAGGTCTTTTCTAAAAAGGTCACAATTCAAAAATGGGATTTTCTTTGTTTTGGTGTAATTCCTTTCCTCGCATAAAGGGACAGGGGTTGAACAGTGCCAAATTCATTATCGCATTCTCGGTGTCGAGGGAGACTGTCTGTAGCCTTCCACCTGTTCTTCGTATGAATAATTAATCTTCATCACCTCCAATGTCTTTCCTAACGTTTTTCTACTGGGCTAAGCTATCAGCGGTGGCGGGAAATCCCAGTCCTAGCACAAAAGCCTCCTCCATACTGATAGGTGCATTCCCATTAGAGGAGGTGCCTATAACATTGTTTCCTGTTACCAACCAACACTTTCTTGTACTCTCTAAGGCAAAACCACAATGCCTGTCCACCGAACTGCACCTTAACAAGGAGCCCAAACGGTTTGCTGTGCAGTAAGCCTTCACTCTTCAGTGTCACAGTTGTGCCTCCTCAGTACCACAGCCTCTCCAGTCCTGGGTGCTGAGGCTACAAATTTTTAATGTTTCTGCAGATTTTCCCCCGCTTCTGGTGGGTGTGGCTATATGGATGCCGTTTTTAGCCTCATTGAGAATTGGTTCATAAAATTTTATCAAACAACAAGTGTTTATTCACGGTAATCCAGCCCCACCCTACCGTCTCTTCCTTTTCCCCATGCATGACACCGGAATAACATTAAATTGCACATAATTTGACCAAAATAGCACCCACTTCAGGAGCAACTTTTTTCAGACCTTCAGACCAAGAAAAATTTAAAGCTATCGCATGTTAAAACAATAGCAGTCAAATGGTTAGTAGACTTTACTTGCCTTCGGTAGAAAAGTCAAGTCCTCTCACATCTATTTGCTATCTCTCTTGTTTATCCATTGGCCAAATTGAGGAGTTTTGCCAACACTAATCCGCAATGACAACACAACTGTGTAATCAAAAAGCTCAGTCAGTGTAGGGAGACGTGTTTTTCCTGCGTCTACCTGGAAGCGAATTACTTCACTCCAGAGGGAGGGTATGAGTTGTGGAAGCCCATCTCCTTGCAGCTTTAGGGGAAAGAGGAGGGTAGGTGGGGAGGGAGGGAGGGAGGGAGGGAGGGAGAGAGGGAGGGAGGGAGGGAGGGAGGGAGAGGAGAGGAGAGGAGAGGAGAGGAGAGGAGAGGAGAGGAGAGGAGAGGAGAGGAGACACCAGACCCAGTGATTGTCGGGATCGTTGGTTAAAAGTAGACTACTAAGTGGAAGGAAGCCGATTCCATATTTTGGCCTTCTTTTCATCTCGTAAGGTCTCATCGGTGTCGATGGGCTGCCTACCTCTCAGTCCCTTCTCAGCCTTGATAACAGGCTTTTCCCAATAATGACGAGCTCTGAGAGCAATGCCACGCATAAGAGAAGCACTTTAACCACCGTACAAAGCACCCACCTTTTTAATGTATATACACCTGCTCCAATGTATAATCAAGCCATAGATGATTTTCTTTTTTTGAGGGGCTAATTTTAGCCTCATTGGTGTGAGATATGCCTAATTTCGTTAGCTCCGTTCCGCCTGAACGCTCGGCGAGTTTTCATTCCCTTTTTTTTGCAGTGTACTTACTTTGATGTAGATTGATAAACAGCAGTACCAAAATAGACAATGCGAAAGACCTCCACCTTCGGTGGTTAAAAAGTCAGAAGGCGTAGAGGCAGACTAACGAGGTGAAATATTACCACAGTCGTCTAGGGGTTACATTCAAGGGCATCAACCCTGACGCCTTATCGAAATGGAAGGTGAAGGGCAAATCAGAGTGGCATCCAAGTGCCTGGATTGACAATACAGGAGAAATAAGCAAGCCTTTTTGGTTCATCTACCTGTTGAGAGGACTTTCACCGAAGCCTCATTTTATAGAGGAAATAGCATTGCAATTCCCTTTCAATAATAATCGGGTCTCGGAGGGCGTGTGTACCTTTAATGCATATAACGACCTTCACGACACAGGAGGTCATCAAAACAGGACAAGATGAGGGAAGAGGAGGAGGGAGAAACGGGGTGGGGACTCTGAATGGCCTATCTGTCCCTTAGACCTGTTTGATACCGCGTGGCCATTCACCTGTTTGTCACTTGACAAGTGGACCTGAGCATCCAGCAATTAATTGCAAGGTTTTGGTGGGAGATACCGCCTCCTTGTTTTGATGATTTGTTTACTGTGTGAGCGTCGTTTTTTTTTTTTTCTTTTTGATTACATCCTGTTCAAGACCTTGGAAGTAAACAGGGATCACTTTGAACCTTTCAACGACAGCACCACGGTGCTTATCAAAGGATAGCGGCCAAATGCGTCCTAACAACGAGCTTTACAAGTGAACGATGACCTAATGGGTGATGGAAAGGCTAATTTATGTCATGTAGCCTGTACTTCTGTAAAGTCTGATGTGCACACCACCGCACGGACTCTCAAGCCTCCGCGAGACGCATTTCCGTCTTGCAGCACAACCGTCCAACTGCATGTGTGGCTTCCCCACATCATCCATTATGGCATTACTTCATCTCCTTGCCAAAATGGTAGAATAAGTGACACACCGTGCTTCCCTCCAGGGAATGCGTTAATTAAATCATTCACTACCTTTCTTCTCACCCAAGCGCTTCAATTCGTCGTCACCTGTAGTAGGTGAGGAAGAAGGTGAAGAAGGAGGCAGAGGTGGTTAATTTTGAAAGTGCCAATGTGGAGGTGCATCGGTGAATGCAAACAAGGCAGCAGGTGTTGTAGCCATCAAACCATCTGCACAGATGGTGCCAATCTTCGTGGAGAGGAGGTCGAAGTGTGTGTGTGTGTGTGTGTGTGTGTGTGGTAGTGTGTGTGTGTGGTAGTGTGTGTAAATTGAAGAATTTTTTGGGACGCAAAAAAAAAACACTAAAAAACAAAATTAGATGCACTATTCTTTTAAAGCATAAAATATAACTACACTGTGAATATAGGAGGACATTCGGTAACTTCTATCAACCTTAAATCTCGTTTCAAGATGAGGTCGACTGTTTAACGATCCCAACGTCAGCTACAGTACTACTGGAAATTAGTAAAATCGGACGTCGCGATTAGCAAGAGTGTATTTGGTGTTAAAAACAGAGGCTATGATAAATTGCTACAGCCAATCCGAAGAGGTGAACCGAGATGCCCAACGCGTCGACCGAAGCCATGATAGCTTCGCCCTTCTCATGGCGGTACAGTCCACCGGTGAGGCAATAAGTCAATCCAATGTAGAGAGCTAACCAATGTGTGGGTGTTCTTTTGTTGTTTCTACACAGTGAGGCTATGATTGACTCCAGTGGTATGATATTCTGCACCATAGTTGCACACAATTGTAAAGCCGCCATAAAATCGGCCACATTGAGCAGTTTGTTTGCCTCATTATGAATGGCATAGATGTAGACAAAGTAGAATAGTAGAGAGATGTGAGCCAGTACTAACATATAGCTATCTTTTGTAAAAACTGTGCAAAAGAATAAGTAGAAGAGGTTGGCAAGACTGATCACTCCAAAAACATAGGAAATAGCCATTTCCCGCGGTTCGGAGTACTGATTCAAGATGACCTGATTGAAGGCCACAATGGTACCGATCAGATAGGTCATCACAGTGGCTGAGGAGATGAATTTGGTATTCTTAATGACTATACACTCGAGAGCTCCCAAAATCACGTAGGAGAGTGAAGCAATCATGTAGTAGGTGGAGATGGGAAAGGCCAGCACCTCATAGAGGTAGGCAAAATTGTCCATTGTGGGTAGGAGAGCTGAGATGTCAATGCCATCCATACTCGTCAAACACTCATTAACTGTCAGCAACGTAACCCCTAAATATTGATTTGTGGAATTTAAAATAAGCTGTGATTTGATTGGTCATTCTTTTCTTTAACGCGCCAACTCTGGAAATGTGTGGCAGATTTGATTTGATCGATTTAAACACCGATTTGTAGGTAAAATATGTAAAAATTAAAAATTAGTTAGGCAGATTTATGAAACCAAAGAGCAATAAATTAAATTGATTTATGGTCTGTGATAAGGCGGGAAAGATTTTTTTCTCCATGGGCAATAAAGTACTTCATGTCAGGCGGTCAGATTGCATCAACCCCGCGGTTGAGTGGGAGCGGACTTCACCGAGTTCCGAGGCTTGTATGGCCTCTTCAGCACTTCGATATTTGGTAAACCCTCCCTTATGCTACACAATATGCGATAGCATCCCCTCCAGACACTCTTCTCCATCCACCAGTCCGAAACCGGAAGTATTGCCTTGTTAGCAGACGTAGTTTGGCGAAGTAGACGCTCTCAACCCGTATCCACTTAAGCATCTTTAGGTCTAATAGTATCAATTTTTTTTCAAAAAGGAAGCAAGTCAAAAGAAGGAGGCGATGGAGCGCATCCCTTTGAAATCAGGATTAGCTGAAATCCCGATGAGACCTATCAACTCCCACAGGCGCATAAGGAATCAGTTATGACCTAGACAGATTTGGTCATGAATCTGTATGAAAAACGAAAAGATTTATTCATCACTCTCTTAAAAATTTAATTGGCTCATTTTGAAGCTTTGATGTACCACTTTAGTCGCACTTCGTCCGTCCTTTTCGGTCACCTTTTAATAATTCATAGTGCTCCCATGGTGCATAAGAGCACCTCCTCCCTTCTTCATATCGACAAGTACTTTTATAATGCGCTCAGAGGTGTTTTTTTCTGTTTCCACCCGACACGAATCTTCTCCTTCAGCGAATTTAGCTTCCAGGATGCCCATGAATGCCGGGTGGACTGTGTGTAGTACCTCCGTGAGAGAATCAAGAAAGGCACACGTTACTGCAAGCCTCAACCAATTCACCATCTAACCGGGAAAGAGAAATCTGACTTGGAAGTAGGAATGAAATGGAAGTATTTTTAATGAAAATGTCAAGTTTGTGACAGACTCTTAGCTATCTGCTTGCTTTATTTGTCGACAAAGTTGACATGTGTCTAAGCGATCTGGTGTGCATTAAACGAACTGTTGACTGGATAAATTAACATGTAACCCACATCAGCAAGAAGGGGAATAAAAGGATTTTTTTAAAAAAAAAATGCTCTTTTTTGAATTTGAACACACCTTTTTTTCCCATCCCCTCCAACGGGGATGCCCTTTTGATCGGCATCGAGTAGGAGCGGAGTGTGCGCGTCGCTGACCACCAACAGAGGAACAGGTGGATGTTGAGGCGGTTCAGAGGGAGGCTCAGCAGAAGGCGTCTGATCCTTCGGAATGGATGGCCACTGATTCTCTTTACTTGTCTGTAATAGATTTTACAAAATCGTTGGCAAGTTTTGACACTCAAAAGTTGTCTATTCGGAGGCAAAAAATAAAGAGTTGAGTCAGTATTATGGCAAAAAGCAGGGTTGACAGTATTGACAACTGAATGCATTAAGTGGGGAGGGAAAGGATATGAGTGTGGCCACACACACACACACACACACACACAAAGGTGAAAGAAGGAAAGAAAGTGTGAATGCGTAAAATTCCCCCATCCCAGCCTGCCTCCCCCTTCCCCTCCCCTCCCCTCCCCTCCCCTCCCCTCTCTCCCCTCGACTAAACTGACGGAGTGATTTTAAGAGAGTGTGAGAAATTGGTCACATGCCGTAATTTTTTGGGGGAAATAAAGCCACTCCGAGGATTGTCCAAAGCCCTCCTAAAATATGCCCAATGGTAGCAACATTTACCAGCTATCTTGGTGTAAAATCTAGTCTGTTATGTAAAAAAAATCCTTTTGTACCCGAGGCACACACTGTAGACATGGTCTTTTGTGTTAAAGGCTAATGTCAGAATCGACAAAAAAAAGAAACATTTTATAAGGAATGTTTGTCCCTGTGCCTTTTTGGTCTATTAAGCATGAATCTGTGAATTCATTTATTCTTGGAACGCATTAAACCCTTGAAGTGTGGGCTCAAACCAAAGTGAGCTTCAAATAGGCACATCTGTTTTAGGGCCCTTGAGGAGTAGCCATGTTCAAAAATGGACACACTTTCCATCACTTTTATTGCTTCCATGTCAATCATTCCGGTCGCGACAGGATCTAGTTCATCCAGGCACCACCAGCTGAGAGACAGCCTGTGTCACATATTTGTGACGCTGTTGGAGGGGTACTGTTGGTCAGGTAGTGGGTCATAAACCACAACCAATTAGTGCAAACTAATGCAGGTTAAGAAGGTCAAAATGTTGTGGCATAGTTCTCTAAAATGTTAATTTCCAATTTGTTGAACAGCTTTCAATCCCACCGTTCTCACGTCTCTTCGACCCACTGAGAAATGAGATAAAATTCCAAATAAAAAAGCGCATTTTAACTACTCCTCCTGTTATTTTAATACATAAATAATTTGGAGAAATGCTTAAGCCAAGTAGACTAGATGATTGGCAATTTGTTCATAATGAATGTATAGTCTCTATTAATTAAATGACAAGGCATGACAACATGACACCTGCCATCAAAAATGGCATAATCAATCATTTAAATTACCATTTATTTAAACAAGTTTGGCATTCAAATGTGCATTTTATTTATTTTTAATACGTGACAGCACCAATACCTGCTTTTTATTGCGTCCACCTCCCTGAAGCACCTATTTAAAAATAACTTCTAGAGTCACCCCTCCCCAATGACGTAGGTCCCAGTGCTTAGGGAATGTGGATTCCATTAAAACTGTTCTAAGACAGTTTTCATTAGACCTTCGAGGGGGGGAGGGGGGTACAGGAAAGCAGGATTGCATAAATTACACCTTAACAAGACAAAAGTGGATATTAGTCTGGAAGCGACTTCTCCCTTGACACACCAAGCTCCCTACAATACTTTTACTCGAGCAAAAAAAAAAAAAACACCTTTTTACACAAAATTTAATGTCAGTCATGCAATGGGAAAGGTAGGGTGGTGAATTTTCTTTTTTTTTTTTTTTCACCTTGTCAACACGATGGACATGGTGGGTGCCAAATTAGTGACTTCACAGCGCCTTCCCCCTTAAGGGGTCACCGTGAGGTCAATAAAGTGGCCCTAAGCGTTGGCCTTAAGTTTGGAATGCCCACTACCATTTCAACGCACTTGCTACTTTTTTGGTCATTTTCGTTCAGTTAAATGAACGGAGGCACAAGCATCCTCGTCCCCTCCCCCCTTTGTTTCCCCCCCCCCCGGACAGGGGGGGAGACAAAGGGGGTCAGCACAAATGCAACAAAAAAGGCGGTCAGCCTAGTCACCACGCCGCACTTAAAGGTAAATCTCAAAGCGTATCGTTGTCACATACAAGCGACGGGGAAAAAAGGGTCCTTAAAAAGCCTCATTTTAGTGAGAGAATAGGTACTATAACTCCCAACTCCCACAGACCTTTCCCCTTTTTTTGGGAAAGAAACAAGGGATCAATTAGCACTTTGAATAACAATCTTAAATAGGCACTGGAATCCCGCTAAACAATAGCCGCACGGTCTTCAGTACCAACAGGTTGGAAAGTTGAGTAGGAAAATTACCCTACCAGCACTGATTTTTTAAATGCCCTTTTCACGTCCAAAGGGGGGAGAGAGAGAGAGGCTTAAATTTATTAAATAATAAAAAACCTTAAGTTAGAAAAGTACAAATCTGAAAGAGATTAATGTGAAACATAAATTTTATGCCTTGGAACGAAAACATTACTTTAAATGTACTCCATTGGAGTAAAGCACGAATATAAATACACATGACCCGGGTGTACCTTAAATAAACAAAAAGCTTATCTGAATATAATTTTATTAACTGTACCCTAGTTGGCTTTTTATTATTAACCGGAAGTGGACCAGAGCATAATTGAGGTGAAAAAAAAAAAACGCGGTCTTACAGGACTGGTGTCGTGTGGCTCCGCCTCCGCTGGTTTAGCCTCCACAGTAGACTTGCCAAAATTGGAGCCTTTCGACTTCTTCTCATGCAGAGCATTCAACTGCAATCGAATGAGTTTGACCCAATTCATTCGCTTGCTGTTAACTCCTTTCAGTTGTGTCACCTCCTGCGGAACCCGATGCGGTGGTGGGAAAGCATTCTCCGATTTTGAGCAGGCCTCCGAGGCCCTAGCCTCCTCAATTTCAGCAATATTGACCTCTGATGTGGCTCTAGATGGTCTAGGCAGGAGGGCTGGCTGAAGCAGTTGAATCTGCTTTGTAACACGCTCCGGTGAACTCTCACAGTGAGAGACGGGACTGCCGGGTTGAGAACTAAACTTCCCTTTTCCATCTGTGAAAGTCTTAATTTTTGGGGCGGTGGGGTGGCACGAGGTCATGACGGTGGGGTGTCAGGTGTGCTGTAGCGCTGCATTGGAAGGCATGTGGATTTAGTTGACGTCAATTTCAGACAGCGGAAAACGACTGCAGTCTGAATGCACTCGTGCTGCCTCCATCCGTACTGGTGCTTCGTGCCTTCTCATTGGTGGATTTTCCACGCTGCTGATTGGTCCCTTTGGCATCGGATTCGTCATAGGCCTCATGCAGAAACGACGGGGCTGTGAATTCCCCTATTCGAGATGTCATCTGATCCAATCTCTCCACTGAGCTTTGATCGATAGGGAGGGATAAATAGACAGACTCGACGAGACGAGTTATGTTGATAACACAAACACCTGAAAATCAGTCTTTATTGACATGAAAAATTGGTTTTTTTTTCAACGCAAAGACGACGAAGTGACCTCAATTTACCTGAAAGCATTGCATAAAGCATTTGGAGAGTTTATTATTGCTTTGTACTAATAAGTAAACGATTTAAAAATTCAACTAGCTTGTGGATTAACAATGACATTTTATGTTTTAGCCTAATAGAACATTTTTGAAAAGAAGCAAATGATTTGCTTTTTAGGTAACATTGCCGTCCAGACATAGTTTGTGTCTCGAGCAGTAAAGTATTTAAATGTTAACCTTCTTTTGCAAATAATTCAACCTTCAAATGAGTCTAAATTGCGATTCCGAAGGCTTTTCGTACCTTTGCCTTTTTTTATTGTGTTTGCGGGTGGTATCCAAATTTGTGTTTCAACTCGTTTCGGAAGATCACCTGTAAATTATCAAATTCTCCCTATTTCCTTATGAGGAAGAAAAGGGTGATTTGATCACATATCTGGACTTCACTATTCATTAGCGATTCAAACCTATTCACCGGAATTTTAAACGTGGTACTAAGCATCGGAGGGTGCGAGATTCGGATGTTTGTCTCTGCAGGCGTGAGAAGTGAGACTCTGAAAAGGAACGCCCTGATCTGCCTCCCAAAATGCTACTTGCATTTACCCCAAAGCGTGTCCATTTTTGCATTTTGGGAGGATTTATGCTTAAGTCAAATGGAGTTGGAGCAAATTAGATTTTTTGCTATGAGCTACCGAGGCGCGGGCGGTTTATAAAATGAACTGAGATGTCTCCTTTAAATATTAACCGATTCTACGTGATTTCAAACCTCTACAGTGTCCTTTTGACGGTTAATTACGGTGGGGTAGGTTATGCTCCAGTCTTGGACTAAATTGCATCAAGGGAAGGGGAAGTTGATTAGTACTAATTAAAAGTGACGCTTTGATAACTACTACGTGAAGGCATCCACAATGAAAGCTAAAAGCAAATGAAAGGCTGTGCATCGCTAACAAAAAATGTGGAAGTGGATTTCCCGTCCGAAGTGAATGAACCGCACGTTTAGGGACGACTTTGAGGTTTTGAGAGTTGTCAGTTTGTTTTACTCCGCCTTGGACGACGTGGACACTTTACTGCCTGCGAGTTACAATTTTGCTCTGAGCGGTGGCCTTTGGGTCATAGCAATATCCAACCTCCTTCTCTTAGAGGTTCGGAGAGCTGCAGTGGTGGGACCGGCCAAAAGGACAACCATCCCCTTTTCCACGACTGAATAACAAACTCCAGCATCACATGTGAAGGGCATCTGCCATGCATGGGTGAAGTTATGGACACTTCTCATGGAAAGGCTAAATATAACTTCTGCCTCTGGCAATCACCCCAATCCCGTGCTCTCCTTGTGATCTAGTAGCCACCGAAGAGACACCGCACTTGGTTACTTGAAGAGGTCCATTGTGGAAGTGTCTGCAGTGAGTGCTTGAAGCTACTAACCGCATGGCCAAGTGACACCGCCGCCTTGTGTCCGCGAGCTGAGGGGAGACCAGATAGATGGACAAGAGGGTGCGAGAGTGGGTGGCACTGAAACGAGAGCAAAGTAGTGAGACGGAAGGATTGCAGCCATTGTTCCCGTGGAGTTGTGTTACACCCTGCCTTTTGTTCCATGTCTCTGCTTTCGGGTCAGCCTCCTCACGGTTGGGGGTTGGCATACGCTGAGCCACCATTGGAGGGGACCGGGGAATTTCCTCCTTCTCCTCAGAATGGTGCAGTGACACGAGGAGGTCCCACAAGTGGCTGAGTTCTTTGCATGTGCCAGTGAGGTTGGAGTCAGAGGTCTGTCCACATGGTGGAAGATTGAATGGTTGAAGTTAATGGTTAGGGTGGTGATGGTGGTGGTGTTGTCGGTGGTGAAAGCAGACTGGGAGGCTGAGCATGAGGAGACGCATGCACTGGGTTGAAAGAGAAGAGGAGTGTGGAATGAATAGGTGGTTTGTTTAACTGTGTGCTGAACTACGCGAACACTTCAGACTTTGCGTGTTGTGCTTTGGTTTTGGCCCTCGGTGAATGCAATAGCCTCCGAGCGATATTCTGGAGGAGATAGCCGCCTGCGTCGTTTACATTCGCACACTGCAGCCTGAAATGTGCTCCAAGTGTGGTCTTTTAAAAGTGAAAGCATGAAATGTGGCTTCCTTTGTTGAGTCTTTTATAAATCGCAGTGTGGAGTGGACGTAAGAGGGCGATGAGGTCCCAGCCACCTCATCTCGCCTCGCCTCGCCTCACCTCACCTCATTCTCCTTCCATTTCTCTCACTGCATTCGAGATGCATCAGTGACCTAGGTAAAATTAATTATCCACTCTAAATAGGCAAATATGAACCTATTTTGAGATTGTTTTTGACTCCCTAGAACCCTTTTCTCCCCTACTGGTATGTGATAGTGGCGATGGTGGCATCTACGCACCAGATAACGCCTTCATGAACAAGGGTCGTGGGTAAGTACACAACTGGTCCCACTGTATTTATTGAAAAAGAAGGGGAACAGTCAATCTAGATGAATGTTGACACGGAGTAAGGCGGAAGACTATTCGCGCCACACAGAGTGAATGATTGTGAGGCTTTATTTGCACAAAATGTCAAGTTGTGGAGCAGCACTGCGGCCTTCACAACAAAGTGCGAGCTGTTTGTGGCGGAGAGGTCGCTGCATCACCGCACTGCGACTTGAAGGTACTTGGGGAAGGCATCGGCCTCTCTGTACGGGAGCCAGTAATGTGTGCTCGCTATCACCTTCCTGCAATGTAGGCTTGTCACTTCCAAGTGTTCTCTGCATGTGGAGGATGCAGTTCGAGCTTGTGCTCTCGACGAGGCGAGCTCACCTCGGTGCCGTGTCTACGAAGACAGCTTCTCGTCAATTGTGATGGAGGATATTCGAGGACCGTGCCATAGCAGAAATGATGAATGGTTTGGAGGTGCGGTGCCTTCAAAAAGACTCGCAAATTGTGGTGTTTACAAAGTACACATCACTCTCGACAAAGTATTTAAATAGTTTGGTGTCGGGACACCCTGACAAGGAGTCACTTGGCTGATGAGGCAACTCGATCACGCCGATGTCGATGGGCAAGAGGTCGTGGTGGAGCATTGATAGTCAGTCGGTTTGCCCTTCACCTCCCGCACCCTGAAGCAAGGCGATTGTTTGCTCACAGGCCAATTGACGCATTGACTGACTGGCAGTCTGTCTGACTGACCAGCTGACCAGCTGACTTGAGGTGAGAAGTAGCCTTTCCATTTACCTGTTCGCGCAGTGAGAAACGCATTGCCGGTCGTACGAGTTGACTCACTTCTCAGACGCCATTCACACCATCGCCACAGGACAGTGCGTCGTTCTCTCTGTCTGCATGGGCAGGCGTGTGCGTGTGTGCGTGTGTGTGTGCGGCCGATGACAGACAGGACTGTCTACTCAGCGAAAGCCAAACAATTACGAGCATTAGTCGTCCACCCCAAAACAATTTGCGCAGACAAAACAATTGGGACAAATGGATCGGTCAGGCAAGTAACTCAATTCGTTGGTGCAAGATGACCCGAGGGAAGACCTACCGACCTCTTTTAATGTGGGAGAGGACACTGTCGAACCGCATTCGTCAGCAGCGCACCGTCAGCTTCCCCTGTCGTCGACACTACACACAGTCACATGATCGAGTGGGAAATAAAGCGGAGGGGGTGATGAAACGCCAGCCTCGTTGCCTTCACGTCCTCGGCAGACACAAAACACCCCATGGAAGTGGCATTGGCGGCTTTGTGCGGCAGTTGGAAAGTCTCTTCCCTGCCGTTGACGATTATACCAAGGGCAGGGAAAACAAACCTCTGACGAAGATTTTAGCTGCTATTTACAACTTTGCGGCCCATAAATATTTCGCGATTGTGTTGGCGGTTGGTTTGAAATTTATTGCGCTCTTTCAGTTCTACAAAGTCGGCGTCACTTTGGCGCGTTGTGAGACGTGGAAAAACAAAGGAGAGCAGTGCAGAAACACGTCTTTACGACTTGGGCTTTGCAATCCACTTTCCCACCGCTTTTGTTTTCCCAACGGGTGCAAATTTCCTTTCTTGCAGCCTGCCTACCTGACTGCCTGCCTGCCTGCCTACTTACCTGCCTGCCAAAAGTACTGACGTTGTGACTAAGTGACGTGTACTTTAGGAGGCAGATTGCATTACGAAAATGCAATTTGTAAAGTACTGAGTTCTAGCAACTCGAGAACCAATTCGCCTTCCTCCTTCCTGCTTCCTCCCTCCTCCTTCCTCGACCTGTGGGTGAGCTTGAGCTCCCCTGAGGACTACTTCACATCATGTCCTCGGGTCTTGTTACCATTAGGCGAGGCAGGACGTAAGGTGGTTGTAGCTCTCTGAGGTGATGAAGCGACAGCTGACAGAGACGACGTGACAAGTGATGGCTACGATGCCACGATGGAGGAAGGGTAGTGACGAGGTTCCTCCGTTCAATGTAAATTGTAAAAAAATGAAGGCTAATTTGGTGAGTACATGAGAGGCAATTTCTACTTTGCTCCATTGTTTCGCGAGAAGAGGTTATCAAGCCAAATGGTGTTAGTGACTATGGGAGCACAGAGCGGCAGCCACAGGTCGGAGGCGAATGCAGTTCGAGTGGTGGAGGAAAGGTGGACAGTGGAGTGGACGAGACGTGTCGCCATGCAGTTGGGAGAAAGACGCAGAGACCGGTTAATGCATGTTTATTTATCACCACTTTGAGGCAATGAATGTTAGACAACAGAAAGCGGACCGAGGGAGGAGAGGGGCAGGGGACAGGGGACAGGGGACAGGGAGGAGGGGACACGGTGGAGGGGATGGGAGGGCGAGGGGCAGAGCGGAGTGGAGCGGAGCGGAGGGCTGGTAAAGTGGAAGGAAGCAACTACAATAGTTGGGATGAGAGTGCCTGCAGTGTCCTCTTCTCAGGCCTTTAATCTTCCTAGGCGTGACCTATTGGGAGGATGGATAAAAAGCACAAGCAGCAATAATGCCTCTCCGATTACGACAACAAGAGATGCATTTTTGTGCAGCCGTGTTCTGTTTATAGTACAAAAGTCAGTTTTGTCTTGAATACTTATTCTTGTAGGCAACATTCATTCGTGGAATATAATGAATGGTAGTGTTAGTGGGCAACACTAACCATCAAGTTCATTAAAGCAAAGCATTAAAGTTGAGCGGGATATGGCTTGAGGCACTTCACTTCTAGACTATATTTCTGTTCCGTTTGGTTTTCTCTTTGTGAACATCTGAGGCCTCTTGGCTGGGTAAACGGTAAATACAAACCCTAGGAGTGTGCGGGCCAAATCATTTACACGAACTAAATAAACCAGCGAATGTCTTCAGTGTTTAAGTGGCTCTCTATCACCATCGAAGGAGCTGCTTTGCTGGCTAAACGCAACCCTCACTCAATCCTGATTGTCCCTCTCTCTCTCTCTCTCTCTCTCTCGCCTCGTTATGCTTGCGATCGAGTTATAATTATCCTATTGTACTGGCGAAAAAAACCATTCGTACAATTACGCTATGGAGATGCATGAAGATAAGCAAATTGAGGCCTGCATTTTAATTAGTTTCGCTGCCGGTGGACTCGAGAGTGCTTCATTCTCTTTGGGTGTGAATTGCAAATTCAACGACCGCGCTTTTCATCAAACAAAAGTATTCAGCAAATGAATTCAATGCTATTCGAATTGATGGGAGGCAAAACAAGACAAATGGGCTAGGACTGAGTCATCTAATAGATTTAGCGAAATCGAGTGGATGTACGGTCATCCGCATTGCAGTGAAAGCTACGCATTTGAACGGAAAGACGGGTGAATGAATGGAGAGGTGGAGGAGACGAGGAAAGTGTGTAGGGGTGGACAGATAAATGGATGGGTATAGTGTCGATTGATGGAAGGAGGAAAGGATGAAACGGTGGAGAGTTAAAAGGATGGATGAATGGAGGCGTGAACAGATAGACGTAGAATTAGTGGTTCGATTGATGGATAGATAACAGGATTCAGAATAAACGGATGAATGGACGAACGATTAAAGCAGTGGATAGGTTGACGGATGCACTCATGCGTGGACGGATATACGGATGGGTGGATGGATGGACTCAGGAAGGATGGACTCAGGATGGATGGATGGATGGACTTAGGATGGATAAATGGATGGATGGATGGATGGATGGATGGATGGATGGATGGATGGATGGGTGGATAAATACAGGTTGGATGGGTGGATGGATGGGTGGATGGATGGATGGAAGGATGGATGGATAGGCCGAGGGATGGACGGATGGAGGAATGGGCGGGCTGATGGATGGATGAATGGATGCATGGACAGAGAGACGAATGAGTTGAAAACTGAGTTGATGGATGGATTAAATGGATACAGATTAAACCAATGGATAGGTACAGGGTGGGCGGATTGAGGAATGAGCAAAACGGTGGGTGAATGAATAGGTCGGTGGATGCACGCATGCATGGACGGATACATGGATGAATGGATCGATAGGTGGAGGGATGGACGGATGGAAATCTGATGGATGGCTGAATGGGGAAATGAATAGAACGATTGACAGATGAATGGATGGGTTGACAGGTGGACGAAGAGACGAATGAATGGATAGGTGAGTTGATCGATTGATGGATGAATGGATAAGAGAGTGGATGAATGGTTGGTAGGGTGAAATGGTGGACGGATATGTGGATGAATAGATGGATGAATGGGTACTTGAATGAACCAATTTAATCATGAATACTCCTTTTTGTACTCTTTTCCTGCTTAGAAGAAAATTGTATCCACTTTCTAGATCACTTCGAGGTCCGTCTCCCTTCATCAGTAGATCTTCCTGTTCAAAAGACCACTTCAATGTTGGAGTTTGGGACGAACACCCAATGACTGGTCACATAAAGCCTCCACCTATCAGCGGATCTAAACTTTTATTTGATTCCCAGTAGAATGCAATTTCCTGCTCTAAAAAGCCTCCCTCCATGAATAAAGTTTTATTTTTTTTACTCATCTCGCCCTTCTATCATTGTAAAGCACCCTCATTACGATTCACATGAAACTCTTCTGCACCGTGATTTTATCGTCCACCACTTCTTTTTTTCATGTTAGTCAGCGCTTTACCGAACTTCTATCCATTAGCTCAAACCGATTTGGCATCATGCAGCTGAATCATCGAGGATCAAAGCAGTTCACTCACTTAATCTCTCCGGCCATCAGAGGGTCTATTGCATACAACCACTCGTGTATCGCGTTTTTACTTGCATTTGGTCCAGTCTTCATGAAGACTTTTCGATCAGCATATTGGAGAGCAAATATCATCGGATGTTTGGTAGATTCCGTCGCCTTTGTCTTTTCGAGGCTCACTTTTGTTGGACCGAAGATTTCACCCTCCTCTGCACTTAAAAGATGGATAGATGGATGAGTGAATTAGACAATGCCAATTACCTGTACTCTAAATGGGCTACTTTAAGGTTGATAATTCGTCGTTCTAGGGTGTCTTTCTCATTTTCATAAATGTAGAGGAAGGGTCGTCGAACCATGACCCAGCGTGGCACCCAATTGGGATTGGTTTCATCCGCCACTAGAAGTGGTCCTCTTCGGTTTACCACCGGACTGATGCGAACCTAAAGGAAAGGCAAAGGGTTAAGGAATTTTAACAAAACTACGTGTGTCCGATTCGTTTCTCCCATCAATAGCACGAGTACTGTCCACACCGCCTCAAGAACTGGATGCCTCTTAACATCCATAGGAGTAGTCTAGGTGGAACATCCGATTTCCCACCTCCTGTGAAGGAGGTGGCAACGTTTGAGGAGGTTTGAAGGAATTTGGGTGTTATCCAAAAGGGAAACCTTTTGAGAACGACATCCATCCCTAGGCCTTACATTTGAAATGACTTGAAGTTTGTTCTCTACAGCCTGGCCAATGAATTCAGCAAGATCAGACCTTCATGTCTGAAGGTAAGAAATTGAAGAGGAGTGAGTCTAGTCTAGTTTTCGACCCTGTAACACGTGGACAACAACAGAAGCACTGACTCATAGCGTCAACTACGACATGAGGCCAAATAAACGGAGGAGGTCGGAGTTCAAAGTTCCCCACCAACAGCAACAGTCGTGGCATTCCACCATGTTCGACTAGAGAGTAAAACCTCTAAATGACGTAGAGTAACCAAGACCAGACCATCTAATTTCCCCACTAAATAGGCTTTCTCATATGTCTAGTGGATTCACACCTCACCATCCTACTCATTGGTAGGTGGGCTATGAATAAATAATTTACCTGAGATTTCCTACGACTATTCTCTCGGTGGTTGGGTGAAGGGGTACTTCATAAAAATTTATGACAGAAAAGGATACTGTAGATGCGAGGCCATTGCAATTGTTCTTGTCAAATTGGTATTAATCTTTAACTAGCACTGGGTATGTGACTAATCCTCCCCTCCTCAAAATAGTCCAGCCTGCCTTTCAAAGGTAAAGAGGGAGGGAGGGAGAGATGGCTTAGCTTTTACTTTTAAGTGACAGTTTTTCATTTACCTACATCCAAGTTTGATAGGTTGAGAGGTCAAAAGCATCAAAAACCGCTGAAGTACTCATCACTGCGTGCAGCGAGAAGGTCTTTACCTCTAGGGCAAACATGTCACATGACCCTCCTTCTCATTCCATGGTTACTTTCGGTGTCATGATGGAAGGAGGAGGAGGAGGAGGGAGGGAGAGAAGGGAGTTAAAAGCGACATTTGATAGGTCTCACGAATCACTCTCCATGAGAGTGACATGAAGGTCCACTTATTCCATCTAAGCCACCACCCTCTGCTCATTACAAACTCATCTTCGAGGGTGATTGACCCTTACCGCTAGAGGAATTAAATTCAACACTGATTTCCCACATGTAAGAATCCACGGCGCACATTCTCTCTGGCAACATCCACATGTATGAATCAGGCTCCAACTTCAAAAGTATGCTGGAAACCTGATCGTATTCCAGCCTGAATGAATACGTCTTCAGGCTTTATTGAACTAGGTCCATTTCAACACTTTGCGTGGATGACAGAAGTTGCAATTGGTCTCATGACAGCGGTGCTACCCTTCAACCCAACTCAAACCAACTCTATTGCTGTCCCAGTTCCTCCAGACGGTTATGGTGAAGTGAATCGTGTAGCAACGCCACTTGGAATATCTTTCAACTGTGGCGGAGAATAAGCGAGGGATCAAAGTCGGTTCGCATAGCCTTCAGTGCTTTTAAGTAGTGATTTTATCTGCGCGAGCAGTATGAGCCATGGAAGAAAAAAGCTCATCCACTTCTTGTTAACTCCAAATTCAGATTGCAAAATGTACTACTGGCACAACATTGCGTGAGGATTAGCGACCGAAATCGCCCGCACCGTTGAGCTTCAAATAGATAGACTCAAAGGACTGGGATTAGTGCCACAGGCGTAGAATTAGCTTCAGATGGTGCTTTGAATATGACTGTTCCAACTAATTCAGCACCGGACTCCCATTTCCATCTGGTCGGCGAGTCCCCTCTCCGGAGAGGGAGGAAAGGAGAGGGGTAGGAGAGGAAGTGAGAAGCTTACCTCATCACATCGGGCACAGAGCATGTCATTGTGCAGTTCACCGCACTGTAGGAACACCGAGTCAGCATTCGCCTTTGGCAAGTAGGAATCTAGCAAAGGATGAAGAGGCATGACACCTGGGCGTTGAAGCCCACAAGACTGGAAAGAGATGGGTTGTAGTTTTATTAGCTGTAAGGCACCCAAAAATAGATGTGCCGTATGCCTTACCTCGCCTAGAGACAGGAATCTTTGGGAAAATATGCATTTTCTTTAAAAAAAATCCATTTAGTACAAGTTATTTGAAGAAGATCCAATGTACCCAAGGGTTGCAATCAACACCTGCATTCGACAGGCGGTTACATTTAAATAAATCAGTGGGCAAAAATGCAGCCCTCTTTTCCTCCATCCTTTCTGCCCTCCTTCTTTCCTTTTTCACTCTGCATTAGTGATTTTGCCTGCCCTTCTCACCAATTATATTCCTTCGTTTTGGGAAAATTAGGAATTTTATTCTAATTTGGTAACGGGAATTTCCCCCACACAAATTCTCCCACACTTTGAGCTATTTGGACATTCGTTTTGCTTCCTTGAAGGAGGGCTCGACAACCTACCAAAAGTCACAGCATAGACACCTCCATGGAACAATAAGTCCCTTCCAAATGCACCGATTTCACCGTGAACTACATCCATCCCAATTACTGCCTCCTTATCCAAGACACAAGCCTTACATCTTTCATGGAGAAGAGTGGAATTTGGTTGATAACAGCAGCACCAAAGCAATTCTGCTGGAGAGATTTGCAAAAGTCGGTTTCGATTGGCTGGAATATCACCCAAACAATGTGGGAAACCACACTTTCGTTGTTTAGTCTCTCCCGCTAGGTTACCAATAGGTTACCCCTGCTTACCCATCACCGCCCGCAAATAAAGACGTCCTCACTGAAGCCTCTGTCGCTGGATTACTCAGATCGGGGGCTTTCTCCTGATATAATTGACATTCATCGTAGCAAGGGTCAATAAAATGTGCACAGAAGATGATAATTTTTACCTTCAACAAAGCTGCAACAAGCGTCGCTTCCATCGCTTCGAGTGGTGGACGAATCGCTGTCCCCTCCGTCGATGAAGTTGCCCTCCGACGACTCTGTCATCGACTCATTTGGAAGACCCTAGATTTTCGTTTTTTTTTTTTTTTTTTTTAAAAAAAAGCCGGTTGAATTGAAAGTACTAATCAAGGGCTCGATCTGCTTAAAATTATTGTTGATCAGAAAAAAATTGACTTTAGGCACCTCTTCATTTTCAGAATATGAAAATTGTAAATGCAAAAGAATTGTTTAACATATTTTTAAAGTGTCTTTTCCTTCCTGTCAAAGGTAAGCGCAGCATTCCAGTCAAACCGGGACTTGTAATTTTGTGGTTACGAAAATGGGCGGAGCGGAAAATATCCAGTCCAGATATCGTTGATTAAAGAGGACAACACCAACGCTTGTTGTGCAACCAATAGGTCGTGGAGGTAAGGCTTTCGGTGCGAAGGTTCATAAAATCTGTGAAAATGCATTCAAGCACTCGATCCTCTACCACAGAGGGATGACTAGCTGATTGGTGCAAGGGTCATGTACTCACAGCCGACGCATGACCTCCTGACCTCCGACAACTGTTCTATGCCTGTGGTGGAGGATGAGCTCACAACTGTAAAGCACGGAGTTATACCAAACAAAATAATCGCTGATTGTTCTTTTTTTTCCCTTAAAGATGCTACTAAAGTCCCCGTTTGACCCGAAAGCCTCTGGTGGTGGTTTTTTTTAAGGGGCAACGTGACTCTACTTACAGGATTGCTGAATCCAAGAATATTGACACAAGTGAGGAGAAGGGAGTTCTTGTCAGAGGTTGTAAGTGTAGATTTTGTTGTAGAAAGTGAATTCGGTCGTGCAACTCCTTCCGACGATGTCGTGTCCGGCTTATCACTGAAAATGCAAAGAGAACGCAAACACTGACTATCCCTTCAATGACTTGGTTAATCCTCATCCAAAGTGATCGACTACTAAACAAGTGGAAGTGACTGCGCAGAGACCCTCTCCATACCCCTTCAACGCCTGCCATGTGGACGATCTGAATGCACTTCTAGGCACTACTAAGACCGACCAGTGCGCAAGACCTTCATCTGGTAAGCCGATAGTACCAGCATTTCTAGCCCATGAAGAAGGCTGACAAAAGTATGCAGAAAATGTACCATTTTTTGGCTGCGAAGCCGAGCTCGCAATTTTTCCTCTCACAGGCGTGTGCGTACAACTGAGAGAGAGATTTTTTTCCTCTTCCCCCTCCCAGATCTACGATAACCGTACCGGTTTGAATGATTTTCCACTACGCCTAGTAAGACGGGGAGAAAAATTATGGTACGATTTCTTACAAGGAAAACCCAAACTAAATTTTTAAGTTGTCTTTAACAACGCTGTCGCAAATCATTTCAACTTTGAGCCTCGTACAGTGTATGTGTCTGGATGCCATCTTGCCAACTCGAGCAAACTTGATGTGCCTTGAAGTGATTCATTGGAGTGTAATCGTTTCCTTCACATCCTTAGTTAGTGATTCTTTAGACCTGTTTGTCATTTTTTAGAGGCCTCCACGCACTAGGAACTCGGTACTTGGTTTTGTATTTCAAATTTCCCCATTTTTTGAAAGAGAAAATAGGTCAAGGTGCTGCCAGGCGCCCAATACCTCACCTTTGTCAATTCGGCTGCCAATGACATAAATTAGGAGTAAATGGTAAAGTGAGGAGGCGAAGAAGGTATCACATGGTCCCATTAAAAAAAATCCCAGCAATTATCAGGACCAAATATCGCTTTGGCCCTCACACGAAGGACGTTACTACACTAATGGCCTTATCTTTGACTGCAATCACACTTTGATGGGCACATTGGACGCAGTGGTGGTCTGACAAATGGCACTACAGGGAGGTGACATGTAGTGACATCCACCGTCATGCCCATGGTCATAGTAATCGTGTCCCGATCTACTGCTTTGGCATTTCATGCGCGTGTCCCTTATATTAAAGACGACACGAAAAAATGTCCATTTACGACGACACAGTAGCTGACAGCTTGAGTGGCAACCGTAGCTAGATGGTAACGAACTCAAAATAAAACAAAGCACTAAAATTAGAATGGAAATGACAACAATTTGCATTTATTTATGCTAGTTCACTATATACTACTGATAAAACTACTGATAACATACTCGAGTAAGGATTGGTTGGAAGACGTAAGCCTTTTGAATTGTGAAGCCAGGTCGTACAAGTGATTGCCTTGCAGTTGCCTAATCATTCCATCCAGCCTTTCCAACGAGTAATCCTGTTTTTTGGCCTTGATTGCTTCACGCAAAGCAAGAAATTGCTTTGTTTTTTCAACCTGAAAAAGGAAAAGAAGATGCCAATAATGCATCAGAAATAGCCACAAAAGGTGTAAGCTTAACTCATCCATCCTATTTGGAAGATTCACGGAGAGGTGAGCTGCCTTGCTTCGACAATGGGTGGACAGAGAGGAAAAGATGACATGAGGTAGAAGTCTGTACTGATTTCCTTCTATCCTTTAGCAGGGGAGACATTTCGCCATCTCAAGGGAATCATCACCATCGCATTGGGTGCTTCTCAGTTGTCCACCATTACCAATGCGAATTCACATTTCATCTTTGGATTAAGGCTGCGATTCGGGTGATTTAAACTGAGTTGAAAGATTTCAACAGTCGTCTTTTGACAGGTTCCCTTTTTTAGTCACACAAGACAATCGAATTGCGTGGGAGATGTGAACAGGAACCACACCGAATTCACCAATTAATACCACAGAAGGGCCTTTTGAAAGGGGATGGAGAATTGCGAGGAAATGGAGGGCAAACTCTCTATTATTGAATCCACTTCCCATCCCTGTGGATGGGTTCACTCAGTCCTACCAACTCCGTCTGGACTTCCTGTAAACCTTGCATATTTCAAAGGCACCGCCTCTATTTACGCATGGCTTGAAATGCGTCCAACTGGAGTCATCCATGCAAATTATTTCAAGGCTTCAGTTGGCTTCTAGCGGGGTCGTTAATAATTTCAGCTCATCACCCTTAAATTTGAGTTGTCTAGTCTGCTGTGAGAGGTTATTTTAGACAAAAAAAATCGTCCATGGTATAAAACTATGCCCATTTTCTCGACTTACCGATTCAATGAATGCGAGTCTTTCCAATTCCACTTGATGCTCCAATATGAGAGAATCACTGCGTGGTCTCCAGCCTCGAATATTCTCCTCTCCACGTACATAGGTGGAATTGAGCATGTGACGTGGTGTATGACGACCTTCGGCTAAGGCAAATGCATAGTGACAAGTAATTAGTGGTTTGACAACCAAGTTTGTCATCTGATGACAAACGTTACTAAATTAAGAGGTCATTCAGATTGAATAATAGGATCCTAAAAAATGCCTTGTAAACTTGCCTTGGCTTGGCAACCTCCAAAATTGCAGGTCATATATCCCAGTCACATGGCGCAGGTCAACTTGATTCAGCAGGGAGCCAATCAGGGAGCGAATTGGTCTTGTTGATGCATAAATTAGGAGATGAGGAAAAAAAATTATGCATTTAACCCAGCTCCACCTTAGTTCCCGAGAGTGGTGCACATGTAATCCACCCTAATGGCAAAAGTGGGAAATTTACTTAATACTCCATTTGGTTATTATAAAGTGTCTGTTCAAGTGCGGATAGCCTGAAGCTCTGGACTCCTTCCAGTCCCATTCATTATTTTCACGGCTCCTACCACTATAAATCTTCATTATCGCTACGGGTACTAGTTTGGTCTGTACATAATCTCATCCTTCTCCTCACATATTAGGCCTTTATGTCTGGTGCACGGAGGGAAGGTTATTTACCTAGGTGGACGGATGTGTTAAATTAAGGATATCCGCCTCTGGTCCAACTTAGCCTTAGCAACGTCAACAAAACTGAAGTGTAGCTAAAATATATGGAAGGCATTGAATCAACTATCCGCACTAATTGCGTCAGACAAGCTGTCCTATCACCCTTGGTAACGTCTAGTGAAAGCTGGCGCATACTGCAAACAATGATCGTCGGTGGTCTACAGGCTACGCAGTGTTGGATTTGATGTCTCTAGCCATATCGGCTTTCTAGTCTCTTCTTTCCTCCTTTTTACTAGCGCTGGTAGCTTGTGAGGTGACGAACCGGAAAACCGGAGCATGGTTTATTGCTTTAGAGGTCAACTTTTGGCATTACTTTAAGAGAAAGTAGCATAATGAAGAAGCAGTTAGGTGCGTACAGGTCGAAAGTCCTACAAATGTAAAAGCCGGGGCTCAGAAGACGAGTACGGAACAAGTATGTTGCATCACTGACTAACCTATAGGTGTCTGGAGGGTTCTGCTGATTGTTATCAAATGTGGATGACAAACGGAATGGACTAGGTGTGAGAGAAATCCCCCCGGAACCGTCAAAATGAGGCAACAATTTTTCCCTCCTATTCAGTTTGGCACTCGAGTAGTCACGCAGTGGTGCCAACCCCCTCGTTGGCCCCTCCATTTACCTTCCAAAGTGACTCTAGGCACAGAACAATTCAACTCAATATTAAATGCCACCTTGAGGGATGCCTCTTAGACTGTAGGACTGGAAGACTCCGATCTATGATGGACTGCCACTGTAATACTTTGTTTGTTCGGACTGCCGGTTTCGGTCACTTGAGTGGCCACATTGTATCAGCCGGTTGGCCGGCATCCGGACCGTGCCAACAGCCCCCAATTCCTCTATTTCCAGAATATATATTCTGTCCAAGTACTACGCCTTCTTTTACCTTAAAGGAAGTCGCAAGACACTACAGCCACTATCTTCCTTGTCTTTTAGTAAAGAATGACTAGTGAGGTTGATCAAAAAGTGGCAGGAGTGAGTGATTATTAAATAATAGAGTTCACTTACGGCCATAATTCTTGAGCTAGGCAAGAACAGGAAAGAGTTGCCAAGAATTTGCGGGTACGATCACACCTTCACTTCATAAACCATCCTAGCCAATTGCAACTAAAGGACTCTAAAGCAAAGTTTCGTACTTTAAGCCCTGCAGCTCATTCTTAGAATTTCTAAACACTATTCCTTTTAGTATACCCTTGGCAAACCGCCTTTGAAGGTTAAAAGGGAGCAAAAGTTCGGGAGAAATTCGCGAGCGAAGCAAAAAAACGCTTTGCTGAATACAGGCATCCATTGGCTTCATACACGGCTCACGAGATGTAGAAGAAGGAGGAGGAGGAGGAGGAGGAGGAGGAGAGGAGGAGGAGGAGGAGGAGGAGGAGGAGGAGGAGGAGAAAAACAACAGTCCTTAGGCTAGACTGCTGCGAAAGGACGGTGCGAGAAAGAATTCAAAAAAGCGTCTCTGACACAATACTCCATTTCTACAACTTTTATGTGTAAACTTAAAGAAAAGGTGGCTCCGTAGAAAAGACACTAAACAGGGGAGTAGGCAGAGAGAGAGAGAGAGAGAGAGTGGAAAGCCACGTACCTGGGTACAGTAATGGTGGAGGATCGAGGAAAGATGACCATGGCAAAATCCTTGGTAATACAAATGGGATCCAGGCTACAGCTCAGTTGAACATAGCAGGACATGGTGACGTAGACGGTGTGACCTTTTGGGGTCACTCGATTGAGGAAACTGCAACCGTGAAGTGAACTGTCCCAGGCTGCTTCAAAACGGTAGAATGTTCTGTAACCAATGGTAGAATGTATCAATGGAAGTTGCTTTTACAATACCTGCTTTAGCAAATGTACATTCCAATCATTTGAAGGCGAGATGTTTAAACACGTTTGTACCCTTGGAAGGTAGCCATAAATCACGTGGCAGGGGAAACAAGGCGTCTTTAAGAAGGCATGACATCGAACAGACATTTTGTCTGGCATTTCCCAGCCTCCTCCCTTATTGGCCTATCTGGACTATTTATTCGAGGCTTTCTGCTTCCATCCCTATTTTTAACCACGCAGGCTTTTCAGTCTCCGTCATTTTATTTCTTGTCGGGCGGTGCCATGGTCTTCTGTAAACAGCCAATTAGCTTTTCTCTAGATTTTTTGATAAAACCCAGACCAGGTTTATGCACACTTTGTGGGCCATCCTAGGGAACAACATCACGGATTTCGGTTCGATGTAGCATCGTATCGAGTTAAAACATTTCCAACTGTTGAATGAAGAAGGGCTAATGAAACTGTGCCCCAGCAACACCTGAAGCGACATCACCCTGAGCAGTGAAAAGAGAATTAACTTCTAAAATGTGAACCACAAAGGCGACATGACGGGAGGGGAGATCTTTCCACCAAAAGGAAAAATCAGTTCTCTTCCGTCCTACTGATGGTGTTGAAACACGATCCGAAGCAGTGTGGCATCAATTTGAATTGCTCTTCAACCTCCGTGGTTTCAGCTGCCACAACTCCTCAGGATAACTTTGACAACCAAAACTCATTGATACATGATACAGCGAGATTGTTCTTCACTCGGACGATTTCAACAGAAATCGTGATAGAAGAGCCCCACCTGAGTCTGCCGCCACTTTTGGAGCGCTGAACAGTCTTCCATCCCAAATAGCTGGCAGCTTTAAAGCTTATTTCTGGAACCTTTGGGGTTCCACGTGACAACTCATCAAAGCTTGGCGGTTTGCACTATGTTTTCTCTCACATTTCACAAGAGCACCACTTTGATATCTATCCCATACCGAGGTGTCGCCCTGAGGATCGGGGACATAGACTTCAAACTTCGAGCAAAAAAAGCAAGTTCCTTCAATTCCGACTTTGCCTTATAATATGGATTATGAATTACATAAATACACCTCTCAAATCCCCTTTACTGATGTACAACAGATATGGGAGGCTGCTAGCATGACCGGAAGGCTGTACCACTGTAGAGCCGACGCAGGCCAACCCACGGAGGCTGAGATGCTCGCGTAGTTAAACAGACCACCAAACTCTGTGCTTACCTAAGGACACTAACTTCTTGCCTCTTAGTTGCCTTTAAACAGCATCGTCTGTTGATGAAATTTACTTCCTCTTTCGTGCTCAGGCATTAACTGCTGGCGAATAGTAACAACTTTCACCAATGCTGTATTAGGCTGGGGCCAGCTCTACAAGCAAACATACTGTTTCCACCCTGGGCAAGAGGTAAAGCCTGGCAATTTTGTTTCACCTCGATCCTTGCGAATTGTTACATTGGACTGTCACGTTCCCTTTCGGGGGAAAAAAAAGCAGTGGAAGGCAAATTCTATTCAAGAGACTTTTGAATTATGCATTTTTTTGCGAGGGTAAAACATTCTAATTTCCGTTTATTTTGCCAAACAGACATTTGTAAAACTACTACTGCAAATTTAGTGGATGAAGTAAAACAACCTTCGTCCACCCACTTAATTAGCGTTGACTAGGCCTGCCGGCCACCGGTAAGACCATCAAATTACCTCCAAATGTTCCGTCAGTTCCTTCTCTCACCTAGGCAACATTAAAAATCCGACCTGAGCAATCTTTTTGGAAGCGGGGAAAAAAAGTATTCCTCTTTCTCCTTGCCTTTTTGCCGGCTTTGGCTCCTCCCCTCAGCTCACTTCCCTCCTCACCCTCTCCGCGGCCTCCACCCTCCGCGGTGCCAATTTACAGCTCAAATGTGATGCCCGAGTTGCCGTCTGCATAATTTATAGGGCATTGAACACTATAAATAATTTTATTAGAGCAAATCAAAAGTCATGGCCGGCTTTACGAGTGGGCGACATGATTGCAACCGGTAGGGCTGTAAGTCCTCCCCTTCGCCCCCCTAAAATTTGCATGATGAGGCAGGCAAACGCTGCAGACAGAAGTCGGGCAGACGCACCTAACTGCCAGTGTGATACTGTTAGTATTTCACAAACTGTGTTGTCAATTCCCCTCATCCACATTTCCCTGATTTGTGGCTCACATACTACTTATAAAGCATCAGGCAATTGGGAGATCGGATCTAGCAAACTATTCAACAAACCTCCAGTTTCCGCTCCCTCGCACCAGGTGGGGAGCCGAAGCTTGAGTGTATCAAGGCACCAGGAGCTAACTTTGTTTAGAAATGTAAGCCTTAGCCTAATTTATACTCTAAGCCAAAATATGGGACCATTTAAAAAGAATGAACAATGTATACCCAATGGGTCAATTTGTCATGCACATAAAGAGGCAGTCTTCACTCTATTGGGATAGAATCGTAAAGAATACACTCACCGCATGATGTATGCTTGAATTAAATGGGTCTTCCCCACCTCCCATTGGCGGTAATGGAGCCCTGGTGCTAGTGACGCAGTTGTCCATTCTTACAATAAAGTCGCATCAAGGGGTCAACAACGTCGCTTTCGCTGATTATGTGTAATGAAGCAATGATGGAGTTAAGAAACATCTACCAAGCAGTTATCTAAGTCTCGAGCTCTCCTCCATGATCATTAACGGAACTAGACCTGAATTTGAAGGGATAAGGGGAAATAATCCGGTGGACGCAAGTACCTGCAAGCACCAACCGGTTTCCCCTCCCCTTTTACAAATAGATCGAAATCCCCTGTTGATGTCAGCACTTCTGCGACGCTTCCAGGGGTACCACACCTTCGTGCCATTTACCAACCGTGAAATGACAAGTACCTACCTGTCATCGCCTGCCGGTGGTAAGTAATGGGTGGGAAAGACAGAGAGTGAAAGAATTCGCGTTTGAGTATCGGAGAAGTGGAACTCCGGTGTGTCTCGTGCCCTCCCAACCACCACCTTCGGCAAGTCAACAAACTCCACCGGTGGTGAGGCAGTCTCCTTCGCCTCGTGGATAATTGTCACGGCGAAGCGGCGTTGCAGACCCTGGTGAAGCATAAAGACGCCCTGACTGGGCGAATCGCCGGATCGTTGCACTGGGACGGAAATGTATCTAGCATCAAAAAAGCATTCTTTTTTCAGTGTCACAGAGGGAGAAACAATTAATCGGATTGCGCACGTCGCAACCATCGAGGATATTGGTTTGTCACTCAAAGGATAGCCTGTTTACTTCAAAAGGCGGTAAATAAAACCAGAGAACGATTGGGCGGATGGCAATGAAGGCGTTATAAAACGCGAATTTACAGTTGTTTATGAATAAAAACGAAGTGTTGTTTTTTGCGCCATAAAAGGAAAACGTCTTGGAGGCGACAACTACAACTGGTGGGTTGTTAGGCCGACTCCTTCGCCTACTCCAAAACCTAGTTTGCCAATAGTGCTTTGATGTCACAAGCCTAGAGTGCCTCCAGATGACACGGTTGCCCCACCTTCTGCCGGTCATCTTTTAATTTACTTGTTCTTGTCCTTCGTATAGTCTCTTCAAATAAGTCCATTTCAATTCTATTGGACAGGGCGTATACTACTTAAACAAGTAGATGAGTAGTCTGTTTTCTAATTTTGTACTTAAAAGGCGGATTACTTAAACAACTTTAAGTCAGACAAGTTAAGGCGTTCATTAGACTGAAGCAGTTAAATTGCAAGAGATATTAAAAAAGGGCTTCATTAGATTACACCAATCTCCTCTCGGCGTCGGAGTTTTATTGATGCAGGGGCAGCTAAGCACCGCCCATCATTAAGTGCCGTCTCTCCGCTGACAGGGCTGAGCAGACACTCGCCAGACGGAAAATATTATGCCAAATTCAGGACTGTCCTGCAAGTCCTTCAGCTGTTATTCACCAGCTTTGACTGGTCAAATCCAGCTCTGCTTCCGCGTGCTCTATTTCTCCATGATTTCCTCAAAGCCATTGATACTTCAAATTTGCACCTCATTTTTAAATTGCATGAGCGACTGGTCTGCTGGACAAAAGTGGTCACATGACATATCCCAGTGGGACCAATCACTAACCCAATCCTCCTGCACTCCCAGTTTCTACCGCGGGTCTAAATATGTGGCCGTAGTGTTGGAGGGGACTCCCGAAATTGACCAAATTTAGGATATCCCTCCTCTCCTAGTTATGCATAGCTTAGCCTCACCAACTAGTGAAATATTTCATCAATTTCGGTTAGTGCAATTGTTGAGGGTGCCTAAAACCCAAAAAAAGCGGTTACAGGCGTGTCCCATACTCCTAATCACACTTCACTGTTTCTTTCTGATTGCACAACAAGGATACTGTGCCTCAATTGTATATGAGATGTTGGCATCAGAGACCTCTGCTGCTCCTGAAGCCTCTATCTCTTGATTATTCTAACAGGGAGGTCACAAGGCAGGGCATTAACACCCATCAGCAGCACCTCGATAGCTTCCTTCCTCCGGTTCTTCGATCATCGAAGGCTGCACTCCCATTCGACAACTCCGACTACGTCCACAGACTTTCAGCCCTTCTATGCGTAAACAGCGAACCGTCTTCTCTACCGATATGGCTCAAAAGATTTTACATTTGAAGAGACAGGTGGATTTGTCAAGAGTCATGAAGGGACACAGCAGCTCTATATTATAGGGCATAGGGTAGCGCCGTAATAGCATCCGCTTTCTCTGGAAAAAGAGGAGTAATTAATAACTGCAAAAGGTTTATTGAAGTACATTGTCCGTTGAAGCAAAGCCTTTTCTACAATGCACAGATGTGGGTAATCCACTTTGAAACACAAAAAACAGCTAGACCTCAACACCTGCGTTTCTGTCGCCCTTTTATTTCCCCATTGCCTACCCTATCTCGCATGTAATCATGTGATTGTCTCGTTCCAAAAAAGAGTTGCAACCACTTTGGGGATGGTGGATTTTTTTGGATGTCTGAAGAGTGAGTCCTGCATGAATAGACCTTTCTGCTAGCTCTGTTTATAGAGTAGATACACTGTCTGTCCAAGTTGGAGTTGAATTGTTTTAAGCAGGTGAATTGCGAAGCCGCCTTTTTGGCCTTCAACAAATGAATGCAATCAGCTACGCACAAGACAGCTAATATTATCAAACGATGTGGGATAAAATTGCCGAGGAAGTCTTGAATCCGAAGCAAACTCACCTCGTAAAACATTCAAGTTGGAAGTACATCCACTCATCAGATTTCATTTGGCACCGCTCTTGAAGATCTGTTTTTTGAAATTTAGGATAGCAACTTCACAAATATCGCCTTCAACTGTAATACTTTGTTTGTTCGAACTACCGGTTTAGGTCACTTGGGTGGCCATTTTGTTCTAGCCGGTTGGTCGGCCTCCGGGCCGTGCCAATAGCCCCCAAGTCCTCTGTTCCCGGAATATATATATTCTGCCCTAGTACTGCGCCTTCTTTTGCCTTAAGGGGAGCCTCGGGACGCTACATCAACAACTTCTCGTTCCACTGATGGATTGCTTTTGGGATTTTCCCGCAACTGCTCAACCCCAGACTCGATGACGGTTTACGAGAACAAAATCACCTGCCATCGCGTGGTAGAGAACTTTCCGTTCGACTCGCTAAGACCTTCAATTATGCGGACTCCGAGATCACGGTTCACCTCCCCATTAACCATTAAACCATATTAGTAGATAATCAACCCGTATTGCTTAATTTATCATGTCAAATGCAGGATTGGGAGGCATTTAACCACTATTTCTACCCAGTAAAGATCCACGGTTGGCACCCAAAATTACGCAATCCAACCAAGAACAGTTCCTCTACAGGCGACACATTTTTGGCCCCCTTTTTGATCATTTTATCCATTTTATTCGTGGCTTTTACTCCTTCTCTCTTGATGAACATCTGATTGGTTAATCAGTTACCCAATTAGAAAAGGATGAATATGTCTTCCAATTTTACCTCTCCACATGTTTTAGAAAACAAAATAGAGGGCATTCCAATGTGTGTAAGGCCTTTGTGATGAAAAGTTACCTTGGCTAAACCATGTTCAGAAAAGGAGAAGCGGTTTGCTAGCATTTTCTTAGTTGCTGGATTTAACCAATGAGAATCGTGATTATAAGTTCGCAAATAACTCTACTTACTCTCCAGCGGCACTGAGTTCCAAAATTTCGAACCAGACCAGCAAGTCGTTCTGGTGGATTAGTGATTCACTGCAAAAGAAAGGCACACATTACTTAGGGTTGTTAAGCTACCATAGGCCGTCAGGCTTTATCATCGTTGATAGCCTAAGGGATGAGAATACTACTTATAAAGAGAAATAAAGGAGTAAATTTGTCCATTTGCTAAAACTTTCCCATCTCATCTGTTTTCTTTCCCTGCATTTCGCTGTAAAATCACATTTCATGAAGAACATCCACGCATCGCTATCATACTACTATATACGAATGTAGTAATACATTACGACCAAGTGGATGCCAATTAATTTTTACTATTTTGTTTAGATTTATAATCTTTCGGCTCTCCTGTATTCATTCAAAAAATGTGAGTCTGGCACTATTTCCGAGAGCGACCTGACTGTCCAGTTTGTGATAGCCCGACGAGAATAAAAAAAAGTCTACGAGGCGTAAACCCACTGCCAACTGAGCCTCAAAGGAAGCTCACATCAAGAGGCATGGGTGAAAATTTTTCGCCTGCCTACAATTTTGCACTGAAGTGCGTTATGCATTACAAGGTATGAAGCCTGGTCGTGGTACGGATTCACCTACATACCCTTCTCTTCGCCCCTCCACTATGGTATTTACCAATGATGCCAGCAAGAGGAGGTCACAACATTGCCCTTCATAATTTTACGAGGTCGTTTGCATCACTTGACCTCCTAGCTTCCTTAATGAAGCAATAATAAAAGTAGTTATAGATCGCTGGGTTATGTATTATCAAACGATCTAAACACCGTAAGTCGAATGAGGGAAAACACAAACGAAGACACAGAAAACACACCCTCCTCAAAAATTTTTGCTAAATTTAAAGGAAAAGAGCACTTAAACATGAAGTAGCAATCTTGCGCTGGCCGCTTGTCATTTTGTTTAACTTACGGAGGGTTCAGATTGGCCAAATCGAAGTTTTGAATAGGGACTGGTGGGGGGATGAGAAGCGTGGCAGGCAGGCCTTTCCTCAAGGACAAGTTTGACCGCCTAGATAGGAGGACAAAAGAAAAAGAAACACATATATATATATGTAATACTTTGTTTGTTCGAACTACCGGTTTAGGTCTCTTGGGTGGCCATCTTGTTCTAGCCGGTTGGGCGTCCTCCAGGCCGTGCCAAAAGCCCCCAAGTCCTCTGTTCCCGGAATATATATATTCTGCCCTAGTACTGTGCCTTCTTTTACCTTAAGGGGAGCCTCGGGACGCTACATTGGTGGCAGCGGAAAGCGGACCCGACTTTGATGCATTTTATCCTGCTCCATGCCGTTTCTGGCAAACGTCGGCGTTGTGAAAGAAGTACATGTGCTACGGAGGGGAGAACCTTTGGGGTCTCGTAACAGAAGGATCGAGATCGACGTTCATCTTCGACATCTCCCTCGCCCTCGTGTTCGACAGGGAAGCTATTAACAACTGAAGCGACACTAGCCGTGGACTCCAAGCCCAGAGGAGGGCCAAGAGGCGCGCATCCGCTACACTGAGTGCTACGCGAAATGGATGGCACTACAGGAACACATGCGTTCGAACCTCGACGACTGGGACGGTTAGCTCGTGGGTGCTTCTCGCAGCACTGATTACCTTGTGATGGCTGACACGGGAGGCGGACGAAGGGGAGCGTCGGGGACGACGCTCGAAAGAAGAGAGGAGCTGTGTAATACTTTGTTTGTTCGAACTAACGGTTTAGGTCACTTGGGTGGCCATCTTGTTCTAGCCGGTTGGTCGGCCTCCGGGCCGCGCCAACAGCCCCCAAGTCCTCTGTTCCCGGAATGTATATATTCTGCCCTAGTACTGCGCCTTCTTTTACTTTAAGGGGAGCCTCGGGACGCTACAACATTTGTTGCAGTAATAGCCCACTCAATCAAATGATTCGCTAAACAAGGGCTGTGCCATATTGTCCAGTTAGCTGCACCAACTCTTCAACTCATATTTCTTCAACCCTTTACTTGATGTGGAGCATTGTATCTCTTCAGGAATGACTAGGAGACGCCAAGTCAGTACCAGAGGGAAGTGAATCAGACCAAATTGAGGAATAATCCTAATCCTCAAAAAAGAAAGACCGATACGGACGGCTGAATACCTTTTCAGACACACAATCAAAGACCTCTCGAAGCTACATAGAGCCCCGGCAACCATTGCAATCCCGAGCTTGCCAAAATGGCAAATTTATCAAAGGGCCAGATTTAACTTAAACCAATTAACTTGTATCACCTTCTCCGTATTGTTCTTTAGTTATTATTCATACCGACAGCGAATGCGTAGCAGTCTCTCAACTTCTTTCATTCAATTCATCATTTGTCTTTCTTCTTCTTTTTTCCCCGACTGGTCACAGTTTGCAAGAAGACTTGAGATGACTGGAGCATTAAAAGATAACCGTGGAGGAGTATCGTTTCGTTGTAGGGAGCAGAGCCTCCCAACCCCTCTGGTCACAGACAACAAACCTTCTGTCCATGTCTAATCAGGAATTACTGACAAAGCTTTGAAAATGCTGAAGCGATGACATTATTTTGGAAGTTGACCAAAAAGGGGAAGACAGGTAACAACAAAATATCAAGTGTCAATTTGTGTGAGCAAATGACAAAATGTAGTATAATTGGAAATGATACTCCCACACGACAAAAAAAACCAGAACAAAAAAGGACAGTTTTTCCTCCCTAACAATTGTGTTTAACAAGCCTATATTAATTAAGCTGTTTTTATCAGTTTGTTTGTATCAATCGTTGTTTGTTAGTCCGTTTGAATTCGCCCATTGATGGTCTGTCATAAACCTGCTTTAAATAAAAAAGGAAAAGTGCCTTGGCATTTAAAAAAATCACTTGTTTCACTAATAACAAGACCTGTTTGCTGGAATGAACAACTGCGCAAAAGCACTCGGAGGAGATCTGCAAAATGTGCTTTAAAATTCGTGGTAGAATGTTACGAAAATGTGGAGGGGAAGAGAAGGTATTTACCAGGTGTTCTAAATGCGAGCGTTTTGGGAAATCTCTTCACTTACGTTTGAATAAAGCTGCTCTCCTTTTGTAGTTGTTTTAATGAGTGGCTTTTGCGGGCATGTCCGAATGCCTCAAAGGTTAGGGGTTTACGCATCAAGCAATCCACAAAGGCACGTGTCACGGTCACAGTAAACTAAAAGGCAAAACAAAGTGGGAATTCCCTCTTCATTTCACTCTATGCATTCATATCGTTTTTGCAGGGCTTTTTCACCTTCTGAATCTGGCGAAACTCGAGATTCTCGCCTTCCTTCATATTCTCCACCGGTTCTGTTGAATACACTTCATCCGGCTTGCAGGGCAGGCTAAGATGAAGTAATCAAAAGCCGAAATATGGATATGCCGTGCTTAGTGTATGACAAACACCTTTCAATGCCATATTTGTAACTCACGAGAACTGACAGAATACACTGGTATAGTGTGCGGGTAGGTCGCGGATAGACAAAATAGTTATTTTCCACCAAAATGTTTCACCAATTCGAAGGTGTTCGGGAAGGTATTCTTCATTCAGCCATGGACGTCTACTGCACTCCTCTGTTACAATATCACTTTCACCTAAAGGTGGCCAGAAAAAAAGTACAGCCTGTGCACCCTTCCATCAATTAATTTAATAAATTAGTTTTACTTATAAATGTTAAGTAGTAGTTTATTAGCTTACTTGTGGTGCTATCAGCAGGGAAGAAGCGGCCCTCGCGAATTCTCGGTGTTTTTACATCGTCCGGCTCGATTGGGCGTACCGTAGCTAGAGGATCGGGCATCAGCTTAGGCTCAAACCTTCCAAAGGCAAAGTCTTCGGAGCATGAGTCACCATTAGCCTATAACGAGCAAGCGACAGTGATGTTATTGTCTAGTCATCGTCAGGGCTTCATAGTAAACGCGCGTTTAATGCTGTTTGTTTTGGGTGAAAGGTGATGAATGTTAAAATTAGCTCCTCATTTCAGAAGATAACCTCAAAGCAGACTTGCTGTTGATCAAAGAGGGAAGTTAACTACCTCTCTCGTGTTTGAGCTACATTTAAATTAAATCACAATGGATCCTTTTTGAAATTGGTCTGCAGGATTAAGAAACTAGAAGTAAGCTCACACCAGACCCAATAAGATTGGCCAATAAAGTTAAAATCAATCCCATAGCTCACACAAAGGGACGAGATGGAGAAATTCTCGTTTATCCTTTTATGCAGACCTTGTGTCATCTAGTTCTTGGGAGAGAACTGTTTACTTCAAGTCGCTAGCCCTATTCATCCCTCTCTACTTCCTTCTCCTAGGCCTTATCGCATTGCTTTGGCATTAATAGCCTTTTGCCATGGCTTAGTCTTGCGTACCTCGGATGTGAAATACTCGAGGTCATCGAAATGCAGTTTGGCATGACCTTTGCGTTGTCCGCCCTGAGAAGGCGGTCCAAAGAGAGGTGAGGGAGCAGGTGAACGGGGCGGCGATGAGTCATTTCTGGACTCCACCAACACCCGAATGAAACCCACGTGTTCGCCATTGTGATTGATGAGAGGCAACTCCTGCTCGTGTGACATGTCGAAGTAGAGATTGGTGAGGTAGACGAGACACCTTTGAAGGGGAAACACATGGATGTTAAAATTATAAAGATTAAAGGAAATTTTCTACCTTCCAATAGGTTTGAACCACGGAAGTTTGTCGTAGAACGGATCAGTGGTTGCAGCATAATCCTCCTCATCGTCTTCCTCCTTATTCTCCTTTTTGGCACTTTCATCGTTGACTTCAGTCCTTGACGCAATCTCAGAAGAAGTTTTCTCGGAGCAGGAAGACATCGAACCATTCCTGGTTTGAAGTGGATACGACCGATTGAATGCACAAGTGGAGAGATCGCCTTCAGCGTGGAAGTACTTTTGCATTTCCACAAGACGTTGACTAAGGAGTTTCATGGAAGGTAAAAGAGGTATCATAGTCATGGAGAGATACCTGACTTGTAATATTCTCTTCTAAGTGGTGCTGATGATTTATTCCAGAGCCTTCTAGATGTATCACCTACATCTGCTACATCAAGTGAGTTTACGCATGCCAAGCCACTCACTAGAAGGTTTGGAGACTCCACTTGTAGCTGAGACCGTTGGTTGTGTTGACAGCTTCAACAGCGATGACACCTCGATTAAGAGGCGGTTCCTCGGCTGTGAGAAAAGGATTCAAACCATCAACTGTGTGGCCTCCATGATTCTGCAACGAATTTCTCACTCCCGTCAATTCGTCCTTCAGCGGTGTGTAGGGCGTGTCACTCAGTATGACAAATTGATATTGCATCTACAAGAGTTAAGCGCTTTAAATATCCCTCCTTCTGACAGGAATGTCACCTAGTCCTTCCCCCTCCCTTCTTGGTTAACTGTCCTTCTGACTCTTCAAATGAGGTGGACGAGGCCTCAACACTGGTTCCGTTGATCAAATACCTGATAAGGACCTTCCATCCGATTTGACATCTCAAAGACGAAATTATAGACTGGAAGATGGTTTTTTAGCCCTTACTCCTCCCCGCGTTCAGTTCGTTCCAACCTTCTCTCTATTAGTAAAAACGATTTTTTGACTTTTAGAGACATGATAGGTCTTCGAATATTGGTTGTGTTTTAACCAATCAGTGACGTCCCAATTGAGTACTCAATAACAAACCGAAATTTTTACCTTTTTATCCAATTCAACGCTCATAACGTTTGCCTCTTTCAGTAGAACCGCGTTATTCCACAGAATATCCTAAAAAAAGAGGATGCTTGAAAGTGGTAGACATCAATGACATCCCGTTGACTAGTACCGTGCTACCCTTTAACCATGATGGAACGAGGTCAAGCTCTGGACAAACACATGCGTCAAAGAGATGTAATTTGTTGGAAGGAAGGGAGTAAAGTCTCTTTCATTCCTACATCTCAGTTGGTTAAGACTTCGAAACAAGGACGTAACCGCTGTACAACGACCAAAGCCGTGGACGCATACATTTGGATGTGTGGACCTCACGTACTCTGAGTTGACTGATCGGAAGGAAGTGACACAGGTATCCCTAGTTGAAGAAGGACCCAAAGAATGGCGGATTTGGAATGCTTATCTTTTACAAACATTCGTTTATTTGAAGGAGGTAAGCATAATACACGGTGGATGCTTTGACTTACCCTCTTGGTGGTGAGTCTACAGTGCCTCCAGCACTGGAAAGCCCATCGTGCTAACTGAAATTCTCGATCACTCCAAACCGTATCCGCTGCAATATTGGCCAAGAATAATGTGTGATTAGTGAGTCACATGCCTACATGCTAACAATACATTTCATGCCAAAGACAGTGATAGGGCAAATCACTCATTTTGAAGTAAAAACCAAATTCACGAGAAGCGTCAACAACGTCGAAGACTACATGAAACGGGAGAACGTTGCATCGTGTTACGACGAGGATCTATCAGACCTTTTCCATTTGACTACACTCACTTTTGCTGTACATTTCAGTAGTCACACTTAATTGACCCAAGACTTACTCTCCTCCTCGGAAACGGAATCCTCCTGAACCATTGAACTGAGTATGGACTGCTGCTCTACCTTCTCCTGAAGGACTTGAATTTGACCCTCGTATTCCTTCGAAAAAAAAATTCGCGTTTGTTTTAAGTGCCTTATTGGAAAGTGGAAAAGGCAAAGCAAGCGCTCCACGAACCCTTCTTTGTTCATCAAAACGTCTGTCTATTTCCTCGCGCTCTCGACGATACTGCTCCTCCATTTCCAAAAGCCGTTCATCCATTTCTTTGCGCAAGTCCACTCCCTGCTTGTCGAGGAGTTCACAAATTGCATAGGTCCAATCCACCGTCTCCGACATGCTCGCTAGGGCAGAAGTGGGAATAGGAGTAAACCTTCATTCCTGCTACTGAGGGCTTGACTACAGCTTCTCCATTTTACTTCCAGCCTCAAAATACGATTAAAAGTCGAGGATTTGTCACCATCTGCCTATCGTCAAAGTTTGTTTAAGCATATCGTTGTGTCAATGATCAGATGGCAGTGCTTCTCTGGGTGTCAACGGGAACAGTAATACTTTTCGACGATAGAACTGCTACTTTTCCAGTGACTTTCATTAATGCCCCTTTAATTTTGTACTCATTAATATTAATAATTGAGGACTTACTGGTCATATCGTCGGTGCCATTCGCCTTCCGTTCACGCCCTTTAAAGCGAAGAAAATTTGATCCCGCATTTTGTTTTAATCAACTTTCTTTTATAGTTTTCTACCTTTTCTTTGTTCTTCATGTCCACCATGCAAAAATTAATTGTTAACAGTGAGGCAAAACGGCTTAGTAAAGCTCATCTGAAAATTAAACCTTTCCTTGCAAAAAAGTCACATACTACTTATATAATATAATTAGTATTCCCATCACCAAATATTCTCAAATACTTGTGATGAGAAGGGATTAACAAAGCAGCAAAGGAGGGAATTTACGAGTGAGTGGATTATTAAATCGAAAGACGTGATTTTTTCCCAGTATGACACGATCGCCCGAGTGCAATTCCGTGGCATTTGAAATGAGACCGCCATTGAGGTAGCATTCCGCTCCACCAATTGGCTCGATGGTAACAACACCTACAAAAGAGAAATGCGTAGTACACTGCCCCACTCCCACTAGTCCAATTAGAGGTGCTATTTTTGGATTTAAAGTTGGATCGCACTTGTGATAAACGCAAATGCTCACCGACCAATGAAATGTCGGTGTGGGAGGAGGAGCGCGCATTCAAACCAGTCGAACAGACAACAAGATTAGTTAATTTTGGCTCAGTGAGCAATTGAATATTCTATGGGAATGTGAAACATAAGAACTGTGAACGTTTTAAACCCATTTTCGCAACCATAATTGTGCAGTGCCGTAATTCTCAAGGAGGTGCATCCTTAAGACCTGTCCAGAAGAATGAGCCTTGGACGTCCTTTCCCTCCCTTACCAAGCTGGGACCTCTCCTACCAGAAGAAGTCAACCGATCGAATGCGTCGACCTGAGACTGATTCTCGTCTTATTTTGACAAACTAACCGCCTTTTAGGCAGTCAACTTTTGTCTCATGCGAGTGGTTCCAAGGGTCCTATCGACTGCGGTTAAGAATCTAGGCGTTGACTTCTAGTAAGCAATGGAATCTACGTAGCAGAAGAGTACTCAACTCCTCAGACCTAATTCCTACCTTCCAGTCCCTTTTTACTTTTACAATAAAGTAGCCTCCAGACCTGGTTACCTTGCGAAGGGCATGGGGATGGCTGGTAGGTGATATTAACTGGCGTGTATTGTAACTGCACCATAAGTAATTCAACTGCCACAAAACCATAACTTTATTTGCCTCCTCATCCAGTAACTGGAGGCCGCCCTAGTGACCAATAAAAAGTCAAGTTCTTAAATCCGCGCCAATTTGAAAACTTTAAGTCAATAAGCATGCAGAGATGGGGGTGCTAAATGCGAAAATAAATTAATTTTTTTAGCTTTAAAAAACTCACTATCTTTCAGCATAAAGTTGCAATGATGCGGTTTGATAAAACTTCCAAGCAGACCAATGTCAAGGTCATCCCCCTCGTTGAGGTGACCCAACCTAGGCGGGAACAGAAAATACAGAAATAAACATTTCAATTGCAAGCACAATGCTGTTTATCAATTCCAAAAAAGGTTGTGGACTCCTAAATAACTAAAGTGATTGCATAAACTAGGCGCAAGTTAGCAGTACTTACCGTGTCGTGCCCTGTTTTAAGTAGTATATCAGACACTCGGACATGGTGGGATCCTCGTTCAAATTTACCAGATTTGGCGTCTAAAGGTTAGATAAAGATTCTTCCATCACTTGAAAAAGGCAAGTATACATGGAACTGTGGGAGTTACCTTGGGGGCAAAAACTCCTGTTAGAGCACCGTCTGCGTGAAGAGCAATGCCCATGCCTCGCAACTCCTGCTCCCTAAACGAAAGAGTAAGACACAAAGATGGCGATTTCATATCTGATAGCATTCATTTCCTCGGTCACCAAGTAAAGGCTTTCAATTTCTACCCATTTCAACGGCCCTATGCCTACCCCGAGCACCACACGATTTACACTTCAGTGGTGGTAATTTTTTTTTGGGCAAAGAATTCCCCTTGGTTGGGTGGTGCGAGGGTTTGCGAGTGAGTTTCGCGGGCCATATGTCATGCCTTGTTTTTCTTCTTCATTCAGCAATTTGTTGCCCGCCTCCGATTCGTTTCGCTGCGCTAGTTTGAATCGCATGTCACAGTTGTCCTCTCGCCCTCTGTAAATTGTGCCTTACTGGGCTAATCAAGGCTGCTTTATGAACAGAAAATATTAAAAAGTAATTCGAATGGTTGCGTGAGAAGCATCCTCAAAGAGTAGATCGTTTTATGAGTGAGATAGTAACTACATTTGGGATGCCTCAACTGAATGCCGCATATTTTATGGGGAAGGGAATAAAAAAAAAAAACAGGATGTACTGTTTATCGCACCAACCTTTGAGCTCGTAGCGCCTCCGTCTTCTTCAACTTCATCTCCAATGTCTCATTGAGCTCAGCCAGCAACTTTTCCGAAGCCCGCAACTCCTCAATGCGTGTCTCGTACTCCCTCAGCTCCAGACTCGTTTCCATCTTCGCGGGTATATCAGTAGTGCCTAAAGGAAGGAAGGTATTGGCATAGGACCTGCTGGAATCACAAATTGGGAGACCCATTCATGCAGATCCAAAGTGCATAAAACAACTGCGAATGGAGTTGATGGACCTCCCAACAGGATGAGTGATAGTTCATTGGTCTCCACAGGCTATGCAATTAAAAGGAACTAATAAAACACGATAAGATCGGACCTCCCGAGTCCATTACCACCCGAACCTCCATTAGTGGAGTGTGTACAACTAGTAGAGAAATAATGCACCACGTTGCGTTCCAAACATCTCTGAAGGTTTAAATTGAAAAACTCTCCAAAAGGGGACTGGAACATTAGATTTGGGTTAAAACGACGAGAGATATGTCCACTTGTGAGGTGAATAGTGGCATTTGAGATGGGCATGGAATGGATGGACAGACGAGTGCACGCATCTCAGGACTCCAACCTCAGGTGAGTAATTAGTCCACTCGGCTCATGTATCCTTCACTGCCAGACTTTCACATTGATCGTAGCTGTTTTTGCCAGGACTCTCCAACTCTCCGCGGCTTGACACACCGCACACGTAGAGGGCTTCGGGAGAAAATTGCCGAACGTCTACCTCCTTTGAAGGACAAATGATAGTCAATGCTAGCCCATCTGAGCTTCGTACACTGTCCCACCTAAGATTTGACATTTTGAGAGATTGGGATGATCATCTGTCTCCACCAAGGGCTGCATTTCGCGTCCCTTGAATGTAAAGTCGCCTTGTCAGACTCAAAGAAAAATGAATTCTTGCGTCCAAAAAAGGGCCTAGGCACACCCAAAATCCTGTGGGATGGTTTATTGTCAACAGAGAAGTAGCTATTTTCTTTTCTCTATCATTGGAGAGGACTGTTCATCATTTTGCCCACCATTTTCCCTTCTATTTTGAGAGTGCTTTCGGTCTCGCACAACAAGTGTGTTTACTCCCAATTCTAAGTTTAGACTCACTAAAATTTCTACTCTCTTCAAACAAATTGCCAAGGGAAAACGCACTACCGCTGGGCTAACAATTTTGTCGCAAAAAAATGGATGTCATGTGATCGGAGATGAAAGCGGTGTCGGAAAAGTAGCAATCTCACTAGCAATTATCTGAAATATGGGAAGAGAGTGAAGATGCTCCTGTTTAAATCTGACCGCTTGTATAAATCCGCTGTTTTGTACAAGCCACCACTTTAAGGTCAAAAGGTCACCAAAGCGGGACGCGATTTCATGGAACCCGCCAATGCCGCCTTACTCCCTTCCCTGGTCTAGGCTGATACGTTTTCAGGCTTGAAGTTGCCTATCACAAACCTAACCACTAGAAAGGTGAGTCCCTAGAACGTAGCCTCCCTCCAGGCTTATAGAAACCATCAGGTCCAATGCGACTAACATTCCAATTTTGCGGAGCAAGATAAAAGCGTCAATAGAAAGACAAGCATTTTATTGCACCGTGACGCTTGGCTTTGACATTTCAATGCGGCCTTTTTTGACCTCGGCACAATCGAACGTCACTTTGATGCCGTGGTCTTTGAGGGCGGTGAAAAAAGAACTCATCCCCCACGCGAGGAATTCACTTATCTGCTCACAAAATCCCATGCGACTTCTTTAGGACTGTCACATTTGCCTTGCCTATCAGAAGTTCATTTTCAGTTGGGAATAAACTTCCCATTTCATATGCTTTTTGCCTTTTTTTTTGAAAAAGTTTTTTGTAGCGTCTGCTATAAATCCGCGCTCCTTTTAAGCCCAGACTCACACACGAAATGCTCTCAACCATCGACTCCCCAGGAAGAGATCAACTTCAAGTCGTCTGTTAAACTGCTGTGTGTGGGTCAGTCGTAGTCTTTAAAATTTGGTTCGACTCCTCGACATTTCCAGAGGCGGAACACAAAAGACAAGAGAGAGAGAGGGAAGGGGAGGAGAGAGAGAGAGAGAGAGAGAGAGAGAGAGGAAAGGATAGTAATTCACCACCACTGGTTAACAAGGAGACACGTCAACTTACCTGTAATCGTGACACCCTTTTCCAGACGCAAGAGGGCTCGTAGGTGTTCCACTTCCAGTTTGAGTTCTCGAATAATGCGAGCATTGGGATCCTCATTGATGACTGCTTTGCAGACAATCTGTTTGGCCCTGTCTGCGTAGCGCAGAGTTGACAGTGTCTCCTCGTAATTCACGTCTGCCGGTGAGAGTGTAGCCAGCATCATTGTTCGTGAATTGCCACCTGAATGGATAGTCCAGCTCGTGAGCAGTGAGTGAGCGAGTTCAGTAAAACAGGATGCCTATTTCTTTCAGTCAAAAGTCGCCTAAATTAAACTATATGCACAACCAAATTGCTGTTTGTCGGTTCTTCAAAGCTTTCTGCTTCTTATTACGCCTTCGGGTATGAATAATAAAGTTGTTATTAAGGTTTTCCCGTCTTCATTTACTCATCTTCTACCTCTCCTGGAAAAGTTCTAACCGAAAGTGTCAAATAAAGAAAAATTTGACGAAGGAAGACTGATGAACTTCGAGCCATGACGAGTAAACCGAATCGACTCATACTTAACTACTTCCACCTGCATACAAGCAGAATAGGTCAACGCTCTCCTTTAGGCGTCAGTTGTCAAAATTGACATTAACAATGTCACCCCCTTTTTTGGTTGTACTAATCCAAGTGTGCTTACCCAAATTTTCACGAAGAAGCCAAGTAAGAACTGAATCTCGGTAGGGAATAAAATCGTTTTTCTTCTTCTTTTTCGATGTCTAAAATGCATGGGAGTTGTCTTTATAAATGAAGTTAAAGAGTTCAGCCGCCTCACAATGGTCTCCTTTAGCTTAAAATTTGCAGACATTCACAAATTGGGCTTATATGATTGAGATATGATGAAATCAACGTCAATTATTTTACGACCTATAAAATTTCATCTTAACATCAATTTTAAAGTCACGACCTTCAAGTAGCCAATCAAATTGACGGGGAGGGCAAGAATGTAACCAATCACAAGGACGCACCGCCATCTCAGCCAGGCAGGCAATGACCTTGCCCAGTGTGGTGAGGGATCTATTTATATTGGCGCCCTCTTTAAGACGTGCTCCCGTAGCTCCTGTTGCATCAGCTCTTTCACTGCCAGCCAAGTCGACGAGACTGATTTTGCTCACCTACAAAGAAGGACCGATTCTCTTAACCGTGATGAGATCCAAAATCCTCCTCTCTGGTGTCCATGGAAAACCAGAATAAATCGTGCTGGAGTAATGCTCTTTTCCTTGAATACCTGATGAAAAATTTGCACATTTACATTCCCTTGGCAATCCCTAGATCCGTAGACTGTGGCAATGCCTGAACTACAAATTTATTTGCCACGTAGGAAACCTGAAAGTCCTATTTTGCTGCTTCTTAGTCCACTGACATTCCGCTGTGAGTGCTTTCGTTTTTTGTTCATTGTCACAATCCCTTCGACAGTTCGACTGAATTGGTAAATGCTTTTTGACCGAACGTTTAAAAACGAGAGTTTCGACACGAAGCCAAAACAGACAACGGAAGCATTTAGTGAAGGCAAATTTAACTCTAAATGGCGATCCTCTCTTTAAAAAAGGGAGTTGGTCGCATTAGGGAGATTGAATGGATGCGGACCTTCGCCAGGATATGCTATGAACTCAATCAAGATTTTCTACCTGTTTTGAGGTTGAAGAGTTGCCTAAATAATGCTGGCCACTGAATACAGTTATGCTGTGAACGACCAACAATAAGATGGCTAAATGATTTATCAAAATCAGTCAGAGCAATTGGTTGAGGGCTCGGGATTTGCCCATTTCTCGACGGCTGTTATGACAGTGAGGTAGGAGGGCATGATTGACTGGTTGGCCATCCAAACGACGGGTAGTCAACCTACCCTGAAAGGAGACCTAATCTCCACCCTAGACAGATGCAGGCCTGACATCTGCAGTGAACAGTTAATTATTCAAGTTCCAAGACAGGGCGGGACGTTCATACCCATTTAATCACCTATAAACCCGTAACCAAGCCCCAAATTGTTATAAGACACTTCCCAAGTATGGCAGAATAGGCTAATCAGAAGTTTTCTGCTTAATTTTTTTTGTTTTACACAAGTGCACTCTCTTACCTTTACTCGAAAGGACAAACAACTTGTCAACGGTGTGTTTACTCTCCAGGTAGTTCGGTGACAAGTGAGCAAAAAACTAGAATGGTTGAAAAGGTAAACCTGGTTTTTGCTCTAGTGGTGGCCATTGCTACTAGAAAAAGGATCTGGAGTGTTAGGAAATTTGCGTATAAAGAAGAAAATGGGATCTACTCTGTGCTTATTCGTGCTGTCCATTCACTAAATGCTCACCTTGATAAACATTCCCAAGTAATCTGAAGGGATGAAAGAGGCTTACCTTTTCAGCGACAAGCTGTGTTTGCGTGTCGATTTCTCTTTGGGTCACAAGAAGGGTGAGAACGGCATGAGATCTGCTACTGGTCTCATTCATATTCGTTGCGGCGACAGTTCTGCAGTAAAAAGGGGATTCTTGATTGACGGAAGTTGTATTGATGGTATCCCCAAGGTTCAGTCAAGCTACTGAATTAAAAATTAAGTAGCACACTGCACAAACTGACAGTCAACACTCTTCCCCCATTGATTGTCACTTTGCAACAGCTATCGACGAAAGCGTTGCTAACTCAGAAATTCGAAAACTTTTTCAAGCGAGAAGCTCCACCATGGAAGGAAATTTGAGCCTCGAAAATGAGCTAGTTACACACTGAAACCCGAGCTAATGCTGTCGTGTATGGCAATGAAAGGAAGCATACGTCTAGAAACCTTCAGAAGCCCCTCACGATCCACCTTTAGCGATGATGATAGCTATTTTTTCATGTACTTCAGTCAGCCAACAAACTGTCTCTCCTCCATCGAGCCATGCGAAAGCACTGCTGCCTCACCTGGACATATTTCCAGCCTCAATCAATTCGTTGATCTCATCGAATGACTGGACTGCACATCGGGACAGATCCTCCACATAGGGTCCATAGACTGGGTGTTCACGAACTCGCAAATTACTTTTTCCATAGGGATTCAGCAAATCTCGCACCCGTTCACAGTAGATTTCCATGTAGGAAAGCTAAAAAGGCAAGTTAGGGAGGTCAGTCCACTTAAACACTCGACCTCCTCGGTCAGGATCCACCATTTCAGGCCTCATAAAGTCTTTACAATTCAGTGTGGACCTTTTGTTTGCTACTACTACTTTGAATAAACGTTGGCGTTTGTTTTAATCGTTTATCCTACTACCGGGCCAGATCAGCCTCCAGTACTGCAGTCGCCAAGTTTATGGCCTGTGGAGCTTGCGCTGTTAGTTCCGCGATTTTTTTTCTCTGTATTTATAACACTCGTCCATTGTGGAGGGTTTTCTCGGCTAACCTCAGCCCAGAGTTCTCTCCTCGGTCCACACCTTCATTTTGCATTAGTAGTGAGGGCCTTCGAAATTTGCAGGCTGTGTAACTGAGGCAGTACACATTATCGAGGCAAAAAGCTGGCCCTCGTGATAGGAGTATGAAAAAAAGTACAATGACGCCCACAAAGGCTTTAGGAACAAAAGACTCTGAAGGGCGAGGTTATTAATTGCACAAGAAGGAACTGAATCACAGGCTCTGTAGCATTATGTTATGAATGGCAAGGAGATTGAACACCGCACTTCCTGGATTAACATCTATGTCATAAATTAACCAACAACATTACAAGGCACCTCTACGATGCTCTGGAACTCCTGTCCTTTCTGCGTCTGTATCTTCTCAAGGCGAGTGAAGAGATCACGACAGAGACGTGGTGACAATCCCATGTGTACTGGGTCGTCGGGCTTTCCCATCATGGTGTAGGACTTGCCTGAACCCGTCTGCCCATAGGCAAACACACAGACATTGTAGCCCTCCAGTGCGTGGTCCAGTGCTTCCACACCCATTTCAGCGTAGATTTTACTTTGAGAAGCGAATAGGGGATCGGTGGACTGAAAGGCGAAAGAGCAAAGACCTCCTCTAGTAGAAGTAGCATAGTGCGGTGGGGTTTATCAGCTCTTCTGCCTCATGTTTTGCACACTTTCTCACCGAAAAGCCCTATAATTTGCTCAAGCTTTGATTCTAGGTCTTTGAAGATCGGTTTTAGATTCATTTTCATGTGAGATAGTTAAAAATTGCAGCTTTAGCTTAGATGGACTTTAAATTTGTCCAAAAAAAGCGGAGAAGTAGCTATGATCGGATGGTAGTCCATTAGAGGTCGTGGATGGCACATCGGCTAGTCCAAACGAAGTTTGAAGAAATGAAAACTTATCTGTGGACGTGATTATGTGAGATAATCTGCAAATGTACAGTATTCTTTACAATCGGAGGGGCTGTGATAAGCCACCCGTCTCGATAAAATCAGGCCACATTAGCCGAGGCGGAAGGTACACTCTTATCAAGGAACCCACAGAAGACCTCGACCACCACGTTGGCACGCGTTAGCTACTTCCAGTCCCGATGCCTTTTAGATTTCGACTGTTGATGCAAGAAGGACTTACATCGGTGTGCGACCAGTAACTGTAGTCGAATTGGAAGGTCTTGCTTGTGGAATCGTCTGCATCTGCTTTGCGTATTGCTGAAATGGTGTAAAAGTAGTGCCTCTCAGAGTCACACAACAGTGAACTAAAGCAAGCCTTGACTTTTTCAATGAAATTTGCCTTTTTATTTCCATAAGACCTCAATGTCGGGTGACAGCATTCAAATAATCGAGAGAATGGGGAATGATTGAATGAAGAGCGGGGGTCCAGTGACCATTACAATGGACAAACTTGGTGTAAGAATGTGCTCAGACCCACCAGGCTGGATAGAGGCTATTCAAACTCACTTGTTGCGTTTCCGGACATCGAGATGACGCGTTTTGATTGAAGACCCACTTCCCGTTTGTTGAAGGGCCTCACACGAACTGCAACCTTCACCGAGGACATGGTTGGGTGGACGACAATCGGATTCGTCAATTCAACTAAAACAATGGCAAATGCAGCCTCCTTTATGCTGTCAAAACGTAGCCGCTAGTTGCATTTTTGAATGAGGATTTATAAAGACTTGTACTAAAACCATTTTAACCGTGGATTTTAAGGTTAGATCAGATCCAAATCCAGGGATTACTATGCAATTATTGAGGTGGAGAAGTGAGCCACCTTCAGCGCTAAATCCATTCTCCGGGTAACTTAACCACAACCAGCTACCGCCTTGAATCTCATCCCAGTATTGAATTGAATGAGGAAAAGTGGAAGACCTGTGGCTACTCATTTGTATGGGAGATACACCGTGGTCCGTTAGAGAAGACATGTTTTGATGCCCCAACTACTTCTGCACACATGCAATCAGTTTGACCGCCATTGATGTATGCCATCAGCAACGTGTTTCCTGACAATTGGTCTCTGGCCAAAATGACATCCTTTTGATGCGGAGAGAGATGTTGCGAAATTCCATAAACTCGTGTCAAATGGTTTGGCAGATGGGATGCAACGAAATCTGCTGCGTAAATCAGCTAAATTGCCCTCCCTTCCCATTCACTCCATCCATGCGCAACGTGATTATCGCTGGGATTTCGTCAACAAAGTAGCCTTACATTTAAATGCCATTTCAAGTGTAAATTGCCCCGCTTATTCCTTCCGCTGACGAAAAGATTGCCTCTCTGTAGAGCCATCAGATGTCTTAGAAAAGTTGGTCAAGTGACTCACTAGCAAAAACCTCAACTTTTTTGACCTGAAGACTTTAATGACGTTTGTATGTGCTCGAAAGCACACCGATAGGGGAGATATTTTTGCAGGAAACTCCTTCCCATTCCTGAGTGAAACGCTCAGCACTGATCGGACTAACCGCGATTTGGATGCATCAATTCGCAGGACAGTGTTAACAAGGCTGGCCTTTTTTCTCAAAAAGAATGCTAACTAGTATTTACATCTCTTGACACAGAACCGTGCAATTGGTGCATTTTTTGCCTCCCCCCCCCCCCAAAAAAAAATCCTTTGTGCCGCGATTAGCCAATGAGATTTCTCCGTGCAGTAATTTGCCTTGGCGACATGTTTGTTTATGAGATTTTGCTATTTTATATAATTCCAGATACTAATCACTAAATTTCATGCTTTTTCATTAGCTTCCAATCGCTGCTTTTACAAAACTTACACATAATTCATTACAAAATTCCCACTGGGTGTTGCTGCCATGAGGTAGGTCAAACGTCACAATCGAAATGGCTTCCTACCTTTGAACGGCATAAGATGCCAAAATAAAAATTGACGGATACATTTATAATAAACTGACGCGGGTTATGGACAAGCCTGCGTTCTTGTCTAGCCCGCATGTCAGACATGTGATATTTAATTGAAAGGACATGAATAAGATCGGTATGAAACGGTAAAACAGCATACTAGTCAGCAATCGGCCAAGGTTTTGAAACAAGCGTCTGTGTTACCAAGGCCAACCAATTCAAGAACTACTCAAAAAAGCACAATATTGGGTGTCACGTATGTGTGACGCTGATTGGCTAATAAGCTAGTACGGAAGGCAACAATAGTTAAGAGTGAATCAATAAATAAGGGCAGAAGAGACACTCACAACTTTAAAAATTCCTCAAAATCAACTGCCATCCCCACATTGCCTGAAGGGCACCTACAAGTGAAGTTGTGTATCAATTACCTCTACATTGTCCATACCGCGTCCAATCAAAATTCGCCTAGGCGAACGGACCAATGGTGTAGTGGGGATGGAGTAGGCTTTGGGCTCAGGCCAAGCTGCCCACGCATGGGGGCAAAACTTTGCCTGCGTCAGTCTCCACGACCTCACTGGACCAATGGGAAAATCAATAGAGGCAGAAACGAAATGAAATTCTACTACTTATGCTCAACTCCCAACGCCATATCCTCTACCACGCACTTTTTGCCTCATCAGGAGAAGTATTTTTTGGCAATTGAATTAGCTGCCGCCGAAGCCTTTCAGGTGGGCGAGTCGCAGTGCAAGTGGTGGAGGTGGGTTTCAGGTAACCTCACGATAGCAGGAAGCGTCATGACTAAACTCACTCCCAGTCAGATGGCGAGGATTCACTACAAACTTGCAGTTTAGTTCCATTAAGTAGGACCGTTTATCGAAACATAAATCCTACCTACTTGATCTACACAGTACGTGGGGATCGTACAATACTTATTTCCATCCCTCAACGTTAATACGCCTAGGCGTCTTGATGCTACCCAGTTATCTATAGCATTGCCCAAAGAAGGAGGACTCCCAGCTCCCATGCTCCTGTCTTAAAAGTACGAAATGTCACATTCGTTGGTGGCAAGGGGAAAGATGGAGACAAAATGTTAGTGTTTTAGCCAAATCATAAATATGAAACCGTTGTTTTCAATAAAGCAAAGAATATGGACTCAGCAATTATTAAAAACCAAAGTCCACCATCCCCAAACCCATGGAAAGCGACTTGATTCCACCAATCACAACCGCGGAACGTTAAGTGTTCCATCGTTCCAATTACACCGCAAAGTCTCCATCCTACGACCAAGACTACTTGGCTAAGCACCTCGATGCGATCACGGAGCCGTTGTTTTGTCACATTCATTCAAGTTAATTTAATGCAACGCACTTTATTTTGTCCAAAAAACAACCGAAGAAGGCCCATGCAGAGAACTAGGGAGGTCTGCGGGGATAATTTTACTAATTTTATGATTAAATAATGCTTTATACCCCAATTTAGCCTAGTTGTAATCCACCCATCAAGTGACAGTCATTCAAAATCACGCTTTCAGGAACAATAGCTAGGCACATCATCAGACAGGGACTCTGAAGTACTCCAGCGATTTCACTTTTCGCGCTCAGCAGTTCCGAATAAAGTAAGGTTTTCCTGTCTCAAGGCCCTTTACAAATGAGTTTTGTGGCATGATTTTCGGCCGATTATTTACTTAAACATCTATCAAACTGACAGAGCCATTTTGTTTTGAGCAATCAACAAAGCTTAGGAATAAACTTAACTAATGCGTGCCATACAAGTCACTAGTCACAAGTAATAGGAATTAGTTGGGGACCAATAATGACTAGGATGGGACGCTTTGGAAGAATAACTTTAGCTCATGCAAATCAGTTTGCAGCGAAATATATAAATAAATACCAAAATATATGTTGTAAATTACACCAAATACGTTTAGCGAAATGCCTGTTACTACTTTCGCTGCATGTACTTCTGATCTTGTACATTGAAATGGATAATTTTTAAACGTGCGCTTAACACCCGCAATTAAAAATTGCCTTCAGGTGAAATTCTCAATTACTTGTAATTTTCTTCCACCACCGAATAAATATGGTGTTTGTTGTAAGTGCAGGAAAAGGCTGCATTTAATTGGTTTTAATATAATGAAGCTACTACATCGTTATTGGTCAATGGAAGACTCGGGGAGATGTGTCTTTGTAGTCCGCACTGTTATTACTGGTTTCAGTCACTTCTCTAAGGCACTATGGCTGATCGGTGTCACGTAGATTTCAAATCTGAAGCCATTGAGACTTCGTTGGACACCACAAAGCTGCTCGATGAGATTGAAGAGCTTGAGGCTCGTCTAAATTTACCTCTCTCTCTAAAATTATCTCAAAGCTCACTAGGTACTTTACTCGTGCTCTTAATTTTTGTGTCTTTCAACATTCCCAACCATTTGGCTGGTGCTGGGCTACTTGGTATTCACTCAAAGCCTTGTTGTCTAATTTTATTAGATATGCTTAATTCAATCGTTTACGTCTTACTCAGGGCCACATTTTGTGCAACCCACATTTTATTTTTTCTTTTTTGTAGTACGGTCATTAGCTGCAGATGCATGGCATCTGAGGACTTCGAAGCAATCGCTTTTTTCGGTGAGTTTGGCTAATCTACCAGTGAAACTAACCTGCTGCAAATGTTTTTTAATGAACAGAAAGATCCCACTCCGCCAGATCCTTCCTGTTTCAACAAAGAAGAAGCAATGGCAAGTCAGATGCGCCTAATGGCTGAGATGCGCCAACAAGCGAAGCGAAAACTGAAGCGCATTTCGGTTAAGGAGAGGACTCGGATTTTAGACAGCGTTCGCATTTACTCCTTTGATGAGCTCCTCCGTCAGCACAATCGAGCTGTTGCTGCGTCACGTGGTGAATGTGATCCTGATACCGATTCAACCGCAGAGATGGATGACATACAGGTGTGTTTTTCGCCTCACCTTGCGTATATTCGACATTGGGTCCTCGTGGAAGTCAAAAAGCTCTATATCTTTACCCAGAAATCTCAAACTGAGGATGAAAGAGGCACAAAAGGCAGTGCCTCCAAAGCAGATGAAGATGAGGATGAGGATGAGGAGGACGAGGAGGATGATGATTTGATGCGTCTAGTGCGTCGTCAGCGCGAGGCGTATACCGCACGGGTTGCTGCAGGACGTCCAAGCATTCGCCGTGGCCTCACTACGGCCGGTAGCGGTGGCACCGTCACCACATCCGCAGCTAACTCTTCGACTGTGGCGACACCGATTGCTACTGCGGCGCTGTCAAAGAATGAGCGCCTCTATCGAAGCCTAATTCGCAAGTACATCGGCAAAGCTGCACGTCAAAGAGCAAATATTAGGCGAGACAAAATTCTTATGGCCAGAAAAGCCGCTAGAGACTGTGCGAAGGCTGTGCGGCAGCGTCAGGCCCAGAAAACGTCGAAGGACTTTGCTTGTAAGTTCACTTCGAGTTCTCATATGATCTTGGTGGACACCGAGTAGTGGTAGTAAGAACTGTTGGGCTGGACAGGGGGAGGAGGTGTACAAGGATTGTATATCTTTATTTGCTTTGTAGCTATACGACCTCGGTATTAGCGATTTTAATCAAATCGAATCAAGAATCTGGAAGGGCAGAGTACTGGGCAACCTTATCAGAGCTCAGATCTTCAATCTGATAAGTAGAGTGACGCTGAGAGGTGGGTGGCTTAGGGAGCAATGTTAGCTTCAGTTTCAGCTGCTGTTGTAGATTCTTTACCGCAGTTTATTTTCGTATTTTGCGCCCCCTTCACTGCGTCACTTTTCGGAGAAACAGCAATGGGATTGTTCATTTAATGAGGACCACAGGCGGCTGTTCTTATCCTTATTCCTCCCATTTCATTTGTTACATCTCTATCGAACACTGATTTATCTGGGAATATAGAAGTTCTCAAATTATCTCCATGGTGATCACGCCTTTCCCATCCATCAACTTGCTTCCCTTAAAACAGAGGGTTACTATACCTAGCATACTTCAGCGCCTAATCTGACATGTTTTATCCAAATCTCGTTGCTTCAGTGACCGCGATGTAAATTGGCTGATACGTTCACTGTCAGCATTGTAGTGGAGCATTGGACACCGTAGCCCACAAAACAAGGTGACCTAAAATGTGGTTTGTAACGTGATTCAGTGTGGTCAGTTACCCTGAACTGGTAAGGAGTAAGTGTCACACAGGATTAAACTTTGTGAATTACTTGTCGCGGTGCTTTATGCGTTTTAGGCATCAAGTAGTGCATATTTTTGGCCGACTCTTGCATCATAATGATGTATTATTTTCTAACACTGTAATAAATGTGGTGTCACGGTTATTTCAAATGTGGAGCGTTGGAGATTGAGGAATTAAGTGTTAAAAGTTAAGTTTTATGTGTACTTTTGCTTGAATTATGCAAGGTAGCTTTTTTACTGGCGACTCATCGTACAGTATTTCTGCTATCCCTCACAATTCTCTTATTGCCATACACGTTCACGAATAACTTTGTGCAACGAGTAAACAAGTGTTGAAATGAGAAAACCAAGAATGATGCTATTATCGCCAAACGCATTGACACGAGACTCCTTTTTCTGTTTCTTGGTGGTCTTTACGAGTCTACCTATCAATTAAAAATGCTCTTTCATGAGCTTTAAATTGATTTTGCAGCTCCCGTAATTCATCTTTCCGCGTTTGCCATTAAACCGGACCTTTTTAATGGCAGCGGTAGTACCACCCAAAACGTTTCTCATTCAACTAATTTCATGGTTGCAGAATCTCTCTTAGTGCTAGCCTCATCAGTAACTGGTTGTAGTTTGCTTTTGGAAAGTACGGGAAAATCCACCCACTTAATCGGCTAACGTTTATTGGTTGATCTTAAAACAGATCGCGCACGGCGATTGGTTCGTGAGATCACCGCCTATTGGTGCGTCCGTAGAGGCGGTGGCGTAGGCGCCGCAGCCGTTGGTGGCAGTGGCATTGGCGGTCCGCATTTAGCAGGTGGCTCGGATTTGCGTGATGTCGAGACCGCGGGCGGCGCAGCGCCGGGCGCGGAAGTTGAGTCGGCAGCAGCTGCGCGGCGTCGAGCGGAGCGAGCCTTGGCGGAGCAGCGGAGAGCCGATTTGGAATTGCTTGAGGCCCGTCGCCAGCAACGTAAACTGAACTTTCTCCTCACGCAAACAGAACTGTACTCACACTTCATGGCCAAAACGATGTCCGGTGGGACTGCCGGTGATGATGGTAGAGTGGAGTCCATCCTTGAACGGCTTCAGGAGGTGCCGAAAGCCTCAGATGAGACTGGTAATACGGAATCCGCTTTGGCGGAAGCTGCCAAGGCTGCGGCGGGGAGACTGGGTATCAATGTGGATGATGAATTTGGTAGGGTACTGAGGTTTTCTCAAGTCTGTATGTCCCTTCAATTTGCCTTAATGTCCGTTGTTTCTTCCAGACGCGGAAGCATTGAAAGCCGAAGCCTTGTCACGTGTCCAGACAGCGATTGAAAGGGAAAATCAAGCAGTAAGTTATCAAAATACGTTTGGATAATTAATTTTCTCTGTTTAGAGATCAGAATTCGGGCAAGGCGGTCAACATTCAATGGAACCAGAAGTAGATATTTCTAAACCACCGGCTCTCTTCAAGGGCGATTTGAAGACCTATCAATTGAAGGGGTTGGCATGGCTACTAACCCTCTTCGACCAGGGCATAAATGGAATTCTTGCTGATGAAATGGGTCTTGGAAAGACAGTTCAGACAATTGCATTTTTGGGCTCCCTTGCTGAGGTACGTAGGGCATGCTATACAATTACCACCCCATATTTCCAGTATCTCTTGAGGTGTCAAATCACAAAGCAGAAAGTTTTTGTTTGAAGCATCTATAGGCTTTTTGTTAGCTTAGTTTTCTTATTTGTGGCCTTCGATCTAGAGGAAAACGAGTCCCCATATAGTTTTTCCCCTCTTACATGAATGTATATTCTAGCATCCAAGTAATACCTGGAACATGGATTCGGTTCGTCCGTACCAAATTTGAACAACTTGTTCCACTTTTCCATCGTTACTAAAGTGGCGATTTCCGAAGTCCCCCTCCCCCAGAAAGATTGACCTCTTGTGCTAATGATATGGCAAATTATGCTTGGAGTGCATAGAATTCGACGCTCCGCGCGACACTCGTCAATAGGAATGACCGCCTGGCTATGGTTTAAAAGCCATTAAGGCCAGGATCGTTACCAATAGACGTGCGGCCGCCTTTGAAACGCTCGCACTACTCACATGCTGATATAGTTAAGCGTTCTATCACCACATCGGTCTGTGTTTGAAGCCTTTGTCGAGTGAGATTGTCTGCGAATTTGCTGCTTTATTTTGCAAGGCGCTTCACTGCACATTGTCGTGTGCGCGTTGCGCCTCCGTTTCCCACTTTATTGGGTAACGGTGTTTGGACTGCTCCACTCATTTGCGAAAACCTTTGGTAATTGTGATTTGGCGCACTCATAACTATAGTACAACCACTGGCATTGCTTTTTATGTGTGAACGAGTGAAAAGGCTGCAATATTTAGTATCATGAAGGCCTAAACGCGCCCATGCAGTCGCAAAGGTAAATCAAATACAAATCTGTTTCAGTATCGTAATCTGCGGTGACAGTGTTAATTGCGAGCGCGTCTTTTAAATGCTGATCGGTGACCGGAATAATTCGATTCCTATGGATGATTTTAATCGTGAAAACGAACCATGGATTGGGATGGTAACTAACGCAAAACTGAAAAGCGAAGTAGGATGGATGGCTGCTTGAATTTTTAAACCAAAGTTGATAGTGGGCCGGAAGTGGTCTGGTCCTATCGGAGTTTGCCTCTCCCTCTTGCCATGCTTTAAAGGGCTGTTTGGCACGCTCTCTACCAGCTTTACATATACATGAATCTGCACACCAAACATATGCCATGTTTTCCATAAATTTATGATAGCCGGTTGCACCACATCTTACCGTAAAGGGAGGTTAAAGTACTAAGTAGCCCTAAGATGTTCTTGTTTGTTTTTTTTTTTGAGTAGAACTTGAGTTGCTCAATCAGTATTGCGGCGATCAAATGTGTTAATCCTATTTTCCTTCCTTCCTGAATGCAGCGCTACAACCTCTGGGGTCCTTTTCTCATCGTCACTCCTGCCTCGACACTGCATAATTGGACTCAGGAATTCGCCAAATTCATGCCAGATTTTCGTCTGGTGCCTTACTGGGGCTCTCCAACCGAGCGCAAGGTGCTGCGTCGCTTTTGGTCTCCCTCGGCTGCATGTTGTTATGGCGGCGGTCTCCTGGGCACTCGGGAGGCGGCCTTTCATGTAGTGGTGACGAGTTACCAGGTTGTGCTACAGGACGCCAAATTTATCAACAAGACTGCGTGGACGTACATTGTGTTGGACGAGGCGCACGCTATTAAAAGCACCGCCAGGTATGTCTACCCTCTCAAACGTTGAAGTGTTGCTTCTCTTCCTCATTTCTGATCTCCTCAAAAGTAAAAAAGATGTAGAATTATTGATTCTGACACCATTGGCGATGCTAGTCTCTACTCGAGTTTGACTGGTGATCACGACGAGTTTCAGAACTCATTTGGTCTGAAGTGTTTAGTTCTGACATCCCCAGTTTTTCCACATCGTGACTTCTTTTGGTCGTTTATGTATCGCGCCGTGGTTGCATAGGTCTGGAAGTGTTTGTTTTTAAGAAACTCCAGCGGAATGATGAGGGTCAATAGGACATTCTGATGCCCGCGCAATTTAATGTAAGCAAGTTTTGTTTCCTAAGTCCTCGGCGCTTTTCGTGTTCAGTCGTCTACTTTGATTTTTAAAATGATGTGTGAATGAATTGACACTGATCAAGAGACAGAGAAAAGGCGAAGAATGGGGAAAATCTGCCCTGGTTTTGAACTTTAGTGGAGGTAGGTTGATTCACTATGTCTTGTCAAAGGGAAAAGCCCATTTAGACACTTCTCCAAAAGCAATGCTGCTCAAGACAAAGTACAATGTAGCACAGTGTTGTGGGTCTATGTTCTGTATTTGCCTATTTGAGTCTCTAGCTTCGTAGCAAGGTGAGGATTCGGATATGTCATGTAAAGGTTATTTAGGCACTGCTTTCAGCCGCCCGAATCTAACCCTGCTTCATAACTAGCCACCCAGAGTCGACATGGTTTCGATGGTCCTTCTGTCGTGATTTTCACAGATGTAGCTATCCTCAGGAAAAGCCTTCTTTTTAAGTAACAAAAACGGTATTACTCCTTTACACCGAAATCACCAATGTCGCCCGCCTTATAGCGCTCACATCACCCCTGAAGACGTTGAAAGACGTAGGATTCTGGTGGCAGCAATGTAGGTAGTTTTGGATAACTCTTGTGGAACTTAGGTCATGGCGGCTTGGGAGGATATGCATAGTTATTGTGAGCACAACGCTAACGGATACCTTCCTCACCCTCTAGTTTACGATGGCGTCTTCTACTCTCATTCAAATGCCGAAATCGTCTCCTACTCACTGGAACACCCATTCAGAATGCTATGCGAGAACTATGGGCCCTCCTGCATTTCATCATGCCCGTTCTCTTTGACTCCCACGACGAGTTTGCTGACTGGTTTTCCAAGGATATCGAATCACAGGTGCTTTTCTATTGCATGTCTATTCGTGCCAAATAAGTGCTTTATTTTTATATGGCTTGGCTTTTTGCTCCCTTAGGCTGCTAGCGGTGGCAATGGTGATTCAACCGGTGGTGGCGGTGGAGCTGTAGCAACATTAAACGAAAATCAACTCTCCCGCCTACGGCTTATCTTAAAGCCCTTCATGCTTCGTCGGGTGAAGGCGGAGGTGGAGCACGAAATCACTGAAAAAGTGGGTCTCATGACTGCTAGTGTGTTCACTTACCCTCCCCAATACGGTCAAAGTATGTTAGTGCTTTTGTTTACTTACAGACAGAAGTTTTAATCTACTGCCACCTGACAAGACGTCAAAGTCTCCTCTACGACCGACTAAAGAGTAAAATCCGCATCGAAGATCTCAACGCAAATGACGGCTTCACAATTCGCAACGGTGGTGGTGGTCTTCAAGAAACGAATAGCCAGCAGGAGAGCAATCGCCTCATGAATCTGGTCATGCAACTACGCAAGGTCTGCAACCACCCTGATCTCTTTGATCGTCGCGACGTTCGGTTTAGTTGCACTTCTGTTCGGCCCTTTGAAGCCTCAGGGGCAAACGGCTTCTGGTGGATTCCAAAACTCCTTTTTGATGAGGGTCTCGTTTGTGGACAAACGTGGAGATGCCTTCCAGGAAACCTCGATCTCGGAGCATGTGGAGAAAAAACGTGTTCCATTTTCAAACACTTTCTCCTCAGCCAACTAGTGTTTTCATTTTGGAAGGGCCTCCAAGCCGTACACCAAATTCGTGAAAGGCCTGATCCGGTCTATACTGTCACAGCCGACGGTACTGCTTTCGAGGTGGATGGAGAGTGTCGAATTCTACCTCTAAAGCAGTCATCTGTTGCGGAGAGAATTTTACCAACACGTATTCAATATCCTGGATTTGTGTACTCGGCATTTATGCTACCGGTGAGTATTTTTGACAGTTTACAAGGGTTATTTGGGTCAAACCGCTACTTTCAAGGAAGTGAAGCTCCGTCCTTTCCAACACAGTCTCTCGCTCCTACAATTTTATTCATGTCTCAGCTTCCGTCAGCACGGCTGAACCACACTAAGGCAGCCTGCTTCACTTTATCAATGGTGCTGGAGTGTTGACCTCCTGGGTCCTTTCTTAGTGCCTTGGTGGTGAGGTCCAGGCCACAACAGCGAATGAAGTGGGTCATCAGCAGCTTGTGGGCCAATTATTCAAGAATAAACGTTCCACACGTCAAATGCTCATAGGGATGACCGCTTCGATATGATATGCGTGCTGTTGCCTTGGTAACGCTCACACAATTCCCATGTGTTACTGTGGTTGGGCGTCCCACCGCTGTATGTGTTTGAAGTTATATGTGGGTGTAATTATCACCAGATTCACTGCTCCATCCACTCTGTTGTGCCCGTGACTTCTATCATTTCCCCACCCCATTGACAAACAGTTGCTGATCAGGTTAATCCACCGCAGATCGTGCTTGCGCAGTGGTAGCTTCTTTGAACCTAATGGAATCCGAAGTCGCGGTTTGACTGGAACCACCACCTCCTGGTGTGTTCAACAATGTGTATTTTTTCAACGACTTGTAATTTACTTTCCTCCTCAGGTGTATGTGCGTCCTCTGCGCTTATACTGCTCCCAGCCAAATATCCTGCCAGAATCGAAGGTTGCTTGGGAACCCTACTTTGCTCCACCGGCGCCCCCATCCCTTTCCCTTGTCTCACCAGGCTGTCTGATTGCGGATTCTGGAAAATTGAAGGCATTGGATCACCTTCTTGCAGAACTCAAGCCAGAGGGTCATCGCGTGCTTCTGTACTCGCAGATGACAAAGATGATCGACTTATTGGAGGTGGGTCTCTGTGTGTCTGTCCTCTTTCGAAAATCACGTTCCACGCATCGAGGCATTTGAATGAGAACATTTTTCAGGCGACTTGGGTCCTGAACCAACTATTCACAATACTTCATGTGTAGCGTCCCGAGGCTCCCCTTAAGGTAAAAGAAAGCGCAGTACTAGGGCAGAACATATATATTCCGGGAAAAGAGGACTTGGGGGCTGTTGGCACGGCCCGGAGGCCGACCAACCGGCTAGAACAAGATGGCCACCCAAGTGACCTAAACCGGTAGTTCGAACAAACAAAGTATTACATCATGGTTATTCCCAAGGATTTTATAAAGCATTCGACCCCGGATTTACCTTTATCATCGGTGTACAGATGCTTCATATACTAGGCTGTATGCCATCGCCTTGCAGACTGCAGCATGGAAGACTGAAAGGCCTCTTGTAGCAAGTTAACTGTTAAAATGCTCTAATATAATCCGTTTTGCCCCACAGGAGTTGATGATCTACCGCAGTTATGCTTACCTTCGCCTCGACGGCTCGTCTCGACTTTCCGATCGTCGAGATATGGTGGCACAGTGGCAGACGGACTCCCGATGGTTCGTCTTCCTCCTCTCCACTCGTGCCGGAGGGCTGGGCATCAATCTTACTGCCGCAGATACTGTCATCTTCTATGACTCCGACTGGAATCCCACTGTTGATCAACAGGCCATGGACAGGGCGCATCGTCTGGGTCAGCTAAAGCCGGTTCGTCTGGTTTTTACTTTATACACACCGGTTCATACCACGTTGGATTGCTTATTAATCTTCATTTTCAACATCCTCCTGGTTTAGTTATCACAAGTGTGGTAGGAACAAAGACCATACGATGACTTCTCTTCATTTCATCGTAGGCGATAGCTTTGGTTGCTGTGGATTTATGTTCATTATTATGTCGTTGAGCATTTCTTAATCAACGACTTGTCCGGGGTACCTGTGGTACCAAAAGACTGGCTGTTTGACAATTTTTACCATGTATTGTCGTGATGTAACTGCACTACAGATCACCGTCTATCGCCTGATCTCCAAGTCCACGGTTGAGGGTCGCATGCTTCAGAGAGCGGAGGAGAAACGTGCGATGCAACGAATGGTGATAGCTGGCGATTCCTCCTCAACCAACGCCACTGGTGGTGGTGGTGGTGGAGCCGACTCTCTCATCCGTCCTGATCGGGGGGATCAAAATAAGATGACACAGTCGGAAATGGTTTCTCTCCTACTGGATGATGAAGAATTGGTCAAGAGGTGAGTTTGGACTCTCGGATTGACCAGTTCTAATTCAAATCGACCAAAAGCGCCTCGGATTGTTACTTATCGAAGGCAATCTCGATAACTCCATCCTTTAAGACATTTTGCCCAGAAAAGTCTTATCCTTGCCCTACTTGCCCGTTTGGAATGTATATCACTCAGGGAGTTAGGTGATCGGCATTGCGCATCCATCCAAAGGCAGTAATCAAACTCACTCACATAACGTTCGAGTCGTTCTTATAGCAGCTTGCAGTAGTTAATGTTCCAAAAAAACTGCTTCGTTAAAGACTTGGATCACCGGTCTAGCTGAGCTTATTCCATGTTAAGTCGATCAAAATATGCAACGCATTTCCAGGTGTTAAGTGGTGCTACTCACCCACTTGTTGCTCATAAATCAGTTGATGGATCGTCGATGCAACGTCAGAGCTGGGAATCCTTTAAGGGTAATACAAAGACTCCTCTTTCATTCTCCCAGACTAGCACAAAGAAGGCGCAACCAACCGCTTCGAGGCAGGCCACCAGCTAATAAGAAAGTGGATCCGGCTGCCACCGCCGACGGTGGTGAAACGACCCAGATCTTTGCTACACCCTCCGTCGACTCTATTTTGAACCGAAAAAGGATGGCTCTCTGGGCTGAACGAGTAGGTTACCTACCAAAAAGTGTACAACCAACTGAACTTTACTAACTCACCTCTAACCGTTCCTCTTCCTATCATTTTAGTCGAGGGGTCGCTTGAAGAAACCAAGAATCACAGAGTGATATCCTGTTGCAAACCATCTTACGCCTCGCTTGAAATTTGTGTACATGTGTCTTTCTCCCCTTCCTACTATTTCTTGTCAAAAAAAGAAATTTGTAAAAACATGAGGATTCTCTTTTGAATACAGTATTTATACATGAAAGAAGGGAGGGGCAGACCCTCGCACACTAAGCAAAGGGGATTCCCTCCTTCCGAAAAGCGAGCAGTAGCCGCAGTAGATCATCCTCATCCATAGACCTAGCTCTGGAGGATTCGAATCCCGACGTCTGGAGAATCTGACGGATCTTCGTATGCATCGCTTCCAGACCAGTTGAACCTTCTTCAGCAATTTCTGGAGGGTCTGGGGAAGGCGGTTCGCCAGGGTTATCATCCTGCTTCTGGAGAAGGCAAAGGTAGTTTTTACGGAGGGAGGCTGTGATCGCATCGCCTTTAAGATTTGACGCAATGGTTTTGTTCTTTCGATGAAAGACCAGACGCAGGAGACCATCCCATTCGGTAAAAGAAACTGGTGGTTTGGGATGGCGAGGCTCGATTCGAATTAAAGAAGAATCGACACGGGGTGGTGGCTTAAAACTGTTTCGACTGACCTAGAGTGTTGATGTGGGATAAGAAGCGGACGTACTTTGATTAATTGGGCCATTTTGAAATGAAACTGAGCGTTGGCCGAAAGACGACAGTAAATTTTTGAACCAGGCTGAGCTAGAAGGCGATCAGCGAACTCCTTCTGAAGCATCACAACGGCAGCGCGATAATGATGTTCAACGGTGATTAGACGACCAATGAAGGGAGAGGAGATTTGGTAGGGCAAATTGGCGACACACAAGTCGAACCTGGGCCAGTTTTTCGCCTTGATTACGTCCCCAACTGTGATCTCAAGCTTTTTACGGTGAGGGCTGTAAAAAAGACGCCTTCTTACAAGCGTCGATAAGAATATATAATAATAATAATACATAATAAGTACTGCACTCACCTGTTCTGAACCCGTTTCTGAAGCTCAGCAACCATTCTGGGATCCACTTCGAAGGCACAAACTTTCTTGGCCTTCTCCAACAACTTCATTGTAAGATTCCCTGTACCAGAACCGATTTCGAGAACCGTGTCGATGGACTTTACACCCGCTTTTTCAATGATGCTTTGGACGAGAAGTGGGTTTTTGAGAATGTGCTGACCCTTATCACGTTTAAAGCGAATTCCTCCTGTCTTCACAGCCAAGGCATCCTTACCCTTCTTCGAAGAAGGCCTCATGCTAGTAAAATCAAAAGAATTGCTGCACAACCGATAAGGTCTAACAAATCATCGACTGCTTAAATATATTCGCCAAGGACTTGCACTATGGAGGAATTTGGTGCATTAACACTGAGATAGGATTGTTTGCAAAAATTGTTTGGCAATTGCTAAGATTCAGCTTTGCAAAGCAAAGAGCAATTTACCTCACTGCCTGAAATGTTAGTAATGATTTCGCAATCTGTTGCTAGGCCACAAAATGTGCTGTGGATTAGCCCCCTCTCTCTAATTCCTTTTGTAGCGTTTGGTATTTGCGCAACTCGCGGTTCCATTTTAGGGTCACTTTGTTAAATGTTTTGACGTCATGTATGGCTGACCCCAACGCCAAATTAGTGGCCCTAAGTCCTTTTATTTGCTGGATGTACACATTCTACTCGCGAATTGTATCCTATATTGATTTCATGTCAAAAATACCCATATTTTGGCCTCCACAATCTGGCAGGTTTGTTTTTGAATAATCTAACCTACAGCAGCAAATGATTTTCTCACAAAAAACTTTGCGCAGGAGTAAAAACCTTTGAGAAGGTCACGAGACCATTTTTGTTTGAGTTGATCTTAGTCGTAGGACCGTCTGTGACTGTAGGCCTATTTTAGAGATCTTCTCGTTTGGGGGGTCGGCTTCCGATTATTCGCTTGAAGTTTCGTGACGATGATGCAAGGGCTCTTAAGAAGCGCCGCGAGTGCGTCACGGTTTATTGTGGTATGTTTGGGTTTCCTTTCTCATCATTGTATAGGCTCAGCCGAAACGCTTTTTGAGGATTCATGAGTACAGTGCTATGGGTCTCTTGGAAAAAGCCAAAATTGCTGTGCCCACTTTTCGTATTGCGACCAATATGGAGGAAACTTCAAAGGCTGCTGATGAAATCAGTTTGTTGGTTTTTGCATATGATTTCCTTTTTAGCGAAGCTCTCAAAGAGTCCAGATCTCGTTGTCAAAGCACAGGTTCTTGCCGGTGGTCGTGGGAAGGGGGTTTGGGATAGTGGTCTAAGGGGTGGTGTGAAAATAACATACAGGTATTTCTTTTTTTATTTTATTGTAGTGTGGTATTTGTGTGCATCAAATAAACCTATTTTTGCACTACAGCAAGGATGAGGCTCTTGACGTCTCTAGGCGCATGCTTGGCCATCGAATTTACACAAAACAAACCGGTGAAGCTGGCACAGTTTGCTCTGCTGTGAGCATCGTCGAGCGTAAATATCTCCATCGCGAATTCTACTTTGCAATCGCCCTCGACCGTGCTTCTGCTGGTCCGGTTATAATCGCCAGCTCTCAGGGTGGCGTCAATATTGAACAGGTTGCGGCTGAAACGCCCGAAGCTATCATTAAGGTACGATGTGCATAACGCAGTGGAGCAGCAACTCATTTATTCAAAATCTCTGAGTATGGTCTTGCGTTTTAATTTGATAGCACGAACGAATGTGACCCCATTGTTGGAACATCAAATGCGAGGATGTGCTCTGTTAGTAAGACATGCAGTTATATCTTTCCCGTTTCCTCCTAGATTCCGGTCGATATCGTAGATGGTCTGTCCATGGAAACAGCCAAGAAGCTAGCTGCCGATATGGGCTTCAACTCGGTTGAGACTCAGCGACAAGCTGCCGACATTTTCACAAAACTGTACAAGCTTTTCACTGATACCGATGCCACACTGGTGGAGATAAACCCAATGGCTGAAGACAATGTTGGCAAAGGTGAGTTGATTATCCTCTTGTCTCCCTGTTTTGGTTTTTTCTGTTGCTGATTTTACACACTCCTCCCACACTAGTTCTCTGCATGGACTGCAAAATGACCTTTGATGACAACGCGGAGAAAAAGCAGCCAGAGATCTTCGCGCTGCGAGATTGGTCACAAATGGATGAGCGGGACGTGCGAGCCGCGAATGCTGATCTCAACTATATCGGTCTTGATGGCAGCATTGGCTGTCTTGGTACGCAAGTTTATTCAATCGGATTTGAATAGGTAATGGGGTTTTGTTTCTTCCTTCAAAATTCACAACCACACTTTACTATATGCGCGTGTTTCGACCCACTTTCAGTTGAGAGAACAGCCCAAATTATGTTTTTGATCCGCTCCCACCTTTGTGGCATGCTATTATTGAGTTTCCATTCTTACGTTGATGAGTTATTTTTTATATTTGGTCACAAAATGAGGTTTTTTGGTCGTTTTACATGGAAGATGGTAAGTAGAAACTAAAAATTGGACTTAATTTTGTCTACCCACGGGTCTCGAACTCCTCAATCACCACGTATTGGTATGCATAGATAAATTGGTTTCTTTTGCTTCGGAAATGGTGTGGAATTGTAAAGTGTTCCCGTACCCGGAAATTTATTTTAAGTTTCCACCATTGTCCTGCATTTATTGAGAGGCATTGTTAACTCTTTCTACTGCGGATGATGAGTGGGGATCATGGAGCGATCACTGCCCTTCGAAAGGTTATGTTTCGGATGAAATTTCGTTCATGTTTTAGCTTTGAAGTGTTTATTACCCTTAAATAGATTTAGGGTGGGTCCGTTCTCTGATCCAACGGTGTGATCCTGGGTTTGTGCTGAATAATGGATTTATCATGACCAGTTAATTTATCTTGTCCTTAATAGCTCTTATTTTTGTTGGAAAGGTTTCCTCTTGTCTTGCTAAAAATGCTAGTTGTTTACTCAGTCTTCCTTGAACTGATATCAGAGAAGTCCTGAGTTGGATTGTTTACGACGGACGTTAGCCTCACATACTCGCACTCCTCGGAGACCTCTTTTCTACCGCTCTGTGGTACACACAAGCACCCTAAATTGATGTTTTGGTTAGTGTCAACGGCTTTCATCGGTTAAAAGCTACCCCAGCAACTTGTCTCGGTTCATCATTTAGAGACTGGTTTGATTACTTTTCCAGTTCTTTGGTCCGGCTGGTAGTCAGCTTCGGCACATTTTGGGGGACCTGATGCATTCTCCATTTCGGTTCAATTGACCTTCATTGCACGCACAGGGCTAGGGTTTTTTTTCCACACTTTTCGGTTCGTTAGCATTTCACTTAATTTGACAGCACAATTCCATTTGGTATTCGGCAAGGCTTACATGGTCGGGCATTAGCTTGATGTGCTGAGGTTTCGAGTGTTAAAGATGGTGTACACGTATCCCCAAGTATCGTTACCTTACACAGGTATATTATTTTGTTGAAACACTCGTCTTTAAGATCAAAATGCTTCAACAGCCACATTTAACTCTTTCGAAGTAGTCGTTCTCATTTGGTTTCGGGGTCATGTCGCTCAAATTTGTGGTTTGATGACGTTATTCTTTGAGAGTAAGAACATGCTCTGTACAGCAAATTAAGGCCACATTTCTCCCTTCCGGGCAGTAAATGGCGCCGGTTTGGCAATGGCAACAATGGACATCATCAAGTTGCACGGTGGCTCACCCGCCAATTTCCTGGACGTGGGTGGTGCTGCGACAGCGTCACAGGTGAACGAGGCCTTCCGTCTCATCACCTCGGATCCCAAGGTGCACGCAATTCTCGTCAACATCTTCGGTGGCATTATGCGCTGCGATGTCATCGCGCAGGGCATCGTCGCTGCCGCCTCCGAACTCAACATCAAGGTGCCCGTGGTTGTGCGTCTGCAGGGTGAGTAGCATTGACGTTGGAGCGGACGCTTCTGGAAACAGCTTCATCATAGGCTACCACCCTCAGGATCGAATCAAAGAGAATTCAAATATTCCGCTACACAGTCAACCACTCTAAACAGAAGCTTTGGTTGGTGGAAATGAAGTTGAAGGCCTCGTTATTTCACCGTTGTGATCAGAAGACAGTCTTGTTTCTTTATCAGCTTGTGAGACGAGAACGGTGGTCCAAATGGTGAGGTTCATTGAGGCTATTCTTTTTCCATGATTCACCAAAGCCTAAACAATGGTCCACAGTGAACAAAAACCTTGTAAATCACTTCTCTTGGTAACATTTGCCTCAAGTCCAAAACCGTAGACTTCACCGTGGTTCCCACTTCAGTGTTTCTCAGCTGGCCATAAGAGCTGCTTGTCATGCTCCGAGATCGGGAGCGGTTGCTAGAGATCGACGGGATTACAAGTAATTTTTGCTCCGAGTCACTTCGCCTTTAGCGATACGCGGAGGTTGCTACCCTTCTGTGACATTCTGGCGTATTATTGTTTGCCTTAATTGGGTTAGGGTTGTTGCTGCCACCGACGTAGAGCTCTAGGTCCTCTCTAGAGCCGCAGTAGGGCATACACGGGTTCGCAAGCTGCTTTATGTGGCACATAGGAGAGGATTGTGACTCGATCGTCCGTTATTTTTGCCTTTCAGGCACTCGAGTTGATGATGCAAAGGCCATTATCGAGAGCAGTGGGTTGAAGATTCTCGCGTGCGATAATTTGGATGAGGCCGCAAACATGGTATGTTGGAGAGAGAGAGAGAGAGGCTCTTTTCTTACGCACACCTGTCACACTTTTGCATCTTTATGTGGGTCTGTTGTAGCACAATTGATTGGCAAGTCTGTATTCGTGTGCAAAACACTATTTACGCTAGAGAGAGAGAGAGAGAGAGAGAGAGAGACGAGTAGGGTGCCTCGAGTCCAAAATGTAAACCAAGGATAGCATTTGTCGGTAAACCCACACACCACCCCCCTCCTCCTCCCTGTTTCTGGCGGCTGCAATGCATTCGTTTGTCTCGTCTCTAGCTTGCGTATTCACACAAAGCAAATGTGATTCCTGGGCTACTTCCTGGTTTTGCATGAAATACTGCCTCTTCATCTGCCTGCATAATGCACCGATTCCTGTCTCTCGGTTCGGTGTCACCTTATCGCTGTACCCTGTTATTCAATGCAGGCTTTTTTTTTTTTTTTTCGACTCGTGGTATAAGTTGGCCTGACACACTGGCATCACTAAGTGTGATTTTAGCCTCAAATGTTCTACCAGATGGTGTGATAAAACCTGTTTGATGAAGAGCCAAGCCTTGTGCACTACCTTATCCCGAAGTAAAGCCCAGTCGCATTCATTTTTGCATCACCTTCATCTTGATCTCGTCTAGCCTCCTTAAACCAGGATTCTGACCTACATTAACTCAAGCACGTCTCCTGCCTCGTGGACGTGGGGTGTTGTTGTGCACCTTGTAGGCCTCTTCATATAGTAGACATACTACGCACAAACTTTCCACCTGACAATTCTTCCCTTCGATTAGATACCCAAAACGGTTGTTATTGTCGTTTATTTCTGGATGACGTTTGCCTGTAGGTAAGGCACTCCCATTGTACACACACACACACACACACGCACACTTCCCGAGGCAGTAAGAGGGTTCTGCCTCCACACACACACACACGTACCCGAGATTCTTTGCATTTCTTGTGCCAAACGGGGCGGTGTGTGTAGTGCGCCCCCCATGCAAGAAAGACAGGCGCACACTTAACGCTGCGCTAGATCGAGTGCTTTCTCCATCCTGACGCTTAGTTACTTTATCAAGAGTTTAAACCAATACGGTCGAGGTGTTTTCACACTCCAATGGGGGTTGTAATGTGCTTTGATGGTGTTGCTCGATTGGGAGCTGACGCCCCTTGTAGGTTGTGAAATTGGCCGACATCGTGGCTCTGGCTCGTCAGGCCGCCGTCGATGTGAAATTCGAGATGCTGGTGTAAGGCGCCACAGAAGGGAATGCCCTCACCTCGCGCCTCGCACGTTTTTGTCATCGCGTCCGCTGGAATGTTATTCTTTTACCAAAGCCGACGATGTCAAAATTTGTACTATCAGCATATCCCGGTCTTTTCTTTCATTGTGCTTACTCTGTTGCTCTCTCCTTCCTCCCTTTGCCCCTGTTTTTAGGGTAGTTAGAACTACGATAAGTCAGATATTAAAAATGTGTAGATACATAGCCCCTGTCTTCTTCAATAAACCACTGAAGGCAATTGTTTGGTCACCTCTGTGATGGTGAGATCGGGCGGGTGGATGGGACTCACACAAATCTGACGGTTAAAGCCAGTGCTACCCAGCCTATTCACCGAGCCTGTGCCGGTCAAAGCCGACGGCGCTGACGACCAAACTGAAAAGCTCCAAAAGAGCGACAGGCCTTTTTCTCCGGAAGCATCTGAGTCATTAACCGGAATCAGGACTAGCCCGAACCCAGGGACACGAGGTAGGGTCCTCAGCCTCGCTTCGATTGGGGCTCGAAAACGCTCATATACCGGTTGAGGTTTCAAGGGCGACAACGTGAAGAGAATGGTTCGGCACGTGACTAGTACAAAACAAAACGGAGACATCCGTAATGGAAGCTCGAGAATATCAATGGTGTGGCTCTCTCATTATGAAGAGCGACTGAAGCAATTTAAGAGTGGATTTGTTGATATACTCCTGAGCTTGAGGGCTCTAACCTCGTTCATCGAGGAAAGAGCAATTACACGCCTCCTCTGGAGTTTTTCGCCTGACGACGAGGAGCCGATAACGAAATGACGTACAAAGCGACATGAACAGGATCATACTCATAGATTTCACATCAACCGTCTCACCTCGGAAAGAAACCAACAGCAGAACTGGACGTGAACACAACTCCAGTCAGTGCTTCCAAAAGTCGACCTGATGTGAGCTGGCGCTGACGTTGCCTCCGATGGACTCTGATGCAGCTCCAAGTCGGTAGAAAAGCCAAGTAAACAATCAAAGAGAAACACTATCCCCACAACTACTTACATCAAAGCTTAGAAGGCATATCCCACACGGAATTCAAAATTTAACCCGGAATAGACACGCCAGGCAATGAACTTTAGAACATCCAAACATCTCGACAAGTGTCCGCAACTTCGATGAATTCAGTAATCGCAGTCAAATAAGGCCTTAAAATGCGTGTCTACCTACGAACTCGAATAACTGAACAACTTGCGAGTCCAACAGCACTATCGTTGCAAAAAACAAACTCCTTGAGTCACAGAGGTCAAGTATTCCGGACCCGAACTGATCACTCAGGACGAACACAAAGCCACCAGGATGACATTTACCTAACTTCCTAGCCAGGGCGCAATGGATGAATAACAACTGAGAATGGAAGTGGGCCCAATGCATTGAAAACAACTTTTAAAAAATGATAGAAGTGGCGACTCAAGGAGACAGTTTATTCAAATAAAAACATTTTGCAAACCCACTACAACCCAATGCAGATTTACTCAAACTACCTGCTCTAAACATACCATCCCACAGGCTTGCTCCTGGTACCAAACTGAGTACGAATGATACCTGACAAATAGAAATAGTTCATCAAATGGGGTGAAAAGTGTATTAGCAAGACACCGAGGATGTCTAAATGTACCTCTTTCATGGAATACCGTCCAGAGGATAAACGTAAAAGGAGGTATGTACATGGAATTGTAGGGTAGAAGGCAACGGGGGCCTGTAGTTCGTTTTGGAACCGTTGGGGAATCCTGGGAAACCAAATACGACTCCGCTTACCAACTTACGCTGAAGCGTGCATACGATTAGCACAGAGTACCAAGACTCCAATAAAAAGTTGGGAATACGAAATGGATAGTTGTTGGTAAAAAATCACGTCATCTAAATGGGTAGATAAGTGACTAGTGGAGGCTAGCCAGTACCGGATCCGCCCAATTTTCATAGGTCAGATCAGGATTGAACACAAAACTAGGGTCGGGCGACAATGAAGGCAACACACAAGTTGGACCACAAAAGGGTGCAGGATCAGAAGTCGGAACTGGGTCATACCGAGGCCTTTGTTCCAGCATGAAGCATCTAGATCCAAAATTACCAAAGTGAACAAGCCTCTACCTTTCTGATAATGCCTTTAATTCAACCTGTGACTCCTCATACAGTTTTTTATAATGACGATAAGCATCTTTGAACATTTCCAGTTGCAATTGCAACCTCTTCAATTCCAATTTCTTAGCTTCGCGATATTGCCGAGCAGTAAGGGCTGCCACCGTCTTCTTCGTACCGGAACGAGAGGCAGGAATACGAAATCTAAAGTATGGAAAAGAAAAAACGCCAACTTACCCCCGCCGTGCCGAGCACATAGCAAAAAATCAAGCAACGCCGGTGGTGAAATGAATGAATTAAAAGATGTGTTGCTTGGAAAACTCGGTAGACTCAGCAAAATACATAGGAACAGCACAAATATTTAAAAAGAATCAGCTGTGAAAAAATTGAAATAAGCAATACTTCAGCGAGTGCTAGCACAAAAAGGCATTTGTTTTTATTATCATTCAATTAAAAGAGCAAATTATGGACTTCTAATGCTATTGATTTGCAGCTAAACACTACTTCTTTATATGTGTTAAGCATGCGAAGGGTGTGTAGTAGTTCACTAATTTGCATGGATCGTCTCAATAAGAAAAGAACCACAACCATTATTTTTAGCCAAACTTTTTCCTGAGTTGTTTTGAAGGCAATAATGAGCTTGTAAGCGTTTAATAATGCCATTTTTTGCGAAAATAACAAATTTTATTAAGTGCTGTGGTTAACATTTGTAACTATCGCATAGATTGCTAAAGCCATGGATTTTGACTGAGACCAATATTAATAATCACGTACCGCTTACTGCTTTCCTTTATGTAACTACGTGTTTGATGTTATAGCTACAACGTAACTAGTACTATTTTAAATTGAAGGTCGTTTCTCGCCTTTAGGTGAATCTATTATAACCTTCAATAGTTTTGCTGGAAATTATTCATATCTACGCAGAGATGATTGCTAGAAGTTCCAAAAGCCAGCACCTGCTAAATAAGCACATTTTTGTTAAGACTATTTGCTAGCTTACTTTATTTTACATCAATAACTTTTGATAGGCATGCCATTTGAGTTGCAATTTTCTTGGACTAGATCCTTTTAATCTTTTACGCAGATGTGGACAAATTTTGGTAATCTTTGTGTTTTCGTAAGAGCCCCGCATGGCAGCTATTTTATTTTGTCAATCTTGAAATTTGTTTTGCGTCATTATTTTCTTAACCTTCGAACAATTCTTGGTATTTAACTTCCCACTTATTTTTTTAAAGAAACATGGAGGATGATATTGAGGATGAAGGATCAGGTCTTTTACCCCGAATTTTTATTAACAATCTTGACACCTATGTGAGTGGTACTCTGGCGCAAGTAAGTACAGGACATTAAAGATCAAAACTGCCTAGCATCTGGCTTCTTGTAAACCCGGTCAAGCCCTGGAAGAGGAAGATGAAGTGGAAGAGGAAGAAGAGGAAAGAGTTGTAGAACCGGACCCACCTAAGAAACCTCAACTTACTGGCTACCGCGTCGTGGGAACAGTTTCCCATCCCAACGCTCATGCACCGGCTTTCGTCGAGGCCACTTTGAATGTACCTAATTATTTAACTATCAGAATTCGTTTTCTTGTGAATTTTCGAAGCATCTAAATCTGAGCTAATACGGTTGTTGCACTGTTTACTATTTAGGCCTTAGCTCCACCCTAACATTGGGCCGTTAAATATAGTTTTTTGGCCCCTTTTCATATCCGGTTTACTTGTTGCTAGCTAGAGTTGAGATATAACCTCAAAGAGGAAATCATTATAGTTCGCATCGTATAATTTTTGTACTGGCGTCAGAGTGACATTATTACATGTAATTACTTTACCAAAATTTTATCCATTCGCATCCTAACTGCGTCTGCTTGATTAGTATTAAATTATGGCACTACGTAAGGGATATTTGTGAATGGACCTATTGCCATCCTCCATCCACTCGGTTAGCATACATTCATGATAAACTACTTTGCCATGAAGTATCTTAAAACGGCTGAAATTTACGCAATTATGGAGAAGTTATTCACGATTGTCATTCAATACAAGCTTGATCAGTTTTTGAAATTTATCCCTTAAGGATGCATAATCTTGAACGGTCAATTACAAAGCAGAAGATACCAACATTGATTCCGCTTTGCGATTATTCTAAACTTAGATGTGACTAAGGTGGAACCCGAGAGAAAGCATTACTCCACCTCCCCATTGCTACTTAATTACCCATAAGTAGACGCGTTTACCGCTTTTTATGCACAATAGTATGAAAATCGGCGCGATTTCTACGAGCACCTCTTTGAGTGCGACTGCGTAATATACGACATTACAAGCGACGTGAGTCAGGCCGAAGAGGCACTCTGGGTGGCCAAATCGCTTGCCAATGATTTCCAACGCATTGAAAAAAAGAAGGTTTTTATTTTGGTTACCCACCTGCTAAGCTGGATTCGCACAAAAACGGACGCTTCGGTGATTCGCTTGTTTAAATTATGCCTGTTTTTTCCTCAGCCACATTTTTTTCTTTGTCGCAAAAAGTTAAAATATTTGGTAGCAAGATTCATGTTCGTTGAACTCTTTCCAGTTTGAGTTCGGAACAAGCATTTTTAAAATGCTGATCTGCTAGTCTACTTGAACTATTTGTACATATACTCATCAATTCGATAGGCCCATCCTTCCTTTTCAAATGCAATATTTGATGGACACGTTCTTTTTACTCTGGAACCCTGGTAGGAGGGCAGCCATCCATTATACGACGAGGAAAATCATGCAAAGCGAACACCGCATCCACTCTACAGGCGTCAATTTGCAGCAGAGAGGACGATTTATAATCTTGGAAAAAGGGTAGGCAGTTCAGCTACATGCTCATCGTTTAAATTTATTACAAATCGCTAATAAATTTGTACTAAAGTTTTAAGAAGAGTCCTCACCACTTTTCGGTCGTAATACATGCATAGATTTTCACTGCATTTAAAATGTGACAGGAGCGCTTTTGCATGATTTGGTCATCAAACCTAATCGACGTCACGTTGCATCCTTTTATGGTTTTTAGTACAAGCCACCGTCTTTACAACCGCCTTACTTTGATTAGCTTAGCGACCAAGACATTCATGTTATTTGCTGATTCCTTTTTATTAGAGCACATTAACAGGCAAATTTAAAGTTATTGGAGTTGATCTGATCTATGAGCCTACTCAGGATGTAATTGAGTAGGGGTTTCTTGAATGCCTTATGTTCAATATGCAAATTGTTACTTTTTAGCATCGGAAACGACTTGTTACCTACGTTATTGGTTGTGGAATTCCCTACGGTGGTTCCGAGGACATATTTGAGCCTTTTTTCCTCGTACGTGCCTAAAAAAATTAGAACTTGATTTTGATTGGACAGAATAATCGTCGTTGCTGACCAATCACACACGAGGCACGCAAATACCTTTTAACTATTGGTTAATTTTACAATCTTATGATGCATGTGTGCCTGCTAACTCGAGGTGTCAGTTGTTGGCATGTCCTTTGCTAGGCTCCCAAGGGGAGTTCATCATCTTTGCTCAGGCTCTGGATCTCTTTAGCATTGCTGGAGCTGGTCTCCACTTCTTTTCTTTTCAAATTAACTTAATTGCACATATGTCACATATGTGTGACGCTGGCATCTATCGTGCCAATACAGTAATAATTCATGCCATTATTACATCCTTCCTTGTTCACAGAGAAAGTGAATTTTAAAACTTCTTCCTTTTGGGACGAAGTTATAGTTTATTGAGCCGAATTCAAGCAAACCTAATGAAATGGGTTTTAAAAGTAGTATATTTCAAACGAAGTAGTTTTTACTTTGTTTTTGTTTTAGAAGGCCTGGATGAATAGTCGTGAACTACAGGTCTATGGAACTGGTGAAAACATTATTCCAACCATTCACATAAAAGATCTATCAAAGTGCGTTTCTTTTTTTACAAAGAATGCGCCATTCGAATGGATCAAAGAATCGTAAAAATCACCTTTGAGCCACCAACTTACCTGATGTTTTTAAGAAAATTGATGAAGGTATCCAACTAGTAGTGTCCTAAACTGCAGCCCTTTTATGGAGGCCTGAAGTGACCCTAGGCACCGAGGGGGCTAGATTGCGTTAACTTCTTCGAGTCCGAGTTCCATGTGGCACACCTTAGAGCGGCTTTGGTGAAATCACTTTCGAATGATGTGGGTGTCCTCGTTGCCTGCTGTACGCCTGAAGGCGGGCTTCAGTTAATTCGGAGGCATGAAATGGATACCTTCAGCGTTTACATGAAACACAAACATTTGTTTATGTAGGTGCCTCTCTATCCATCCACCTTTTTGAAGGTTATAATACCACAACACCTGCGTGGATGTCTCCAGCATTTGAAGTTGGACTGACCAAATTATCCATCTGCTGCTATAGGTCCTTTGTTTTCCCAAAATATTCTCGCAGCTACTTCATTATTTCCGAGTGGTGTGGCATTTCCAGTCGTTGCATACCAGACGCCTCTGCACAAAGCTAATTTTCGTTTTCTTTTCTTTTTTCTTGGATCGGAAGATAGGTCACGCATTTTTTTCTCTGTGTGTGGTGTACAATCGAAAATCCTTTTTCCCCCGGAGTATGTGTTTTGCCATTCTTCCACCACCACGGAGGAGTCACGTAATCCGTTCACCTTTGCAAGGAAAAGCACTAGAGATAACCCACGTTGAAATTATTTCCCATTGTTTGACTTCCCACATTGATGGCTATTTACATCATTAGGATGGAAAGGATCTGCAGGATAGAGTAGAGTAGGCATAGGATGTCTCATGAGTTAATCGACCATTTGACCTCTTTAGAATTGTTCAAGCAGTGTTCGAGGAATCACCAAGATCGCGTTATATCGTTGCGAGGGATCGCAGTGAGTCCACTTTGGGTGAAATCATTACCGTAAGTAACCACTAACAACAATGATGCATTACACAGAAGGAGTGTGAGGGCACCTCTCTTAAGGCCGTGTAGAGGTTTTGAAAACATCTCATTCCTCGGGAGTGGGGAATGAATGGCCAGATTTGGAACCAATGGACACGATCAAAGTGGACAGATGGGTGATTGAATCTCAGGCATAAGAATGGATATGGAATGCATGGAATGATGTGGAACAGATGAATGGGCGCATATGATTTGGATGGATGGATGGATGGATGGATGGATGGATGGATGGATGGATGGATGGATGGATGGATGGATGGATGGATGGATACAGGATGGATGGATACAGGATGGATGGATACAGGATGGATGGATGGGTGGATGGATGGGTGGATGGGTGGATGGATGGATGGATGGATGGAAGGATGGAAGGATACAGGATGGATGGATACAGGATGGATGGATGGGTGGATGGATGGATGGTTGGATACAGGATAAATGGATGGATACGGTGTGATTGGTTGAACACAAAATCCATGAACGAATGTATATGGGATTGTTGAATGGAGGAATGGATGGATGGGGATGAGTGGATGTGTAAGTGGATGCTGGATGAATGGAAGGACAGATGGGTATGGGATGGTTAGATTTGAAGTAGGCGGATTGATGGGTGTGGAATCGATGAGTGGATAAATGAAAATATGACGCATGAGTAGATGGTAGAGTGGACACTGAATGGATGGACGATTGCATACGGGGTGGACACAGGGATAAATGGGTGGATTTAATGAATTATTTAGTGTCATGAAAGACTTGTTACTAGAGAGATGGAATGATGAAGGATAAAGCGGAAGTCTCATCACGGCACCAAAATGAAGCTTGTGACATTTAATTGACATTTTGATGCATCTTTTAAGGCCGCAACAAGCAGCGGAGGCATATTTTGAAATGACGATCCCTACTCCAATCGTTGCAAGGGATCACAGTGAGTCGATATTGGAAGAAATCATCACCGTAAGTAACCACCAACAACGACGTCACACTACACAGCGATGAACCAGGCAGAGTGTGAGGTCACCCTTCTTAAGGCAGTGTAGAGGTGTTGAAGCTATCATTCCTCGGGATTGGGAAACATGTGGTCTGATTTGAAACCAATGGACGTGGTCAAAGTGGACGGATTGGTGGTTGGGACCCAGAGGTGTGGGTGGATACGGAATGCATGGATGAGTGAATATGGGATGGATGGATTAATGGACACAGGGTAGACGCACTGATGGATGGATGAATGGATGCGGGATTGGTGGATGGAAGAATGGATGGGTACGAAGTAGATGAATGGATGGATGTGAAATGCATGGGTGAATGAGTACAAGTTGAATGGATTGATGGATGCGGCGTGGCTGAATGGATGAATGAGTGAATACTAGGATAGATAGAAGGATAGATGGACACTGGATGGTTGGGTAAATGAATAGATACGTAATAGATGGATGGATGATTGCATGAATATGAATTCGATGAATGAATGGATGGATGGAAGGACAGATGATTGCGGGATGGTTTTGAAGTGGATGGATAGATGGATACGGAATGCACTGAATGCTATGGAACAGATGAATGGATGGACATGAAATGCCTAGATGAACAGATGCGCGATGGGTGGGTGGATTGATGGGCGCGAGGTAGAAACACTGATGGATGGATGCGGGCTCGATAGATGGAGGAGTGGATGGGTGCGAAATAGATGAATGGATGAATGGGTACGGGTTGAACGGATGGAGGTGGAGTCAATGAATAATTGGATGAATACTGGATAGATGGAAGGCTGGACGGGTACGAGAAAGTTGGTTGATGGAACGGATATAGATTGGATGGATGGATGGATGGATGGTAGATGGATGCAGCGTGGATGGATGCGTACGAATTCGATAAGTGAATGGATATGGTATTGTTGGATGGAGGCTTGGCTGGATGGGAATGAGTGGATGCATAAGTGGATGCTGAATGGATGGATAGATAGATGGATTGGAGTAGAATTGGACTAGACGAATGGATAGATATGGAACCAATGAGTGGAGGGATGAATGGATGAGTAGATGCTGAATGGATGGAAAGATAGACGGGTACGGGAAGATTGGTTGATAGAACGGATAGAGATTGGATGGATGGATACAGGATGGATGCAGCGTGGATGGATGCGTGCGAATTCGATGAATGAATGGATATGGTATTGTTGGATGGAGGCTTGGCTGGATGGGAATGAGTGGATGTATAAGTGGATGCTGAATGGATGGGTGAATGGATGAGTAGATGCTGAATGGATGGAAGGTCAGATGAACAACTGGATATGGGTGTCATTAAAGACTCGTTACTGAAGGTATGAATTGATGAACGATGGAGCGGAGGTCTCAACACTACACTAAAGCGAAGCCTGTGACAATTGATTGACACTTCAAGGCATCTAATCGCGCCGTGGCAGGCAGTAGAGACATGCTTTGAAATGTCAATTCCTCCTCCAATCCTTGAAAAGCTTACATCCATTCATTTAACCTCCTTTTGTTTACTTCCAGGCTATTTCCAAAGTATTCGGCACAGGTGAAATTAGACACTTGAGTGACAATGAACTCATTCGAATCACTCAAACTCCCGTAAGTCGCCTTCCATCACAAAGGTGGAAATTGTCCTTCTCCTTGCACAACACGAGATTTATTTGCCTTTCTTTAAAGCGGGTACACATGGATCAACTGATGATGGACATGATAATCAACACACCGACCTTGGACGAGGAATTGGCAATTCCATGGAGATGTGAGGGTGGACTCATTGACAACATCGAAAAGCTCGCTCAGGAGTATGTCAAAGCCAAGGACTTCAAGGTAAGCCTGATGCACCTCCATTATGCGGTGGAGGAGGGTGCCTCACCTCATCTTCCGCATTCCACTCTCGATTGTCATCAGCGTTTCTTGGTGTTGACAGCCGCGAGACAGTGGTGAGGTAGATGCAGAGGACTAGTCTCAAACATTCCTTTTTCCATTACTGTTGACGAGATGGATTTCAAGGTTGGCATAGTTGTCATAGTTCGGCATAGCTTTGCCAGTTCTCCACTCCACTTCTTCTAGTTCATAGAACATTGAAATGAGATGGAAAGTACTGCTTGCTCCACTGTTCAGGGGCGTTGTTCTTTACCCTCCTCCCTTCAGCCGCTTCGAATATGCATTCTGGGACCACCGTTTGTTGGCAAGACGACACATGCAATTGCCTTGGCCAGACACTATGGTCTGCACTACATCCACGTCACTCCAGTCCTCTACGAGGCGTACAGTCGTCTGGTAGGTGACATTTAATCCTCCACTTTCAAGAACAATTGACGCCGCTAACAGTTCTTAGCATTCCATCTCAATGGAATCTTGTTCCCTCCGTTAATAGTCATGTCAAAAGGTCTAATAAATGGTCAAGTTGTCGAAGGTTAAGTGATACTTCAGGATTCAGTCATCCATTGCATGACTTCACCTCCTGTGTCGTCTTGGAATAGATTTACCTATCGTTGGCATCCTGGAAGCCGTAATTAGGTGTTTAAGCCTGCAATTGTCTACACTTTCTATCCACAGAAAGGTTACAAGTCTTCTTCTGTGGAACTCTTAGAGAACTCCAATAAAGGCACTGGAACAGTTGAGACAAACAGAGGAGCTGGAAAGGATAGTGAGAGGCAGGAAGACAGAGGAAGAGAAGTCTCGACTACTACTGCAACAACCACCACCGCCACCACCACAACCACCACCATCACCTCTACTCGCTACAGCGACATCACTAGACGTTCCTGACGATCAATTGAGCATAGTAACCATTCCTCCCAGTGATGGAGTCATCCCCACTGATGTTGTGGAGCCCAACACCTCACGCTCCTTACCTCCAAATGCTTCCGTCACAGAGGCATCGGAAGTGCCACAAGAGGGTAGGGATTGAGGTCACGCTGAAAGTATGGAAACACTAACGATGGAACCAGTTGATCAGAGTGGATAGAATTTTTTTATTTCCCTCTTAGATGCCTCTATTCTGTCAGAAGTGGCCTTGATAGACTCCTTACCAGAGGAGGTGCAGCGTCGATACCCCTTCTATCCCCCTCTCAGGTGGACCA